>JAUMJL010000400.1:0-440396 GCA_033558185.1 Dromococcyx pavoninus | reverse complement strand
CGTGCTCTCAGCCGGCAGGGGGCGTGGCCTCGGCGGGGCGGGGCGGGGCCACGGAGCCCGCCCGTTAATGGCGCTCGGGGCCAGGGCGAGGGGGGGTGTAAAGGAACAAAGCGGCGGGGCTGCCAGGTAAACCAAGAAGCCGGGATGTGCTGAGCCGGTAGCGCTGATGGGGCTCCCCTCCTCCTTGTATCGGGTGTTTGTGAGCGGAACGATCGCTCCTGAGGGTGAATCCCCACCCCCCCCGCACAGCGCCCGGGGGGGAGTGGGGCGGGGAGGCGGTGCCCGCGGTGCAACCGGACCCTTCGGGGGGTGGGGAAGGGGCTGCACCCGGCTCTGAGGCGGCTCCGCTTTGTGCGCAGGTGGCGAGGACGCGGGTTTGGGGGCCGCCATGGGGGTGCAGGACCGGCCCCAGTGCTTCTTCGAGATCGAGATCAACCGCGAGCCAGGTGAGGCGGGGATCGGGGGGGGGGAAGACTGAATTGTGGGATTTTTTTAAAATCACATTTTCGCCTTAATCACTGACTCAAGCTCGTGCTGTTTCCCAGTCAGTTTTTAGTAAGTTCTGATGTTCGCTTGCTTTTTTCTTCTCTCTTGGGTTGTTTTTTATCTGCTTGCGCGGAGACAAGAGGTTCCCGAGGCTCCCACTGACGCTGTTTTGGGGATTAAAAAGCGTTCTGTGT
This sequence comes from Dromococcyx pavoninus, assembly GCA_033558185.1. Lineage (NCBI taxonomy): Eukaryota > Metazoa > Chordata > Aves > Cuculiformes > Neomorphidae > Dromococcyx > Dromococcyx pavoninus. The sequence continues at coordinate 439,716 of JAUMJL010000400.1, read as the reverse complement.
GACTAAAGTGCTGCGTGTCACACATTTGCGGTTGTGTAAACTGTGGGAAACTGGGGCAAGTTGATCCGAAAGGTGGTTTTTAAGGTCCTTTCCAACCCAAACCGTTCTGTGATTCTGTAATGGACTCTTTTAACTCTGATGGACTTCAGGTCCCTGTCCAATTTTAATTATTCCCTGATTAAAAACATCTCTTGGAGCTCCTCTCCAGTTCCCTCCCAGCTTAGGATGGTTTGGGTTGGAAGGAGCCTTAAAAATCCAAGAGAATCTTAATCAGGGAGCAATTAAACTTGCACAGGGATCTGAGGTCCATCAGAATTAAGAGTCCATCACAGAATCATAGAATGGTTTGGATTCCAAGGGACATTAAAGATCACCCAGTTCCAACCCCTCTGCCACGGGCAGGGGCACTTTCCACTGGATCAGGTTGCTCAGAGCATCATTCAACCTGGTCCTGAATGCTTCCAGGGAGGGGGCATCCACAACCTCTCTGAGCGACCCGTGCCGCTGCCTCACCATCCTCACTGAAGAATTTCTTCCTAATGTCTAATAAAAATCTTTCCCATCCAATTTAAAGCCATTCCACCTTGTCCTATCAGTAGATGTATCAGAGCTAAACCAGGCCTCCTCCAGCTCAGACAGTCCTCTGAGCCACCGGGAAGAACTGACCAGGTGGCCTACTTAAAAAATAATTAACAAATAACCCATCTCTTCACTCACGTTTTCGCAATGTGAAGTGTAAATGTCCCTAAGTGACAGACTGTGAGTTTTAATCCTGAAATAGCTGCTTGATTCCCTCTTCTGTTTTCCCCATTTGGTAAAAATGGTTATAAGGATTTACTTGCCCATCTTTTGGAACATGAATTAATCAGTGTGTGAGTTGTCTCGTATGTACTCGGTACTGTATATTGCTGCTGTTTGTCTCGCTGAAAAATGAATAAATGTGACGGCTTCATTATGCTTTCACTTTCATTTTCTGCTTCAATGTTTTTCTGAAAGCCTTTGAAATAAGAGTTTACATCTCTATTTTCAAATTTCAGTTGCATTCAAATGGAACTGTAACCCGTTTGGCTTGCCTTTTGTGTTCACCAAAAAGATAGATTCAGTTCTAACTTCAGTGACCTGATCAAGCATGTCTATAAATCTGTTGCTATTCTAACTTCTATTTGAGTTATTTCAATTAACAGTATCTTTTCTGAACACTCCTATTGAAGAGAAAAAACTCCCGTTGCTTTAAATTCAGATTTACGTCTGGTAGGAATGGTAGTTTGATGGGATTGATTTACAGCGAAGACAATTCATTCTTTATCTCATTTGCTTTTAATCTTTGATAGGGTTTTTTGTTTTGACTCTCTATCTGAAAAAATCTCTACGCTGTCTTCTTCTGCTCTTCCCTGGTGTGCCCGTTCCTGCTCCAGTTTCACAGTAGCTTTTGTTGCCTCCCTTGTCCCCTCCTCAGCTGTGTGCTGTGCATCTCGAGTGGAAGTGGATTACCTTGTTTTCCCTTGCATCTCCTTGGGTTTGATGACTGATAGCGGTGTCAGAGAGGAATTGCAGCTCTTGGTGCTGCAGAGATTTCTTTTCCTGGAGCAGGCACAGGGGCTTTGGCTCTGTTTGTGTCGGTCTTTATTTTCTCTTTAAAGTAACAGAATTCTCACAGCTGTATATCAGATTCAGAGCCCTGCTGTTTTTGTTGCACCTGACTAATGACTTGTATTTTTTGCAGGAAAACATGCCAATTTGTGAAATGTCAGTGTGGGCACTTGTGTGTAATCTGGTTATCCAGTATTCTACTGCCTGTTTATTGAATCACTATGTAACTATATCTTGGGATCTAAGGTTATATTTAAAAAGTTTAAACCTTGTTCTTCAGCTGTGGGATGACCTTCAAAAGCTGAAGCGAGTGTGAATGATAAAGCAGTGCTTCTAGATGACATGAAGCACTAACTCTGAGATGTGGTCTCCTGCTGATGCTAGTGAGGAAGTAATTTAAGTTTTAAAGTGCCAGCAGATTTCCAAATTAACGTATTGGTTATTCTGACTTTAAGCCAATCTGCTTATTCTTTTTTTCATAGAGTCATAGAATGGTTTGGGTTGGAAGGGACCTTAAAGATCATCCACTTCCAACCTCCTGCTGTGGGTAGGGACACCTTCCACTGGATCAGGTTGCTCTAAGCCTCATCCAGCCTGGCCTTGAACACCTCCAGGGACAGGGCATAAATGACTTCTCTGGGCAACCTGTTCCACTGCCTCACCACCCTCACAGTTTTTGTTAGATATAGGGAGAAAGAAATGAGGGGAAAAAAAAACAATCCTGCATTTTGATGCTAGCCCAGAAATAAGGTGTTGCCCTTGCCCTGTCTACCCTGAAAAGCTGAACTGATATCTCTCCACAGAATGCAGAGAATAAGAGGACAAGCCTCTCGCAGTGCTGCAGACATCGCTGTGTCTGTGGAATACGAAACTCTGTAATTTTTAACAGCGTGGGTTGCTTGGAGTCCAAAAACGTTCCTCCAACTCTTAGGTTTCCCGTTACAGACTCTGCTTACCCAGCGTTTGTCAGGATACCTGTGGCAATTAAAAATAGGAGAGCAGTGCACAGACTGGATGAGATGGGGCGGGAAAGGGGGGGGGTGTGACAGTCTATGTGCAAATGTGAGAAGGGAGGGGGCTGCAGAGTTTGAATTAGTTTTGATCTTTGACTAGATCCCTTGGAAAACACAGAGTGAATACTGGAGCTTTGGTTGTGCTTTCAGAAGCTTTATTAGAGCTTTCGTGTCCGTGGTTTCATTTTAGCTGCAGAATCTTGGGGTAAAACTTGATGCCTGCTTGTACGAGCCTCTTGCAGTGGGGCAACATCAGAGGCTTTCTGTCAGTGTTTTTTAAGTCTAAATTTAGGTGGCTTTTAGTAAATTGTCTGCTAAGCATTTTTTTTATGAAAGCACATTGTGGTTTATAATTTTTAAAGAGCAAATGGAGGAAAAATTAAGAATAAGCATTTATTTTGATACTGGCACAGACAGAACCTCTCTTGGATCCCCCCCATCAGTGAATTTGGACACATACACACCGTGCAGATGGGATTAAACTACTTACAGTATTCCAAGAATTTTGGGATGGCAGCAGATGCATATTTTAATAATTATGTCTTTATCTTTGATGCCAAATCTGTGTGGAGTGTCAGTCTTTCAGGTACTGTAATAATTAGAACCAATGTCCAACTAGGATGTCCATACGTAGTCTGCTGTTGGAGCAGTTTGTGTGTCTAGCTAAGATTTTTTCCACACATCTCCCCTCCTCACTCACCCCCCCTTGACTGGCTTTATCCACTATGTTATAATTATTCATTTTTGCTTTGTCTCATTCTTAATCACAGAAGATTTTTCCTTCTCATCTGTTTCTTTGCTGTTTTTCCTCCCATCTTCTGTTACTGTTTGTCCCCTTGCTCACTTTATCATCCCACTTCAGTTTCCTTCCTTCCTGGGGTGCGTTCCTTCCTTCTCAGTCAGTCTTTCATTACTTCTCTCCTTCTAGTCAATTTTTCCTAAAGTGTGATGTATTTGGGAATTTCAACTGCTGAATTTGTGTGCAATAAGCTCCTCTGCAGAAGTCTATGTAGTACTGTGCCTGCATTTGTAGAACTGGATATACCTTATGTATGGGGGTTTTGTCCCCCTTCCTGAAGGCAGAAGCTGTTCTCAACTGGCTTCCCATTAACTTTTAGCCCTTTGAAGGCGAAAAGTTGTAGATCACCAGCAAATAGATGAGCACCTTGACTCTGTGAACCAATTGCTGATCTGATTGAGTGCGGTACGGCAGGAGCCAAGGAATGTGCTGCGTGGGGGACCCCATCAGAGGGTGTGTAGTGAAGGTGAGATATAGATTGGGAGGGAACTGGTTTAATAAAAACTGTAATCCAGTCCAAATTGTTGTTGTCAATACAGGATTAAATATCCTGAATACTTATCTGTAGGTCTAGGACAAATTGGATTAGTAAATGGAAGACCAAATCAATCAGTCTCTGTTCCAGGAGAAGAGAAAGTGTAGCCTCGTGCTTCCTTATCTCTGTGAAACTGGAGACAGTAGATTGTTGTTCTGTGCAGTCCTGAAATATGTTTGCTTTTGGGGAGAGCGTGGAATATCGGAATGGAGGGAGCTTTGGGTAGTATTTGTGGAAGTTTGGGCTTAGTAGAGAGGTGTGGAAAGATGTTTATGGAGGCTTTCCTTGCAGAGACTGTCAGGTGGGGTAAGGAAGCATTAGGAAAGTGTTAACATGCCAGGACTATAGACCCCTGCTTAGGGGAACCACGGCATCCATCACTTTAACTGATGTTCTAAATAAAATCAGTTCTTTTTCCACTGTAAGTTTTCTTTTTTTTCTGAAAAATGTAGCCAGATTTCTACTTTGAGTCATAAAGATTTTAAAAGACTGCTATAGTGTTCACAAATTTAGAGAGAAGTAAATTAATAACATTAAAATAGAGTCATTTCAGTGAGCTGTTATTTAAACCTGTATGCAAATCCTTTGGGCCTCTGGCAGACTTCCTGGCCTCAGTCTGTGAGGGATGTGCATCACTGTCCTAGTGGTTGTAATCTCTGCTTTCTCCTTTAGCAGGATGTTGATGTAAAAGGGCTGCAGTGGCTTCCTACTTGGTTTGCTCTAAGAAGCTGGGAAAAGACCAAACGAATATATGTACATTTAATTTGGAATAATGTCTATCTTGGGAGTGTCTGTCTGAAATTGACACCTTTATGGCCCAAACATAACCTAATCTAGCAAAGCAGTTTGTCTTACATGGAAAATATGTTCAAGCAGTATGTGTTTGTCTCCTGAGGCTGTTTCTAAAAAGTTAAGCAGCTAAATTGAAGGAAATCATTGAATAAACATTTGAAATCGATGATGACTTTGATCAGCTTTGTTAGCAGGAGCCCTTATTACAGTATAGCTTGAATAGTTCTACCCTGACATTTTACCTCTTAATTTGGATCACGTGCTGGTTTTTCCTCAGCTGAAAAGTTGATCAGGGGTTCCAAAACAAAATAAAAGAAAAACAGTTTTCACCTTTCAGTTTGAAAATAAGAATTCTGAAACTGGGTTATTTCTGGTCATTATGCTTTCTGGTTTCTGTAATTGATAGCTCATTAGCTACAGAAATCAAACTTCAAACCATTTCAGACTTTATATATGCATCACTGCGTATAATTACTAGTAATGTAAACACTGCTTTCATTACTTTAATATCTATCAAAAATATCTTTAAGAGGAAGCTAAAAGCCTACTAACAAAGGAGAATACTTTATCAAAGTATTGTTTTACAAATAATAAGGAAATGTTAACTTATGACTGGATGAATTTCAGTGGTGTTGGCTGGCACAGAAAGTAATGTCCTGTCACATTCACGCTGTGGTACCGGCAAGCACATCTTCACAGCTATGAGCTGGTGAGAATTACTCTCCAGGGAGAACAACACTAAATCAAAATTACAGGGGTGTCCTGCCTGCTGATGCCTTAAAATAGGTTTTAATAGTTTGTGTAACTTGTGGTACTGGAAGATTTTGCATCTCAGGTGAGAGTTTCATTATTGAAAACATAACCCATGATTTTTTTGCTTCGGTCTAGAAGCGAAAGGTTCTCTGTTGGCTCCATTCTTGGCTAAAGGCAAGAGGAGGAGTCTGGGCAGGTTTGTGAGCAGACTTCACCTACGTGAATAAGTTGTCTTAGCATTTTTTTGTGTATATTTTGATTTACTATTAAAGTTTTACTGTTAGTCACAGGAAGCTTGTTCTCTGCTCACATAACTTCATGTCTCGGAGTTGAAGCTGAGGAAAGTATTGAAAACTTTCTCTGTACATTGGAGGTGGATCATTTCAGAGAAGAAGTCTGTAAATGTGAGGAAATCAGCACGTCCAAAGCTTCTTTTTAATCAGTGTTATGTCAGCATATGCCTTGGATCCAAGTTTAAAATTAGGTGGTGCTTTTTTTTTTGAGGGAGGAGGTGAAAGATTGGTGAGTTCTAAGCACAATTTATATCCCTATTTTTTTTATATAGATTTTAATTTGTTTTCTTATTTCATACATTTTTGTGTGATCAAGGTGTGGAGATGTGTTTGATCTTTCTCTAGCACATTTAATTGCCTGTTAGTGGAAAATAGACCTTTCAGTGATAATGGCATTCATACAGTGGAGGTAAAACACAGAGAGTAACCCGCCACATGGGTACGTGGTTTGTGTTTTACTTATGTGTGTTGGTATATATATAGAACAGGGTAAACAGTACTTTAGGCTACAGGGAGGAGAGATGTCCTTATCTTCTAAACTGGATCTGTAGTCTTTGGATGTTGGGATATATGCATTGCAAACAGTTTGTGGGAGCTTTAGGGCATGGGAAGCTGACAGACCTGATTACTGATAAAGCACCGGTGAAAGGCAATGTTGAAATTGTCAAACCTCAGTGATGAATATCAAGGCAGAACGTGGAAAAAGGCATCTTCAAGGAGTTAAGAAGTCTGACAGAAGAACGGCAACAGAAGTGGAGGTGTCTGCTGCTTAGGGGGCTGAATATGTTGGAGTTGGTGTGGAGGACAGGGACTGACAACCAGGCGGCTCCTGACTGTGTGCCTGAAGGCACAAGTCCCTTCTGGATGCCCTGGGCAGTAACACCTCCTGGTTATTCGGCAGCTGTCACCTTGGTAAACCAGCATCTGCTCTGTGTTTCTCTGCTTTTGGTAGGATGGAGATAGCAACAACTTTATCTCTGGAAGGCATCATGTTATCTCACACAGTGAATGCAAGAGGAAATCTGTACGTGGCTTTTAAAGCACTTAGGCACTGCTCTTTTGCAAGTGGCTCTCCTGAGTTACTGTGCTTGAAATGAAAATTGATAACTCTCTTCCAAACCTGTCTGCTCTATCGTGTTCTCTGGATGAATCTTCAGTCTGCATTGCCTGTAATGGTTTCTTCACTTCCAAATAGCTGTCTTCTCAGCGTGGTAGTTGCAGCTGCTGTTGTTTCATGTGGGGTCTTTGATTATTTGCCATTTCTTCATTCTTTGGAGATTGTCCGAACCAATATTCTTTAGATTTTATTGTTCAGAGAACATTCTTACAGCAGTTAATGAAACAACTGAAAGCATCTTGAATTTTGATGTAGAAGTACATAATACAGATGGTCTCTGTTTGTTTTTTTCTCATTATTTCTCCCCTTTTTGAACCAACAGTTCACCTTGCTGGCAGTTGTATCCTTTGGACAAAGTCCTGAAATTGAACGCAGTTTCTTAGCATCTCAGAGTTTTTCTTGGTTAAGAACTATTGAATAAAGCACATTTGAACTTCAATTTTTTTTTCTTTAAGGGAAGGAAAAGAAGTAATTCCTGTAATAGTTACTTTTTAAAGTCCTACCACTGCTCACCACCAGAGGACAGTGCTCACTGACAGATCCTCACTGGCCTCCTGGTGCCACTGCTGGCCAGCAGCTGGGCTTCATGGCTATTCCTCAGCCTGGACAGACAGCAACTTTTTGTTTGCTAATCATGTATTTTTAAGAGAGTTCACATATTTTGGAGCTTTTGGACTCTTTTTCTTCAGTAATATACATTTGTATATTACTTGTATTTACAACATACATCCCAGTATCTTGTAAAATAAAATGGAATACGTGAATCAGTTCTAAAATAGTTCATATTAAACAGCTCTTCGGCAGTATTTTAATAGTTTTCCAAAGTCTGTGATAACTGCCACCAAGAGCATGGGAGCAGCTGTACTGAGAGTGAGAATTGCTCTGTTCTCTTTGCACAGAAAGTCATACTTTGTTCATAGTCTCTGTCAAGTAGAGCATTAGTCCTGAAATTCCTGGTATTGTTCTGCCTACTTTTCATCTTTCCAATTTGGTTCATCTATATATCTTTATTATTATTAAACTAAAGGATTTTAGGCTATATACAAGTATAATCCTTAGCACAGTATGGGACTGAGTCAATTGGACTTTTTTTAGGTAACAATCACAGGGAAAATTGTAGAAATGTAATAATTTTATTTCTACAAACAATAGTTCTCGGGGGGGCTGGGGGCAGGGAGGCAGCTTACTCCAGCTCTCTGAGGACCTGTATTTATGGCAAATCTCTTTCAAAACAGAAATTAATTGACAGGATGAACTATCTTGGTAAATCTCTTTGGCTTTTCAGGTTCAAATCAATATGAAATCATTAGTATTTTTAATAAATTTGTTTTAATGATGTTATTTTTTTACATTTATGGTATTGTTCTTTCCTACCTCGTTTTAATATGTGCATACTTGAGATGTTTACTTATTCTGCTTGATAAAATAACTTCTCAGAAAATTGCATTTTCAAAATATGCTTTTTTATTTATATGCAGATTTTCTTATATTATTCTTATAAAATTCTTAATTGTTCTTTTTTTACCTTCTAGTTGGTCGAATTATGTTTCAGCTCTTTTCAGACATATGTCCGAAGACTTGCAAAAACTTCCTTTGCTTGTGCTCAGGTAAATAACGTGCTTGTCTTTAACATTTTTAATGTTCCTTAACAATATTGTTTCTTTATACAATTATAAACCACCACATAATAAGTGCTGCTCACTTTTTTTCTGTTAAATACCAAGGTGAGACTTGTTAGCATCGAGGAGGATTTGAATAATGCATAGCAGGAAATAGTGTTGTGTTCTGTAACTGTGACTGAGGGGTAATACTTGATTAAAGAATGCAAAACTGATTTTATGGAACAAAGCCATAGTTCTTTTTGTCCCTAGTGTGGAGCTTCTTTAGGTAGAAATGACTGGCAAGGCTGAGACTGGGTGGAATTACTGATTGCTCAAGATGCAATTCTTTAGGATTTATCATGGCTTTAGAATTTATCAGGAGAGACATTAGGTATTAATGTCACTGCACACTGTAATGGTGAAATTTGATTTGGGACAGTATGTGTAACTTTGGATATATATGAATTTTTCTTATAAAGTGTTGATTATATATAAAAAAATGAGTGTACTTCAGGTTTGTAGAAGCGCTACAGAGGGATCACAGGACAGGAGCATCTATTAAATCTGAGCAAACATTCATTTTCAGCTAAGTGAAGGGCTAAAAGGGAATAAGATGGCCCCTATGAAATCCTAGGGTTGTTTGATGGGAGAGAGAGCTGTGAAATGAAAGGCACAGCACTGGCAAAAGAATGTCAGGGTATAATGTAGAACCCTCTGAACCATTTTTTTTCTAAGCAGGACTTAGCTTTTTGAAAATGATTTATAGTGATTGGAAGAGTGAGGGTTTGATGGGTTTTGGTTTGGTGTTTTTTTTTTGGTCTGTATTGTTCCTTGGGGGTTTTTCAGCTCTAAGTTGAAGGTTAATCTTGATGAGTTGTGTGTTATTTATGCAGAGAATGTGTTCTGTGTCTCTCAGTGGTCTCTTGGTCTTTTGTACCTGAATGCTGTGGGGAATGGAGTGGGGAGGATCAGCAGTTGAGCTCTGTGTGGGGAGAGGCTCAGCTCCTCTGTGGTTTGGGGTTGAAGGCAGTGGATTAGCACAGCATGGTGGGGGAAGGAGGCAGAGATGTGTGTTTCTGAGCAATGGGGTCACTGAAAGTCTGGCTCTGCTGCTGATGCTGAAAACCACTTAAATCTTCAAAATTCTTCCCAAAATATTAAAGGGACAGGTCCCCCTGGCCCCCTTCTGTTCTGTGCAGAGAAAAGAGAAACTCCCTCTGCTCCCCAGGCCTGACCCAGGCTCCAGCAAGGAATGAAAGAGGCAAGCAAGGGACCTTTAATTAACTGCACAGTGATGCCTCTGCCTTGTATATGAAATAACTCTTTTCCATATCATTAAGACACTCCAAAGAGACTTTGCAGGCAGCATTTTAACATCTGGCTTCAGTTGGCTAAAAACTGTTCACTAGTTATGTGGAACAAATTTGTTGATATCTTTATGCGTTAATTTATTGAAGTTCATACCTCAGATCCCAGAGTGTGATGTGTTCTAGATAATCTCTGTGAGGATTTAGAAGAGCTTTCTAATACTATGAACTTGTGGAAGGTATAGTACCTATCTCCATTTTTTTTTTGAGATCTGTGTGGTGATGCCCCCTCTTTTTGTTTCATCTCCTGATTTTATCACTTAAGCTTATTAAACAGATACCTAAGGGTAGACTGAGAATGGGAGAGAATGGGTGCAACTGTCATAGAAAAATGGGAACTCATTTGAAGTTTATCTTAATCAGAATAGGTTACAAAAGATAAGAAATTAAATGCCATAGCAGCCTGAAGAGTAGAATTTTTGGGCCTCACCTTCTGTAGATCTGTAGGATTGTTTAAATCCTTACAACAGCTTTGCTAGAAAAACATTAGATGGAGATAAAAGACAAAGGAAGGAAAAGGTGTTGGAGATGATGAGTAAAACAAACAGAAGAAAGAATAACTTTAAAAAAATAGATTGACTTTGCACAGCATCCCTGTTTGAATTCTGTTCTGCAGCTGGATGTACAGATGATACTTCTTATATAACTTGATGTCTTCAGCTGGAACCTGATCTCTAATTGGGAGAACATTTGAAAGTAACACAAAGTTAGGAGGTCAGCTCTTGAGATCACAGAAAACCCACAACATTTAATTCATTCTTGCAAACTGTGTTTGCTATTGCATACTCATAGGATAGAATGATAGTTTGACAAATGTCTTTAAATTTGCTAATGAACACTATAATTAATTTCTGTGGGGGAGAGAATAGCATGGAGAAGAATGTGAAGTAACTTCATTTCTTTTGGTGAATGTAATGTTTAAGAGAAATAAATTCTATTTCTTTTGCTGATAGAAGCCATCTCTTTTCTTCCATGGTAGTTCTCAGTCCTGAACTCAGGGTGACTGAGCTTGGAGGCTGGGGTCCCATGGCTAACATGAACTTTATTTTCTTATTTGCACTAATTACATCTGTGTTGCCGTTAGTTCATCTGAGATTTTTTCCCCTCAACCACTGTGAACAGCCAAGTTCTTCCAGTGCACTTGTTACAGCTGGTTTACCTGTATCATACATGCCATGTTCCCTGCCCTCCTACCTTGTACTGTCAGAACCTCAGCTGCCTCAGCATCTAAAGTGAACGCTGTACACAAGGGTGCTGTGTCCTGCACGGAACCGCAGATGGGAACTGTGGCCAGGAGCAGCAGGCCAGGCTTGGGGTCATCCACACTCTTCACAGTAGGATCCAGCAATTCCCTGCTACATGCTTTCTCCTTGTCCCTATGTACTGAAGTAGCATTCTAGTTGGGCTCTCTTAATTGCTGTGTTCTGTCAGCAGCCTTCTTGGAAGCTAAAGTCAGTCTCTTTTATGTTCCCTGTCTGGACCAGTATAAACCCCTCAAGAACCTGCTATGTCTTCCTCTGCCCTGCCAGTCATCATACCCCTCATCCACATCCCCAGTCCAGTTTTTCTTCTGAATTTTGAAGGAAATATTAATGAAACTTGAGGTTCTGGGGTGCCTTTCTCCAGAATCACCGGTAGGCTTAAACTGCAGCTGCACAGGAGTCCACTGAGTGCCACTTCTTAGGAAATCTCAGGCTCAGAAAGGATTAACAGCTACTGTGGACTGGCTGATATTCTGCTGCTGGGTAAGAAGGGCTCTGGTACCAGTTCAGAATTTGAGGGATGGGTTTTTTTTATGATTCTCGTTCAGTTCATCCCTGAATGGTTTTGGTATCCACAATTCTGTTCCCCCGTTCAGTCAGTCTTTTCAGAAACGAGAGTCTGGTTTGTGCAGGTTTTGTACTGGGATGACGAGGGTTAGTGCTGGGCAGATTGGCCCTAAGGGGTGACTGGAGACCACACATGGATTAGTGAAGAAGTGCTACATGCTTGGAGTAGCTGAATCCCACTTTTCCAAGAGCAGATCACATTGAAATGGACTTGAAGCCTATTCTGAGCTCAAATTTGTGTTCTGGGATTCAGCTGGCACATCCAGATGTATAAGTGGTCTGACAAGGACTCTGGTGTAAGCTTCAACTAACACAGCTGTAACCACAGAAAACAGTTAACCCATCGTTGTCATGAACTCTAGTTTTCTTATCAGTTGTTCTGAGTGGTTTGCTAGAAAGTATTCCCCTTCTTGGGAGGGGAGATTTTATTTTAAGGAGAAACCCAATTTTCCCTTGAGTCCTTGGTGTATGGGTCCCTTCTGCTGTTAATGGGTGATGAAGAGGTAGGACTGTTACCTTTAATAGTTGTGCTCTTCTGATGGCTGTCTTGTATCCATTAGCACTAGGGAGGTAAACCCCTTGGAATTTGGTCAGTGACATCCTGTGGATTCTTTTTGTTTAACCTTCTTGCAGGTGAAAAAGGAATTGGCAAAACAACTGGAAAGAAGCTGTGTTACAAAGGCACCACGTTCCACCGTGTGGTTAAAAACTTCATGATTCAGGGTGGGGACTTCAGCGAAGGTAAAATGTGCTTTTGGAACTGAAATGTTTTAAACAGAACAGAATGTTATAACTTATTTGGTTATAATGTAACTTTAGAAAATGCCATGAAAATATCACAATACCATAAAACTGTTCCCTTTGCTGAGAAGTGTAACGCAGGTCACCCATTTCTTTGTTAATTTTTGAAATTCTGAAGTGTTTCAACTGAAGTAATATTTGGTTAAAAAATGTGTGAAGATAAATTAAAAAAACCCTTTGCTGGACTTGATAGCAGCTGGTTTATTATTTTAGATCAGATATTAATAAGAATTTTTGTCCTGTGAGGGTGGTGAGGCACTGGAACAGGTTTCCCAGAGAAGTTGTGGCTACCTCATCCCTGGAGGTGTTCAAGACCAGGCTGGATGAGTCTTTGAGCAACCTGACCCAGTGGAAGATGTCCCTGCCCATGGCAGGGGGATTGGAAGTGAATGATCTTTAAGGTCCCTTTCAACCCAAACCCATTCTATGACTCCATGATTAAAACAATTCAAATCCAAGCTGTAGCCTGAACTGCTTTTCACTTCTGTGTCTGCAGCAGAGGCAAAGTTATTAGTGCTCTGTTGATACAGGGGCATAATTGTTGGAATAAGCTTAAAAATAATAATAAAGTAGTAAACAAGTTGGAAGTGTTTCATGGATAAGTCTCTCAAAGGAGAATTTTCAGGAGCTTATTTGTTTCCTTCCTTGCATTATGTGTAAAAAATGTGTTAACCTGTTGTCCTTCCCTGAAAAACCCATCCTTACCAAAAACATCTATCTTTTTCACTCTGTCCTGAAATCTTGTGTATGATAAAACAAGCACGGTGAGGGAATAGGGTTTTTTTTGAGAGTCAAGCAGAAGTAAGGATGCCTTTTGTTGTCTGATCCAGTCTTGTAGTCTCTCAGCTGCTTTAAGCCAGGCAAGGTTGTTGGTCATACCTACTGTTGTCTTTGTTTGTTTGTTGCTGGTTTTGTGTCTTCTGCCACAGCAAATGCCAGTGAGAATTTGCCTTTGGAGCTTTGCTGCAGACTTCCCAGTGTTTGGAAGCCCTAAGGCAATCTTTGTGCTCAGTATTTTGAGTGTCAACAGGATAATGTGCGGCTGTGACTTCTAATTAAGGAGCTTATGCTCAGACACTCATAACTGGCCTGAGTGTCTTTGGTTATAAACTGGTGGAAAGTTATGTATATCTTTTTTTCATAAGTGAAACAAAGTTTAATTCATGCTTTTTAATGCATAGGTAATGGAAAAGGAGGTGAATCTATTTACGGTGGCTATTTTAAAGGTAAGAGAACAAATGTCTTTGCAGATTCTTTATTCAGTTCTGAGATAAACAAGTTTTGATTTCCAAGCTACTTAATGAAAACAGGTCACTTATAGATCACCTTTTGCATGAAACTAATGTTGCATGAGAATTATTTTTTATATGCATGACTTTCAGATAATTTTTTTTGTAATATTTAATTTTAACTGACAATTAATTAAGGCTAACATTATTGGTTAAACGTGACTTTCAGCATGGAGGTTAGGCAACTTTATTCATGAATAAACTCCTATCTTCCTGCCTAAAACTGTCAACATATTCTTTTGTTTATAGAGAATGTGGTCTTTTGCAAAATGAAAAGGTAAGAGACAAAAGCTCAGTAACACAAATTCCAACTCTGTTCCCTTGTACCCTCCCTAGTAAATATATAGAGAACTGATACATCCGTTTGTAGATGGATATCTGTGTTGCTTGGAGAACTGGAGAGTTCTGTGTCTAACCTTTCTGAGGGTTAATGACTGATTCTGAGAAAGAATACTGGCATAGTTTCCAGCTCTGAACAGTTATTTCTTCTTTTGTTAATGTCCCTTTCCTCCCTTTCCCTACTTAAGGTTTGTATGCTTAGTGTTTGTTTCTAAAGTGTTTGATTTTGTTCATATGCCACACAAGTTATTTTACGTGCAAAGAATTTGTAAATAAATGTGCATTTACCTCTTTTAAAAATCTGTTGGTGGAAGGAAAATGGTGAGTTTATGAAATATTAATTTAAAGTCATACAATTGCAGTTACTGCAGTATTGGGGTGTTAATGAAGGCACTGTATTTATTTATGTGACAGCCGCTGGTTCTCTGTTTCCAAGCAGCTCTGTGTGGTTAAATGCATGCTGTTAAGTTTGTCTTCAGCAGGGACATAGTTTGGTGGTAGAATATCACACCCTGTAGGCAAAATAAAGTCTTGAATAGATCCACTTGCTAAGAAGTTACTAAGGTTTGTTTAAAGGCGCTGAGTGCTCAACACGCAGCACTATGTTGTGATGTGTAATCTTAAAAATAATGGCTTTGTACACCCAAATTGCTGGGTTTAGCTTTGAAAACGAATTTCAGAAGCTCTGGTTTTCTGTTGTGCTGTACAACCAGAACTCCTCTTTAATTCACTGGAATGCAGACTGCATGTTTAGTTTAGTGTGATCGATGTTATACTTCGTTGCAAGAAGAATATGTCCTTCAGTTGCTCGTTTGGGCATCCAGGGCTTTTTCCTTGTACATTCTGAGATGCCCCTTTTGAATTGCTGTCTCCTAGTGTACTCTACCAGGGAAATTCTTTTTCTCTAGCTCTTTCTACCCGAGGTGCATGCTGCATAAATAACAGTATCACATGTGTTAAGTCTTGTTCAAGGATGTCAGCAAGTCTGCCAGCCTTGCTCTTATTCAGAAAATGCTAGATTTCAATCCAAGCCTATGAAAATCTAATTTTATTTAATAATGACTTTTTTCATTAGAAATGTTTGTGCTGTATCTGAACCTTTTTCTTTCTCAAAGAATGCTTTCTGTCTCATAACTGCTTCTCCTGTAACTTTTGAAAGGCTTGTTTAAACTTGATTTTTGTTTTTTTCCAACCTGTTCGCATTTCTTCAGCTGCAGAAGAGTTTCTCCTTGTAACATCCATAAGTTACTAAGAAAATTAGACTTGCATTCCCTGTCAGGGAAAATCTGACAAACATATTTTTTCTTCAAACAGATGAAAACTTTATTCTCAAACATGACAGAGCGTTCCTTTTGTCAATGGCAAACCGAGGGAAACATACCAATGGTTCCCAATTTTTCATGTGAGTAGATGTAATACCACAGTTGAGCTTTTCTTAAACAGAGAAGCGCTGTTCATGAGAAAGATGGTATTGCTAAATTTATAACAATGTTATCCACCTTATTTTAAATAGGGTTGAGTGGGTACCTTCAGGTTAAGCCATAATAGGAAACGTTAGTTATTGCAATTTGCTTGTGGCGTTCTTTAATATTAGAAGCTGGTACCTCATTGATGTTCCTTGTTTATTGCTTTTTAACATTAAAAATATTGCTTAAGTTTTTAGTGTCCAGAAAACAGATTCTTTGGCTTTGTGTGTGCACCAACCAAATCTTAACAGGTTATCTGCAAATTACAATGTTGTGCATTGTATGCAAAGGGAGTGAGAGTTTGAGGTGATTTGTATGGGCTTGCAGGTCCTCTTTAAATTATGATGAATTATAATTTAGTTTAGGGAGTTTTTTTGTTTTGTTTTATTTTCTTAAGGGGAGGATGAGTAAGGGTTTTGTTTGTTGTTTGGGATTTTGGATGGTTTTTAGTTTTGTTTTTGTTTTATTTTGGAGTATTTGTTCCTGACATGCTTTTCTTCTATACTACTGCATAATTCTGTTTACTTGTGCATATACCAACTACTTTGATGGTAAAATTGTGTACTGATAATGAGGTTTTTCCTTCATTAACTTAAAAAAAAAATCCATTCTAGGATGTAGCCATATTCTGTTAAATTGTAGAAAATGCATGAGTCTCTCCTGTCAGTAAATACTCAGGTCTGATATGTCAGGGTCTTCTGGTTAAAATAGTTGTATTCTAGGTTCAGTACTAGTATTTTAATACTTGCTAATAATCACATAAAAAGTGATATTATTATTATTCCTCCTGTTAACTCCCTTTTAAAAACTGCCTTCTGTTAGTGTTTAACAGTTTGTATTTGGAAAGATCTGGATTATAACTTTGGGCTTGTGCTGAGAGAAACTTTGTGAAATAACGCTGGTGGTTTCAAAAGCAAATTTTAATGTAGTTACTTAACTAGAAAAGCTGTTTTTTTTCTTTGCCATCTTTCTTGGGGGATGAGAATGAATGGCGCTTCACTGTCTTCAATAAAGGAGTAAATTGTCCTCAAGAATCTATCTTTTTTTTTTTCTTTGCCTGAAAAAGATCTTCAGTATGATACGATGAAGTTCAGATAAGAGACATTTTTAGGCCTCTTCCTAAAGAATGCCCTAGAAATGGAAAATGAATAGGAACCTAAGAGGAAGTCTTTCAGTTACCACTGGTCTGACTTTCTGTAGAGATAAAATTGGAAGTATAAAAAAAAAACCCCTTATTCTCTTACCCTCAAACCAAATTTTAGTAGTTGTGATTCCTTACAGTACATCTGAATGGATATATAGTCACATTAATATGGAAAACTATATATTAAAAAAACCCCTACCCCTTGTGGTTTAAGCTCTCTGTGAGACATCAGCTCACTATTTATTACTTTGTGACTTATCTTTTGGTTCTCTTGTCATAATTTTCCATTTTTAAGCTTATCTGAACAATATACATGAAACCTTAATGCTGTCCCATCAGTCAAGAAGCTGTCATTTGAGGGCTCTAAAGTTTCTTTTCTGTCCTGCTTTTGATTCAGAAGTCGTCTTCCTCCCCTTGTGCTTAGTAGGCTTGGCTTACTTGTTCAATTAACAGTCACAAACACCTTGTCTCTCCCCGCACACCAAAACAACCTGAAGGTGTGTTAGGTGCTAAATTATAAATGATACGTGGGGCAATGTAATAAACAGTATTTGAAAGCACTTTCATCATATTCAGAAGTGTTTTGAAAGATGCAGATTTATTAAAAATTTGTGTTTTTTCATTAAAACACTGTAAAGAGAAAGTTTCTTTGGTGGGAGTTCAGGCAGAGTAAGATGCCTAAACATAATTGTGTAAGCTGGATTCACCTCAGCTCCCTGTAGGAATAGGAACCCATTTTTAGGGTCCTGGGATGTCCTAACCTGGTCTTCAGCTGCTGAGAGAGGAAGTTCAGAAGGTCTTGTCTGCCTGGGGCAGGCAGGTGGGACATTTCTTGAATGGCCTGTAGTGTCTTAAATAGCATCAGCTTGCCCTGGAGTCAGGCAAGTGAATAAAGCCCAGGAGGAAACTGGTGGGTTGATGTCTTAGGTCTTTAAAGGATGCTCTAACACCACAGACTCCTGTGGCCGTCTTGACTGGGGCATTTCTCATCTTGCTGCATGCAGACATCTAATGCTGTTTGAGACACCACTGGGATCTCCAAGATAGGGTGTGGAGATGTGATACAGCACCCACAAGACACCCTGCGCTCCTGGAGTAGCAACTGGAAGCCAGGCAGAGGGCAGGGATTGCTGGCATCCTCCCTAGATCCAGCCAGCACCGAGATACCTGGCTCGCTTGTGGATGCCTTTGCTGTATTGAAGTTAATGTATTGGAGCTGAAACCCACCTTTTGGCCTCCAGTTGGGCAGCTGATCCTGGGAATGAATATGTAGTCATGAGACCTCACCTGGAGAAGTGCATTCAGTCTGGAGTCTTCAGCACAGGGCGAAGATGGATCTGGTAGAGTGAGTCTAGAGAACACCATGAAGATAATCCAAGGGCTGGAGCACCTCCTGAGGACAGGCTGAGAGAGCTGGCCTTGTTTAGCTTGGAGAAGAGAAGGCTCTGAGGAGACCTTAGAGCAGCCTCCCAGTACTTAAAGGGGGCTACAGGAAAGCGGAGGAGGAGCTCTTTACAGGGAGTGCAGAGATAGGTCAAGGGAGCAGTGGAATTAAGCTGAAAGAGGGGAGATGGAGATGAGATATTAGGAAGACTTTTTTTCCAGTGAGGATGGTGAGGCCTTGGCACAGGTTGTCAGAGAAGTGGTGTCTGCCCCATCCCTGGAGTTGCTGAAGGCCAGGTTGAATGAGTTTTTGAGCAACCTGATCTAGTGGGAGCTGTCCCTGCCCATTGCAGGGGAGTTGGAACTGGGTGGGTTTTGATGCCCTTTCCAGCTCAAACCATTCCATGATTGTATGTGTACAGTCAGTTGCAGGGTTGGGTTTGTGTTTGATAGCTCAGTTTACCAACAGGATGGATGGTGAAACACATAGCTCAACCATCTGCCTCTTTGTATAGATTTTTAATATTGGAACTTCATAATATGCAGACTTCGAATTTCACGATTCAAAGTAAGAAACAATTCCTAAAGACTTTATCTAGGCAGTTTCTGACTTAACTTTAAAATGCAATGTATTAAAGCAGTTAGCCTTGCTTGGTGACATTTGTCTGATTACCTTAGGGAATGTACTGTGCATCTGTACAGGTTTTTTAATATAATGTTTGTTTCCTTTAGTGATGTAGTTTATTCTCAAAAGAATGCTCAGTTATTCAGTAGCTTGTCACTAGGAAAAATGTTCTTCAGATGCATAACCTGAAAATTGTGTGAAAGGGAGTCTTCAGGAGGGAAATCTTGTCGCTTGAACTTTAATTTTATCAGTTAGATTTATAGAAAGGGAGATAATTCACTTCCGTCTGAACTTTAGATATTTGCATTTTTTACATAAATAACTTCAAGATTGAGAATTCTATATTTTTCTGTCATTCATGTACCTCATGTAGCAGATATGGAGTGCAGATAATGTATTTTATTTTATATAAGTATCTGTCCAAGTAGGGCTAAAATAATAGCAAGAATCCTGACTATAACCGTTTTGCTTGCTTATCAGGAGTGCTTTCCCTGCTTACCACAGTTTGGAATTACTTCTTTACAGAAAATATTGAGGCAGTGAATCTCTTTGACAGACTGCACTAACAAACAGGTCACAGAAAGACTCTGTAATGTCTAAAAGTTGTTAAAAGTTGAGCAACGATGGTCAGTTTTACTTGAAATAGAAGCTCCAGATTAGTCTTAATGTAAACAATCATCCAAGCAATCCTAAAGTATCATCAGCTTTCTTTGATTCATCGGGAATTTCTCTAGTATGAATGAATTTGAAGCATTTATAAACAAAAATAGGGAACTGGACTTGGAAAAGACAGTTAGGAAGGTCCAGTGAGGCCTGTGTGAGAAGAATGAACATAAATTAAAGCACTGGTAGAAACTGGCAAGATGCAAAAGTAGACTGGAGAGTCAGAATTATATATATAATGTCAGAAGTGCTGTGTTTAATACTCATTGACTAATCTTCCCAGATTCTTTTCTTCCTTACTTGAATAGGAGTAACAGCTGGGTTGAAAGGAGAATGTTTAGTTAGGACTGGATTTTTCTTGCACACACACTTTAAATAGGCCAAGTCATTTCACAGATGTCTAAAACATTTCCTAGTCTGAAGAAATGCATCTTGTTGAAATCCAGCAGAAAGCATGCAGAGGCAATCCCTTTATAATGTTTGCATTTGTGAAATGTTGGAATTTCACTTTGCTGTGCTCAGAGGGATCTGTTGTAGCACTTTATTGGAGACTTGTGTTGCAGGAAATTGTAAGGCACTAGTTTATAAATCAGCTATTTTTATTTTCAGATAGCACCACTTTTCTTTGAATAACTGCTTTTAGAACCATGGATTATTTAGCAAAACCACCTGTTAATCTTCTGATTGTCCTGGTTCCATGTTGGTACTTGGATATGAAATCCTGAGGGTGGGGTAGAGATCAACAGGAGCCACTCTAGAATCATGTTCCTTTCTCTTTAGACTCCAGTCTCTATTTTGAGCTGCTGCTGAAGGGATGTTTATTATTAGTTATTGGGGAAGTGCATCTGGAGCCTTGCACAAATACAGCCAATGTCTTTAGGTACCTCATTTAGTTGAGCCAGAGGATGGTTGGTGTATTCTTGGAAGTTCCAGATCAGTGACTGTTTTACTTGTTGGGTCATGTTCTTCTCGAGCAACGTCTTCTGCTTTTCAGTCGAGCTGATCTAATAATGGAATCTTGTCTCTTTAGAGCAACTCCCCCTGCTAGTAAGGAAAGTTGCAATACAAAAGAAGTGAAAAGAAATAGATAATGAAAATTAATGACACTCCTGGTCTTACAAATGCTTGCATGAGCTTAACTTTGCTTCCATAGCCATACAAAATCTGTCAAGCTACACTTACCAAAAGTGACCAACCTCTGTTGTCTTTGGCAAGTTTTGTGTAATAAGTAATTTATTGCCTTATTTAGTCATTTAGAATATATCCTTATTACAATTTAAAGAGGAGTCATTAGTTGTGTTCCTTATGCATTCAAATACTTGGAGATCTTGCCTTTCATTTCAAAAGTTGTTTCAAACTTGAGGCTGTTTTGCTAGATTTATATTAGTTTGTTCCCCATTGTGGGTATCGGTTCAGTGTCTCTCTCAAGCTCTGCTTTCTTGCTCAAAATTAAATAGTTTCTTTGTTCCAAAAATGTTTTTAGTGTATGGTGCCATGCTTGGTTACTAAATTCAAACAAACTAACCTCTTTGTTCTGCTGAATGAAGGGTAAAATAAATTGTGAGGATGTTTTGTTTTGATCTTAAAAGTGATTTCTGAATGTTAGCAGATTATTACAAGTAGTTCATTCCTAAGTCTTTTTGGTGTCCCAAAACAGGTTTTCTTCTAGTCAACTGTTAATTGTTTTTTTTACTGTGAGTGAAATACTTTCAACTAGTTTTTAAACAGTTGACAGTAACTTGAAAACCTAAACATTTCCAATGGAAGGGGCTGATGTTGCATTATTTTTGAGCCGAAGTGATATATGTGAGGTTATCACCCAGGCAGGTCCCGTTGGCTTGATGAAGGGTTGATGTAAAAGCACAGCCCATGTGAAAGCATTCTCAGGATGCTTTTATACATAATAGGTAACAAACAGATCACTTCAATGCTTGGATATGTAGAGTCATGATTAAGAAATAATAGTTTATTTGGGAGAAAAAAAATATGGATAAGCTGAACTGATCAAGCAAGTTTAAGGCACTGCTGCTGTTCAGAATTACTCCAGAGAAAAATGCAGTAGTTGGTGCACATTTTTCTTCTTTATGTGTGTTTTTCTGTAATTCTGAAGACCAGCAATGCATATATTTTAGAGAAAACTCCCGTTTCTCGTAGTTTTAAAAAAGCTTCGTAATAAAAGGAAGATGTCAGCTAATTATGGAATGTATGAAGCTGCAGGCTCGTCGACTTAACACTTCACTTGCAAATCAGAATGGTTTAAGCTGTGTGTCTTGAAGCACAGACTTAGGATGGGATTCAGCAGAGCGTTTGAACACGGTTTTAACTGCAAGCATGTGAATAAACCCGTTGAAATCAGTTATTCATCTGCTTCAAGTTGTGCATGTGTTCTAACACTTTTGCTAGATTGAGACTTAGAGGGGGGTGGGAGGATTCTCTTTTCTAACCATTTATCTTTATAACAGCGTATGCAAGCAGTTTATGTTATTTTTTTTTGTTTTTAAGGAGAATTTAACTGTAGTTTTCAAAGTACCTTGTATTCTAAAGAAAATTTAGAGCCCTCTTTTAGGCATCCTTGTTCTGAATACAACTTAATAAATATTAATTTTAAACTTGTGCTTTATAAAACATAGACTCAGTTTTGTCTGAAAATGTATTACAATTTATTTCTGCCATTTTTGTGTAAAATTTACAGAAACAGTGTTACATCGTGCGCTCCAAAGGTAATGTCTCATTCCTCTAAGGCTGTGTCCTTTCCTTTTCTTTCTGTTTTTTATCTTTCTTGTTTTTCTGAACATATTGTTATGTGCATTGAATCCTTTGCTAGGACTGAGGTTCTTGGGTGGGGGGTGATAACATGCTTTTACCAAAAAGATGCATTTCTCTTCAGCAGTATCTTAAACCAATTTACTTTAAACTTGAGTGAAGAAAGGTATTTGTCCTCAGATAATAGTGTATATTATAAGGCAGATTTTGAATGCTTTAAATTATAAAATGTTTTAATAAAATATTATTTTGGGGGAGGAATTCTAGGTTTCTATAGTTTCTGTAGTGCAAATGCAGTAAGTAGGTTTTCGCCTGATTAAGTTTTGAAGCCAAAGCAAACGTTCAAGTGTTGAAAGGCAGAACACGTGCAGAAAACCTTGAAAAGGGGTCTTCTAAAGTGCATGTTTGCAGGATAAATGTCACATTTTCATCTCAATATTAGGGTTATAAAAGTTTCAGAGGCACAATGAGGGGCTGGATCCTGCTTCCCATAGGAAAGCTGCTTAATGCCTTCCCATGCATCTGAAAACTTTTCTTTTCGGATAATGCTTTTCCTTGTGTTTTCACTTCATGAAGAAGTAAATGAGAAAAATCCAATGCATTTTATTTATTACAATGTAATGGAATAAACCTCTGCATGGGTTTTAAGGCACCAGCTGTCCCCTCCTTTGTCTGTTGAGGATTAGCCTAAAGAAGGTACATGGCTAGGCAGTTTGCTCAGTTGGTCTCCAAAGTGTTGCTGCTGCATGGCAGGGGCACATCACTGCAGCGTTAACATCACACGTGGTTGAACTCGTTGCTGTTTCTAACTAATTCTAAGCTCTAAGTCTCATTTATTATTGGTTTCATTGAAGTAACCACTTTGGTTTTTTTCATTATTATAAATCAGCTTTATAATTAAGCCCACTTAAACTGTTTAGGTAACAGCAGGTTGGTAATGCAGTTAACTTTTGCTTACAGAACTTACAAAGCTGTCAGAAGTTTTCAGTTTGTAGCAATGCCCTGTATTAGCAAGGGAAGAACAGCAAACACTCCCTTCTACTGAGAAATTAAATATCACCTTGATAGCATTTCTTTCCTTGTGTTAAACAAAAGAAGTTTTCTGTATCTTTTCTTTTTAGTGTTACAGAAGTGAAAGGTCTGATTAACATTTGGAGCTTGAAATAATCAAGAGTGTAAACACTCCTGATTCACAGTTCCATATTTTGGCATGTGTTGCAGCAGTTTGTGACCTAATAGCTCAAGCCTTGAGCGAATATATTTGCTTAAAAAATAGCAGTGCAAAACTGTTTTCCTTGTACCACATCTGCGTTCCTGTAAATTTAGTACAAGCATCTGTGATTGATTATTTTGAGAAAGGGGAGTTCACTAGAAGGAGGCTGGAAAGGCAAATTAGTGCTTGAGCAGGAGAGAGGAAGAATGTTTTCAAATATTAAATAACTTCAAATGCAAATTATCTTTACTCCTTTTTTTTTCCTTCCCCAGTAAATAAAATTAATGCAGGTTCTGATGTTCCTTACTGAATGTGTCTGCATAGCGAGGTTCCCTCTGCAACATCTTGCAGGCTTAATTGTAAAAGTCATTTCCTTTCTTATTTTTTTTTGGAAAAGAATGTAGAGAGATACCAGGTCATAGCATTATCATCCAAAAGGTGAATTTTAATACATAATTATATATGCACAGCCTTCAGTTTCCTAATTTGAAGTCAATGTAGAAATTTGGCATAACTCCGAATGCCTCTTAGACTAGCGTAGAAAATGTAATGTGGTTGCATTTCTCCTTCAGGCTAGAAAGAGCCAAACATGGGAAGCTGAAAAATAGGGATGAAATCTGCATTTATCAGAGAAGTAAACTGTAGGGTAGCATAGAGAGTCCACTTGCATTGTGCTGCTGTTGCTTTTGGGGAGCCTGTGAGCTGAAGTGTGGTCTTGTTTGTTAAAGACAGAAGCATTGCTTTGTGTTTTGAACCGTGAGGCCACTCAGGTAAATGGAGAGTAAGAAAGTAACGGGGTGGGGGAGCAAAGAATCTTATCACATGTGATAACTCTCTTTTTTTAAGTAAACTGACCTTGTAATGCAAGAACCCAACAATTTCAGAAACATTTAAATTCCACTAGTTACCCAACATTTATTGCCAAGTTATTTCTCGGTGATTAAAAATGTCAGTGAGTTATATTTGAATGTGTATTTAGAGACACTTATATGAACATTGTTTATTGCATGCATAAAGTACTTGGAACAACTTTCAAGTATGTGCAGTCAGCTAAACTTCAAACAAATATAATGTAAAAGTTTAAAAAGCTGTATAATCTGTAAAGTTTTTTTTCTTTAATCCCATGTATGTAACTGGATTTTTTCACTTTTTTTTTGTCTTACCTTCACCTCTTTTTTTTTTCTGTGCCATTCTCCTCTTTTACTTCATCTGAATCCCTGATTATTTTTTTTTACCATCTTACCATCTTGCTGTTTGTCAAACAGAACGACGAAACCTGCTCCTCATCTCGACGGGTAAGAATCCTTTATAGTTTCTCCAATGATAGCTAAAATTTGAAGGTTGTGAGTCTTCACGTGTTGCAATGAAAGTAGGCAATTGGAAAGCAATTCTTGATTTTGTGGAAGATTATACAATAGAACAAGATGGAAAACAAAAGCTTCAGTTCTATTAAAAATTCAAGTTGCAACTTATTTCCTAAAATCAAAAATATGGGAAGTCTTAAACCCTGAAATTAATTTCCTTAAAACTGGTTGCTGCCCTCAGGCCGTAAATCATCGAGTTGGAATGTCAAGTTTCATGTATTTGGATAGTACTCTTTTATTTTTTTTGTGGCATGTTTTTATCCCCAAAATGTATTATTTCTTGGAAATGTAAGTTGTGGGGCAGATGGAAGAAGGAGAGAAATGTGGTATGGTAGAAAAAAAATGGTAATTCCTTAATTATAGTTATCCTTGTAATGCCAGTGGGAATATGTACGCTGGATTAGTACAGACCTATAAATGCTGCTTCTCTGGGGAAAGCTACACTTTGTCATCTTTTATATACAGACTCTTGATCTTTTAAAAACAGAGGGATGGATTAGAAATGGATCTGTTTACGCTGCCTATGTAGAAAAGAGTAGAATGACATCAAGTATTTGTCTCAAATTGAACTGGAGTGGACTTCTTGTTTTATATTGCGTGAAATCTAAGCATCATTAAATGTAAATGTTATAAAAATTGTAAGCTTAATACATTTTAAGAGCCAGATAATGCCAGTGAAGCTGAGTGTTTCTATTCCAGAATGACTTTTTAGATCTGAAATTCATTGAAAAGTAATTACAGCAATATATAAACGTTTGTGCTTTCCAAATATTTTATTTCTGCAGTGTACATGTTGTCTTTGGACTGGTTATTTCTGGGTTTGAAGTAATAGAACAAATAGAAAATTTGAAAACTGATACTGCAAGTAGGCCCTATGCAGATGTGAGAGTTATTGACTGTGGGGTGCTGGTCACAAAATCAGCAAAAGATGGTAAGCACACATATACCTGAAGTTAATTGAACGTTAACCTTGTTTACAGAGAGTATAAACGTTGTGTCAGCATCAAGAAGGCAATGTGGGGAATCTCTAGGATCTTAGTTAATTGCTACAGGCCCTTTAAAGCTTAAATCTTGGTGTAGGTGATGGAGGCACAGCAAGTTTTCTGAATTGAACCTTTGTGCCTTGGAAAATATCTGCCTGTTTCCTGTTGTCCTTAATTAATGTTTGAGGTTAATGTGGCAAACACGAAAAGTAATTAGAGTTTATTTTTCTGAGTTTGAAAGATGGAGACGCAAACATAGGATGCTCTTGAATTTCAGTTTTGTGCCGTTTCAAAAGGTTTATTTTATTTATTATAGGTGGTTATGTAGTCAACATAATTTTTCTTTTCATGAGAATTCACAGGGAATAAATTATCCTATTACAGTCCACACATGTATGTTTGGACTGTAAAGCCATAGAGTTTTATGTTTGAGTTTTCTGCCTCACTTTTGCCCTTCCTTAATGATAATGTGGTTATTTGTGTCCTTCAGAGAAAGTCAAGAGGAGAAGTAATGTAAATCTATGAGGAGAGAATGACAAAGTTAGAGAAATAAGATCTGTACAACTCAGACTAACCCTTTCTTAAGGTTTTTATAGTAACTGTGTGCTGCTTTCTATAGAAGCTAGATTTTTTTTACTGTAAATGGTCTTTGTTTATCTTTGTTCTGACCCAAAGCTGTGAATTCATTGATATAACCTAAAATACATTTTCAAAGGAGAAAAGAGGGGCAGCCCTCCTTAAAAAAATTACACTTATTTCTCAGCCTTTCTTTATATTAGCTTGCAGCAAGTTAATGTTCAACTTCACTTATAACCTTATTCTATATTAATTTAGAAATAATTTGGCTTTGCAGTG
This sequence comes from Dromococcyx pavoninus, assembly GCA_033558185.1. NCBI lineage: Eukaryota > Metazoa > Chordata > Aves > Cuculiformes > Neomorphidae > Dromococcyx > Dromococcyx pavoninus. Next base: position 413,139 of record JAUMJL010000400.1, on the reverse strand, counting down.
ATATGTTGCCTTATTGGGTGAAAGTTGTGCGTGGAGGTTCTTATAGTTCATTACAGCTGAAGGATTTTTTTACACTTTGCTGAAAAATATTTGTATCATTTTAGTGGTGTGCTCTTAAATTGGACGTGATTATGTGACATTTTATTATACTTTAATGCAACCCCTTGAAAAAAGGTCACTCCCTGTAGCAGTTTGTGTGTTTATACATATATAAACCTGTATATTTTGTGCTGTGTATGTGTACATTCAGGGACACGTACACACTGTAAATTCAAAATATCTGTTTTAAGCTTTGGAGAAGAAGAAGAAAGTCTGTTCTGACTCAGAAGCATCAGACTCCTCCTCCAGTGCATCAAGCTCTTCAGAAACTTCATCTGAAAGTGAAGATGAAAGTGAAAGAAGCAGAAGAAGAAGGAGAAAGCGTAAGAGAAGGGCTAAAACCAAACAATCAAGAAAACGAAGAAAAGAAGAGAGGAAGAAAGAGGATCCAAGGTGCAAGTGAATCTCAAACCAAAGACGGTGACTGGTCTTTCAAATTTAAGAATTTCAGAGAAATCTGAGAAATTCTATGGGGTTGTTGTGAATTAATCGAGCGATGAATATGAAGGAGCTTTCGTTCTTTAAGTTTGGATATTGATGGTTGATTTTTATAAACAAACAAATCCAACCAATCTAAAAAAGCTGAGTTTGTTGGAGAGCTTTTTCTATGAAGCAGTTTAAGGTCTTTGTAGATAGAAGCGGAGCAACTTTGAATTAAGCCTCAGCATGTTAAAGTATAAGGTTGATTCTCCCCCTCTGCTCTCGTGAAACCTCATCTGGAGTACTGAGTTCAGTTCTGGAGTCCTCAGTACAGAAAGGGCAGGATCTGTTAGAGTGAGTCCAGATGAGGCCACGAAGATTATCAAAGGGCTGGAGCACCTCCTGTACGAGGACAGGCTGAGCAAGGGCTTGCTTAGCCTAGAGAAGACCTTTTAGCAGCCTTCCAGTACTGAAAGCAGGCTACAGGGAAGCTGGGGAGGGGCTGCTTATTAGGGAGTGCGGTGATAGAACCAAGGGGGAATGGTTTTAAGCTGAAAGAGGAGAGATTTAGATGAGATATTGGGAGGAATTTTTTTCCTGTGAGGGTGGTGAGGCACTGGCACAGGTTGCCCAGAGAAGTCGTGAATACTCCGTCCATGGGTATGTTCAAGGCCAGGTTGGATGGGGCTCTGAGCAACCAGATCCAGTGGGAGGTGTCCCTGCCCATGGCAGGGGGATTGGAACTGGATGATCTTTAAGGTCCCTTCCAACCCAAACCTTTCTATGATTTAGGGCTCGCTATGGCTGTGTTATAGTGAGACAAATCAGGCAAATCAGAGATCTTTGGGTTATATTTGATTATATTTCAAAAAAGCTTCATGACAAAGGCACAACCCAAAGCAAAATTATTTGCTGTCAGGTGAGAACTAAACCTTCTTTCCAATAACAGTGCCTCATCCTTCCTTTCGCATAAACAAGTTGTTAATGAAATATGTTTTGGTGTTTAAGCCTTCTTAAGGCTCAGTGCATCGTATTGGCTTGTTTTGGAATTTGCTTTGAAAAGCAATGTTTATGAGTTGAGAGTTTAATTTTGATTTATCAACTTATTTTTCCCCTTAGCAGCCTTTCTGACAAGAGTGATACGACTGAGAAAACGGTCGATGTTAGCACAAAGAGGGACAAACCTGTGGTACGTCCTGAAGAAATTCCTCCAGTGCCTGAAAACAGATTTTTGCTAAGAAGAGATGTGCCTGTTGTCAATGTGGAACCTGAACCGTAAGCATCGTGGAGCTTTCTTATTAAGTTGGCTTGGTGGAAACTCTGCATAAGATTTTACTGCTAATGTGTTACTAGTACTGATAGCGAGTGATGGATGTGGTGTCAGAATTTCTGAATGAGGTAATTTAATTGCCCTTTTTACAGTTTTCTTTGTAATACTCCTTACCACCCATGTCAGGGTTTTTCAGTGGAATCTAGTGAGTTAATTCCATTGGCCCTTAGGGATCGTGCATGTTATGGTCTTGAGCTCAATGCAAAAAGAAAGAGTGAGTAATTCCTAAAGAAATTTTGCAGTGTAAACCACAGCAAATAGTTGTTTGCAAGGGATCAGGAGAGGTGGTTTATGAAGGAAGTCATGAGCTCACAAGTTACTTTAAATTTCTGGTTTATATCTCTACTAATTTGCAGTTAGGTTCTTTTTCTATCAAATTTCTTTGCTTTTGGACTCAGACGAGCTGATGAGTTACACGGTCAGATATATCTAAAACCAGTTTATTTTTCTTTTCATTTCAGAAAGTAGTGTAGTCTCCTTTTCTTGAAAGATTACTCATATTTTCAAAGACTTACCCTCAGAGGACTCAGTTACTATTACACAAACTGTAAAAACAAGTGGTGAATTACCTCTTGTTGCTTAGGAAAGAAGCAAGACTTTAGAAACTTTAGATGAGGCTTTGAACCACCTGATCCGATGGGAGGTGTCCCTGCCCGTGGAAGGGGGCATTGGAACTGGATGGGCTTAAAATCTCTTCCAACCCAAACCATTCTATGATTCCATGATCCCGGGATCCTATGGTCTATGGTGAATTGCCATTCCCTATGCTGTGCTGTTGTGTGACTGCTGGGATCCTGAAACTCTTCTGTCTGTGTTGTCTTCAGAATGAAAAAGCCATGTACCATTTTAACAGAGTACTTCTCAAGTTCATTGTTAGCATTGATTTGCATGTAGAGACTAAACATTTGGTTGAAAACAGGTTATGTGTTGATTTGCCTTTCCTTTCAGAACTGTGTGTGGCTTCCATTATTTCTTGGAGAATTCACGGAATTCTTAGTTCTTCTGTCTCAGAAATGAATAATATGAACATTTTGCATCATTAACTTAAAATTAGTTTAAGTTTTTTCTCAATGTAAGCTCATATTTTATTAATTTATGTAGGAAGCTTCTTGATGCTACACCAGCTCTGGCTGACCAGAAACCATCAGTCTCTAAATCTGGACGGAAAATTAAAGGAAGAGGCACAATAGTATGTGACAATTTTTGTTTTTCTTTCCTCTCTGACCTTGAGCTTTGAATTTCCTTGGAGGCTTTGTGTGACACTTTACAATCTACAACATGTCAACAATAGTTAGGTTCAAAGTTGAAATGCTATTTTCAGGTTGTTCATTTTACAATGCTATTTTTTTCCATCCTTTTTACTGTTATTACTTAAATATTGATTGGAAAACTAAATGCTCACTCCTCATCTATGAGAATTTTTCAAACATAAGAGTAAAATTATTTCTTTTTAAAGACTGAAATTAATTCAACCAGATTTATCCCATGCAAGCCACAAGATACAAGGTAATGGGAAGTGACAAGAGCTTTTACTCCTCTCCACTCATTGGATTTCCTTACTGTTTCTCTTAAGCCTGAGGTGTGTAACACATAACCATAGACAAAGCTCTTCTAAGTGTATGCAGCCCTTTCAGATGGGTGTTGCTTGTCCTCCCAACCTCTGCTCTTTGCATCTCCTGATGTGTTGGTGAGAAACAGCAGTTTTCTTGGCAACTTTGGCAGAATCACATAATTTGTTCTTCTTTTTGATAATTTAAGTCAACCTTTTGTTTCCTATTTTTTAGCTACGTAATGTAGTTTGTCAAATTTCATCCGCTGTCCTGGCTGAGATGAAGTCAGTGTAATTTCACAGATGATGCTGCATAGGCAAGGAGTTACCACGTTGCAGAGCTGGTCATGAAGCATTATAACAGATGCACAGACTTGGTCCTTTCTTTTTTTCCCCTGTCTTCCTCTCTGAAGACTGCAGGCTTCATGCAGATTTAATTTCTACCTCAAATCTTGAGTATCCTGGGTATCTTGAAGAGGAGGTCTATCTGTGTAGCAGAAAACATCATTAGAATGGTCTTAACTGAGACTCCTCCAAGCATGATTTTTCTTACATGATAGCCCATGTGGCTGACAAGTACTTTTCTACTGATGCACAAGATGCAGTTATGTTAAGCCACAAAATTATCAGCTGAGATGGCCTTAGCATGGATCAAGGTATTGTATTATGAGCCTCACTTGAGAACCAACCCTTACTTGCCAGCCTTGATGTTAAATCTGATGGTTTTGCTGCATCTGGCAGCTTTCATTTGTGTTTGACACTTGTGATACACACTAGAGGAAGCCTCTTAAACAGTATTATTGAAATATTTGTGTAAATAAAGTTTTCTGGAAAGATAGCTTAAAGCTGAGTGGAATTGGCTTTGCCAGGGTTTTGTGTGTCTGTGTCTGGTGTTCATAATTTTAGCACCATTTGGGCAAAATTAAGAATGAAAACCAGTAATATCAGAAATCATTTATGATTGGAGAAGCACATTTTGCTGTTGTCTCTAATAGTCTGATTAACAACAGTTTCTGTCCAGAGTGAACTTCCCTGATGTTTTTCAAGATGCTCATTTGTAGTTTTGAATCCTCTTGGGTTCGGAGAGACTCCTGAGTATAATATAAGAGTTAAGTTGGTCCATGAATCCTTAGTAACCTGTTATATACCATTTGTCTGTAAAACCCTCTTTTTTTAGTCATAGCTTCAGCACAGGGAAGCTCCAGATCTTCCTGGCAGGTTATCTTTATTTTTTTAATTACAAGTAGGATGTCTTAAGGACTTCTGCCTGTAATTAACTGAATAAACCAATTCATTTATCTTTCTATTTTTATTCTAGGGGGCTATATATGTATTATTTTCAAATAGTGCTTGCTTTGATAAGTGACTTAAAATAATTGACTAGAATCCAGATGTTTTTCTTTATTGAGTCAAGGAGCATCAGATTTCCTCACAGAATTTACCCAAGTGTGTATCCGACTGGGTAATGGAAAATAACAAGTTAGCAATATTAGAGGGGTTTTTTCTGTTGCAGAAGTAACTCTTATTGCTCACTTAAATTCTGTGTCTAAGCTCAGTTTTTAAAGTGTGAAGCTTCATTTCTGAGGGACTGAACAGCAGTAATTTTTGAAATAGGGCTTGTCCTTACTCATCCAAGCAGTTAAGTGTCTGCTAACTGAAGGGGAACACCCGTGCTTTAGTATACTGTAAAAAAGAAGTTGGTTATCTGCAATAATTGTGTTACCCCAAAAGGTGTTACAGAAAGGGAATCCATGTCTTCTTCCTCGGTTCTTCCTTTCTATGTTTTGAAAAAGTGTGTTAGCTGTTTGCCTCTCTCAAGGTTTGTGAAATGCTGTTGGAATATAAGATACAGTCAGCTGTGTAATTCAGTCTTGTATGTGGGATATGCATAGTGAAAGTGGATATTTTTGGCAGGAAATCTAGAACTTGTGTTTTCCTCTTGGACTTTGTGTGGATAACGTTGTCCCTTGTTTTATGAAGATAAGTGCAAAATCACCATGTATTTTCTATCTTATTCAGTCTCTTTTAAAGGAAACATTAAGTAGCTGTCTGTCTGTGTTTTAATAGCGATATCACACCCCACCTCGATCACGATCGTGTTCTGAATCCGATGATGATGAGAGCAGTGAGACCCCTCCTCACTGGAAAGAGGAGATGCAGAGATTGCGAACATACAGACCACCTAGTGGAGAAAAGTGGAGCAAAGGCGATAAGTAAGATCCTTACTACAAATTCAGAGTGTCTTGGTTGTCTAGGACAGCTTTATCAGATTGTGTAGATGTACCATGGCATTCCTGTTTAAATAAAAAACTTAAATATCCTTGTGGTTAACACATTCCACTTAAATTCCCAAAGTTACAAGTAGAAAACGGTCTCAAAAACCCTTCTGCTTTGCTGATGTGACACCAGGTGAACATTTGGCCATTGGAATGAGCTGCCCAGGGAGGGGGTGGAGTCGCCGACCCTGGAGGTGTTTAAGGGGAGACTGGATGAGGCACTGAGTGCCATGGTTTAGATGATGGGTTGGTGTTGTGTTGGGTTATAGGTTGGACTTGATGATCTCAGAGATCCTTTCCAACCTTGTGATACTGTGTGCACTGAAGAGAGACAGAAGGTCAGAAGACTTGTTTCTGATGGTGCCATCTTGGATTCTTATTCAAGAAGTAATTAATTAATCTGCCCAGTTTCCTGTTGCTGGATTTCCTTTAGCCTCAAACTTGGTTACATGATTTCTTTGGATAGCAAATAAGACAACTGAATCCTCCAATCCTATATTAAGTGTTAGTTCTGTGTTCTTTCTGCAGTTGGAGTCCAGTTCTCTAGAATTTCTGATGACTTGATACTAAATGTGAGCTAAACCCCAAAAGAAAAAATGAAGAAAACTATATATAATCATTGTTTAATAACTACACATTTTTCTGATAAGTCTTTTTACTGTGTGTTCAGTTTATTCCTGTATTGCATCATACCAGCTGAAAGAATGCTAAAATAAGATGATGTTTTAAATTTTATATTTAAACATGGCTTATGAATGACATAGTTGTAGAGATCAAAGTCTCGTGGACAAGGGTAGTTAAAACAGTAAATCTCTTTACACAGGTTCTGCAATATGCAAAATTTGCTGCTGTTGGCTGATTCAATTTTACAGAGAGGTCGCTCACCTGATGGTGTAATTCCATATTTTAAAACACGTGTGACAAGCTCAGTCAAAAGATAATTGTCTGATGGTAAAGGGGGTCTGTGTTAAAATTTAACTTAATTGCAGTGGAGGTGGGGAAAATACTTAGTTTATGTGAAGTTTTTGAAGAATTTCCCCTTAGTGTGGGTATTATTTGTTTATTTTTTAGGCTGAGCGACCCGTGTACAAGCAGATGGGATGAAAGAAGTGCGTCCCGGAGATCAAGGTCTTGGTCGCGTAACGGTTATTCTGATCTAAGTACTGTGAGATATTCCAGCCATCATAAAAAGCACAGGAAAGAGAAAAAGAAGGTGAAACATAAAAAGAAATCTAAAAAGCAGAAGCATTTCAAGAAGCACAAACAAACGAAAAAAAAGAAAACATCGGGCTCATCAGATGTAGATTCCTCTCATTCCTTCCCCAGGAGGACAAAATCATCTTGTGATCGTGAGAGGAAATCTCGTTCTTCTTCTTTGTCTTCTAGACATTCATCCAGAAGAGACTGGTCTAAATCTGACAAGGAAGATCAGAGCTCTTCGACTTTATCGAGCAGAGGGACTCGATCTTACTACAGATCCAGATCCAGGTCTAGGTCTAGGTCTAAATCAAGATCTTACTCCCGAAGAAGTTCTAGATCAAGGTCAGCCTCTAAATCGTCACATTCTCGAAGTAGATCGAGGTCCAGTTCTAACCGTAGGCATCCAAAGACAGTTTTGAATTCTCCAAGAAATATTTCAACACGTTTAAACGAAAATAAGTTGAACAAGACTGCAGAGCCCGTAAGAGCAATTATACTGCCGAGCGATAAAGTTGTTGTACCACCAGTTGTCCCAGAAAACCTCCCCGTGATCCCTTTAAGTGATAGCCCACCTCCTTCAAGGTGGAAACCTGGGCAGAAACCATGGAAGCCATCTTATGAGCGAATTCAGGAAATGAAAGCTAAAACAACTCATATAATACCCACACCAACTAATTACAACTTAGTCGTCGTGAAAGAGGCAAACGCTTCTTCCTCGTATCGTAAGCGCCAGAGGAGTTCAGAGAGCGATCGAAGCGGTTATTCCAAGTATCGTAGTGACAGAAGCTCAGAGAGTTCGAGAAGCAGGTCCTCTCGAAGTAGGTCATACTCAAGATCTTACACAAGATCTAGAAGTCCATCTAGCTCTAGGACAAAATCTCGTTCTTCGGGCAGATCACCATCACTGAGTAAGTGCCGCAGTGACAGGTCAGGTTACAGTGAGTCAACATCTTACTATTCCCTCAGTGACGATGATCGACACAAAACCAAAAGAAAAACTGCATCAAATGATCAAAATGGTCGATGTCTTCAACTGAGGCAAGAAACGAGCTCTGAGAGCACTCTCCCTTATAAGAGTACGAAAGACTACGATGAGTCTTCCCAAGGACTGAAAGAGACCGACAGTTTATCGTCTTCAGACATCTCTACTGACAGCGAGCGTTCTGCCAAAGTAGTCCGAGAAAAAGAAGGCAGCCTTCAATTAGAAGGAAAGACTCAGAAACAGGATAAAAATAGCCTAAGTTCTGAGAGAGGTGAGGAGAGATCCAAGACTGAACAGGATTCTGATCACGCTAAAAGGAAAGCAGCTAAGGAGAAATCTTCTGAACAACCTAGAGGTGGTGCAAAAACTAAACGAAAATCTTATTCGGGTAGTAGATGGGACTCTGAATCGAATTCTGAAAGAGGAGAGGCAAGGACTAACAGGGGAGATTCCAGACCCTCTTCTAGTAAAGAAGAAGGAGAGGCCACATCAGGATCTGATACAGAGCTTAGCGTTACCAAAAGGATAAAGAAACAATCAAATTCTTCAGAACGCATTCTGGATTCTGATTTTATGTGGAAAAGAAGAAAACAGTTGTCATCTTCTGAATCTGAGAGTTCTTGTTCTAGCTCGACAAGCATGAGAGGAAAGTCAAAAAAACCCAAACATGGATCGAAAAAAACTCTTAAAAAATCACATTCCAAAAAAGTAAAAGAAAAATCAAAAGGGAAAAAGGAGAAGAAACACAAAGTTCAGAAAAGAAAAGAAATGTTTCATTGGCAGCCCCCTCTGGAATTTGGTGAAGAAGAAGATGATGATGATGAGATAAATGAAAAGTCAGTTACCAAGGATGACAAAAAAGAAAAGCAGCTTACTGGGAACATAAAGGATAAAAATCAAGTTTGTGAAAAGGATGAAATAGTCAAAGATAAAGTGGAAAACAGTGAAAAGTCTTGTGTGGATGAAAACCTTTTAGGTAGAAACACTACATGTGATGCCTCACCAGATCGCAGTAACCTTAATAAAGATAGCATTGAAACAAATGCTTCAACCAGTATTTTAAACTCAGGAATAAATGTGACTGCTTGCAAAAATGAGATTAAAGAAGCTGAAGAAAGTAACCAGAATGGATTGGAAGATGTTATTCAGACAGATGACAACATGGAGATCTGTACTCCTGATCGTAGCTCACCAGGGAAGGTTGATGTGGACATTTTGTCTCCTGACATTCTCACTGCTAAAGCTCAGGTTGTAAGTGGTGATATAAACAAAGATTTACAGGTTGATACCCCTGAACCAGATGATGTCAAACTAGGAAACAATATCATAGATGTTATTAAAGAAGAAAAAGAAACAGGAAGGCAAGAAAGTAACTCTGTCCCTGTGTCTGGTGCTAAAGACTGTCGTTCAAAAAGTGAAATGACTGAAAATACACAAAGCAATATCTTAGATAACAAATGGAAGCCTTTGCAAGGTGTTGGTAATGTCCAGCCAACAACAGTTAGCACTGCAGCAGAAGTTAAGAACGTAGCTTCAGCACCAGAGTCTAAACCAGCAGGTTTAAGAATTGAAATAAAAGCTAAAAATAAAGTAAGACCTGGATCTCTGTTTGATGAAGTTAGAAAAACAGCACGGCTAAATCGTAGGCCAAGGAACCAAGAAAGTTCCAGTGAGGAAGAATCTCCCAATAGAGATGACAATAGCCCATCCAGGAGTCTCAGTAGGTCACGAAGTAAATCTGGATCTAAATCCAGACACAGAACGAGGTCCATATCTTACAGTCACTCAAGAAGTCGATCCCGAAGTTCTACATATTCGTATAGGTAAGAAGTTTGTGCTGTTCCCACAGTGTTAACTTGAAAATTCTGGTATTTTTAAGGCATATTTTTCAACCCACATTTTACTTTTAAACAGCACTGCACCATTTAGCAAGCATGGAATAAATATTAGCTTAAAATCTAAAGCTTTACAATGCTTTTGCCTCCCGTTTTCTGCTCTTCAGTTACATTCTATTCTGTAAGGTGTCTCTTGGAGGTCTTTTCCAACCTTTATGATTTTATGTGCTTTTCAAAGTTGTTCATTGATTGTAGGTCAAGAAGCTACACAAGAAGCCGAAGCAGAGGAAGGTATAGTAGAGATCGGTCAAGAAGTCGGAGTAGTTCTTACCACAGTTACAAGAGTCGTAGGTGAGTTGGGCAGTGCAGGTGGTGTTGGGGTGTATTGCCAAGCCAGTAAATTAGACACAGCAGTGTGATGCTTCAGTCTCTGAGTGAGTTGGAGCCCTGCTTGGCTACGTGTGCCACAGCCTGAAGGTTCTGCTTGGAAAGGCCAAGTCAGAATAGTCAGATTTCATAATTCCTTGTTACCGAGAAATAATTTTGTTTAATGTTTTGTCATATGGACAAGGATTTCCGAGCTCCTCTCCTTCCCATCCCTCCCCGCCCCTTCCTCCCCTTCATCAGTTGTTTCTAATTAACTTAAAATGTCTCTGTGGTTTTGTTTTTGTCAGTCGAACCTATAGCAGAAGTAGATCCAGAAGTAGTTCTTACGGTCATCACAGTCGATCCAGGTATGGATTACATTTATTGCAGTCTTTGTGTAAATCTATGCTTATTATGAAGATATCTTAGCCTATCAATACCCCTTTATCTATGGTACTTCATATAATACCATGACAGCAACTTGAACCAAAATACAAAATCAACATAAAGCACTTCTAAAAGCTGGAAATAACCAGATCATCCTGGCTTTATAGTTCCAGGTGATGATGAGGGATAAAGCATAGTGAACACGTTTCCCTTGCTGTTAAAATAAAATTGAATTATAAATGCAATCACTTTGTCAGATTTTTGGGGAGTGTTGGCAAAAGATTTTTCTGCATCTGCAATTTGTAGAGAAGACACAAAACTTTTTAAACGCTTAGTAAGTCTTTTCCAGATTAATAAATCTGAGAGTTTTACTGTTGCTTTGAAAACTCATCTCTGTATATAAATCTTTAACATACATTTGAGAGAAACAGCATTTCAGACAAGCAGTTGTTAATATACAGTTATTTCTTTTCCCTTTAAAGTAGGTCATACACCTATGATAGTTACTATAGCAGAAGTCGAAGCAGAAGTAAAAGGAGTGACAGCTATCGAAGATCTAGAAGTTACGATAGGCGATCCAGGTATGGCTTTTTTGACACTGTTTTTATGCAGAAGAATTTGCTAAATATGTTCATCAAAGCTAATGTTTTTTCCCCCAAGCATAAAAAAAATGCATTGTTACCAAAAATTAACAATTAAACAATTAAAGCCAGACAAGCACGTGAGTGAGAAATCAGAATTTCTGGCATACTAAATCCGCAGATGGTGAAGAAACTAGGATAAGAAAGATTTGAGAAGGCTCCAGTTTATTGTGTGTTTGGGGGTTTCACTAATTGTAAATGTTTCTTAAAAATTACAGTGAACTAAGTCTTCATTTAAATCAAGTGCCCTGTTATGGATTAAAAGCTACCTGGTATGCAAAGAATTCCATTGGGTGGTAAATTCCTTTTGATTAGACTGCAGAAGTGGATTAAAAAAATTGTGGAAGGGAAATTAAAAACTGCAGTGCTGTCCAGAATTAAATTTTAACTTTTGAGAAGATAGTTTGAGAGAACATTTTACTGGTGAAGCCAGTGTGCTACTGCTGAATTTAGGGTAAGTTTTATTCTGCTCAGCCCAGGGGTATTATTTAGGTGCAAGTGAGGACACTTCATAAAGGTCAAAAGTGGAACAGGAGGTGGACAGACAGGTAACAGGGAGTATCAGTTATGATTTGTTTTAATATCAGTAAGGGGTAAATCAAGCAGATCTCTAAGACCACTGTAAATGTTCATCCTCTGCTGTCCTCTTACTCATTTTCTCACAGCTTCGTAGCAACTCTTAATAGGCTTTGCTCTCACCCATTTCCCCATCTAATTCTGACAGTGAGACAACTTTCATCTGTGTTTGAGGGGAAATTAATGGGATTAATGAAGACTGTGGAAACAGACTTACAAAACCATTGGTTTAGGATGTTAGGAAGCTTCAGAGAAACAATGTTGGGTTTAGAATAGGCTCATCTTTCATTTAGAAAGCTTTCCTTACATGCACAAGGCTAGAAAATCTCTCATGGAAGTTTGTTCTGTGTAGTTTAAATAAGTCCTGTGGTTTGTCTGAAACCATCTGGACTCCGTCTTGATGTTTGGCCAGGTGCTGAGCTTGGAATTCTTCTGGATAAGCCAAAACATTTTCATCTACAACTTCCACTCTGCACACACTCCTGTTGTGCTTGTGGGGCCTAATTTTGAAGACCTTTCTCCATACAAAATCTGCAATGTAGAAAGCCAGGATTTATGAAACTACCTCAGTTGAGAAATGCTTGCGATATAAAATCGTATTTGTTAGAACATCCTTCTCAGTCAGCTATAAGCATTTGCAAAAAAACCCAGTTACTTTGGGTGTTTTCTTAGCTGTATCAGAGAAAGCAAGAAATTTTGACTTAGAAAAACAGTTTGACTTCAGTCACACAGGATTTTTATTATGTAAAGTTAATGATTATTTTAATTTTGAGTGTCCCTTAATGAATAATTCAGTTATATGGGATGTGATGCTGTCAGACTTTTTGTATGGGTTTTTCTTGTCCCGTGTGTCTGTCTTGACAATTTTTTTACTTAATGCAATTTTGAATTTGAAGCTCTAAACACAATATTGAGGCATTTTCATCTTTTCTTTGTAGATCTTACGGCTCTGACAGTGAAAGCGATCGCAGTTACTCTAACAATCGAAGTCCCAGTGAAAGCAGCAGATACAGCTGAAAACGTTTTCTTTGACAATGGAAACTGTATTTAATAATTTCAGTGTTATGTTAAACTGTTTTGACAGTGTCACAAGTGAAGTTGAAGGGTGTTTACCCAGTTAGCTGAAGCTTTACCATTTAACAGTGAACTCAGCCGATTCTTGATACACGGAGAGAAGCTGAACTGAACTGATTTTTTTTAATATCTCTTTTTTTTTTAATGTCAAATGCTTCTTTTACAAAATAGAAGGACAGTGTGCTTTCCTTGAATTGGATTTTCCAAGCCATGAATGCCACTTTGGGTGAATTTTTCTGCCACCACTTTTCTGGGTGCAGCAATCAGTACTGTCTTGAAGTAGGTTTATAAACATCTTCAGGCTTTCTGCCTATTACTATTACCTATGTTCTAGCAACTGTAAAACTGTGAAGAAGACTTCTTACAAAGGCTGCCATTTCTAGTTTATTAAAATGCTTTTTTTTAATGCCAGAAGATGGGTTCCATGCTGTCTTGTTGGTTATTGCATTATATACATAAACACACAACAGATAGAAGATGAAAACAAAGACTGCCGCTCTGTCTTAATCCTCGCTGTGCTGTGGTGGTACAGGTGTCTGCTGGAAAGGGTGAGGTGATACACAATGGGAATTGTCAGACTGACAAGCAGTAAGCAAAAGTGTGATGAATGAGTTTTGATCTCAATATCCAACTTGTCTAAACTTCTCTGTGCAAGAGTGAATTTTGTGATAAACAGCAATGTTCCTGAGAGTGTAGAAAAAAGTGTTTCTAAACACTCTTTGAACTTCATTTCAATTCACATTACAGTGCTTGGCATACTTCAACACATTTTGAAGTTGAATGTTGTAAACTGTTGAGTATATCATGAGTTTGTTCAAAAAAACCTTTTAAAAAAATTAGGTGATGATAGTTTTTTGAGAAAACAAACCAAAATGGTTCCTTTATAAAATGTCTCTAGATGTATCCTATTTTCCATAGGGAATGTTGGATATTGATATTGCAGATATTCAGCTGTGTATTGTTAAAGTGATATGACTACTAAAACACTGGTATGCCTGATAAAAAGCATGGACAATACTTTCAAAGTCAAGTTTAATACCAAAAATAACTCCATGTTCCAGGTAAACAGTTTGCAAAAAACCCTGTAGATTTAAGCTGAAGAGCATTGAGTAGCTTTTGCAATATTCTGAGTTGATTTAAAATAATTTGTAAAGTTTTTTTCAGTGTTTAGAAAGTTGTGTATTAAGAAACAGTTTTTTAATGGCATAATGTAACCTGAAAAGTGGGGTCTGTAGTGAACAGACTAACATAGCTTTATTACAACTAATGAGTAGTTGTATTATAATAGTTTTCATTACTGACTTTCTGTAATATCTTGAGATGCTTTCATTTTCTTAAATGCTTTCAAATATTGAAAAAGGGTTTGGTTTTCTTTTTCAAATCTCATCAGGACCCAACAGCTTTGAAAATTAAAAGTTCTAATTTCTTGCTTAGATGTCAATTCATGCTGTCTCTTTGATTGAATTAAGCTATCCAAAATCAGCTTTGGGTACAGTTCTGAAACATGAAAAGGAAGTTCAAAGTGAAGTTTGAAGACTATTAATGATGCCCTCCTCTTCTGTCCATGAACAGCTCAATAAGGCATTTGGACACAGTTACGAAAACTGAGCTTCTTTCTAGAAGAACCCAAATTTCTGGTCTTAGACCCTTCCTGCTCTTGTAGTTCAATGAAAAAGTGTGTGCATGTAAGTCTTCTGAGTCAATGGTTTGTAAGCTTCTTATGCTGTTTATTATGCAGTACATTTATTATTCAAGTCAATATACATTTATGAACACATCCCAGACTGTAGCAGCCCTTCCAGAGTCCTGAACAAATATTTCATTGCTAACTCAAGCAGTTTCATAGTTCAATATACAAATATAACTTGCTTTTGCCCTTACTGAGAAAATAGAGCTGGTGGGCTAGTGGTGTAACAAAATACACATTGTCATTCAAGAAAAAGTTGCTCCAGAATCGATCTTTGTCATATTTCAGATTTCAGTTGACTTTTTAAGGTCAGGAAAGGGTAATAGAAATACAGTCAATCAATTAATTGTTGTCCAAAATTACTGCAATGCCACTAAAGTCCATTTCACATCTTGAATTCAAGCCTTATGAAGAAATACCATCCAGTTAATAATTAGGGAGGAGGGGTGTGAGGGAAGAGAGCACGGACTATTTTTACTTAGTGAGGAGTTAAATTGGGCTTTGGGTGGGAAATGTACCCCTGAGGTGGTTTTCTAATGTTAGTCCAGGTTTTTGCAGTTTTGTTATTCAAAATTAGTTGCTGTTTATAAAATAAAATTTTGTACGTATCTGCAAATGCTGTTTTCTCTACATCTGGAAAAATCCATTGCTACTTGAGGGTGGAGGGGGGGATAGGCAGGAAAATTAAACATATACTTCAGGTTCTGGATCCACTGCTGTCCCTTGCAAGCCCACATACAAGTTGCCTTCTCTTGACCTACGCAAGGAATGATTCCTCGGCGAGACGCTGTAATGGGTTTACATAATGGTCATTGGAGGAGCAAATATTTTGATATTTCCAAGTGATTTGAGGTCTCACCATTTCCTCAAGATATATCAAAGATTCTTTTACCGGATCCACGTGGAAATCTCTACATGTGCCGAGTTTAACAACTTTCCTAAATATTCTTTCCTAAGTATGCATTCCCACATTGTTTCCGTAGCATATTGGAAATGTGGTATTAGTTCAAGTCAGCAGATGTAATGGCTCAGTGGACTAATCCTTTAGTCTTTTAGACCTTCTGTTCCAGAAAAAATAGATTTCAGTGGAAGACACTGGCTTTCCCCTAATGGAAAGGCTAATTGCCTCCATCAGAGGTAAAAAGGACAAATGGGATTGTTTCGGTGTTGTTTGATTCAGTCTTCAGCGTGATCTGGTTAACCTGGCGTTTCCCAGCCTTTGGAGCACTGCCTTTGAGGAGGAGGCACAAGAAATCCTAGGCAGGAGAAGTGAAACTCCAAGTGATGTGAGCTGTAGAGCTGAGAGGTGTTCAAAAATGGTAATTTAAGGTAGGAGAGGGGTGAATGTCTACATCAGGAACAGCAGACAAAGATGATGGTGTAGAAGTGTTTGACAACCTTGTGTTGCAGTTGAGCATAAAACAGTTTCAGTCTTCCTTCTTAAAGAGAGGTTGGCAACAATGCTTCCTCTAAATGCCTAATGTTTCATTTTGTGCTTAAAAAGCTGTCTTCTGTGCCAAAGCTGAACATCAGGGTCACAGGGCTGCTCTCAGGTGCTGTGGACCTGCTGCTGTAGAGGTCAAGCTGTCACCTTGAGCGGGAGCGCAGGGAGGAGGCTGGAGGCAGGCGCCGTGCTGGAGCACGCGGTGTTAAAAATAGAGTGCTTGGCACCTGCTTATGTATTACTCATTTTAATAGAAGAATGTCACTAATAAGTGTTAAATCCTGCAATGTAGTAAAATTATTACTTGAGTGCAAATGATTTCATCTGGAAAAAAAAGGGGGGGGATTTCTAAATGAGATTAGATTTGTGTGTGTGTTGTTTTGGCAATAGATGATGCACTACGTGATGTACAGATATTGTGATGTAGCTCCTAAGAGCAAGCATTCTGTCTCCAGTGGCAGGTGAGTGACTGGACTTGTCTGGAATAAGACAATATTAAATGAACCACCTGGCTCTCAAACAGCTCATTTTAAAGCTTGTATTTATGAGGCAGCTGCCTAAATGCACTGTTCCTACGACAGCAACGCGCAGAGAGATTTCCTTCCTACTGTATCACGTTTAAACAAGGGCTATTTGTGTCCTTGCACTCGAGGGCAAGAAGCGTTTCGAGTGCTCTTTCAGGAGATCCCCAAGTATCTGACAGTGTATTAAATTTCTGTTGATGGCTTTGTGTGGTTCATGATGATCACACTCGCAGTTTGGAGCAGAACGTGGTATTTGGATGACCTTGGGCTGCACTCTGGAATCCATCTGGTGTAATTTCCAAACTGAACGCTGCCTGGGATTTAAATCATGAGAAGATAAAGCTTTGCATGCTCCACCCCTACTTAGCATCCATATAAATAATTTTATTTTATATGGTTGTGAAACAGTAATGATTTTCCACCCGGGTCTAAAATGCTTTTGGACTGCGCAGCCGGGGTAAGGTCAAACAGTTAAAATCATACAGACAATTAAAGGGACCCAGTCTTGAATTTAATATAATCCCCCTGAAGTAGACAGGATTGCATGTGTGGAATCAGACAGTCTGTGGCCTTTTGGTTGTATTTTTTAATGAAGAGAATATTTCAGAGTCACAGAGAGGGGGTGGGCATTGAGTTGATGTCAGTATTTCTGCTGCAACGTGTGTCTGTCCTTGAGGGATGAGTGGTGATGCTCGAGAAGACCGTTGGTCCTTACTCAAAGGATGGTCTGAGAGGGACAGTGCTGAGCTCAACACAGCTTGTGGACACTCATAGCTCCCACTCTGGCATTATGTCCTTCAAAATTCCTTAATTAATGCCTTAATTAAGCTGTGAACAGGCTGCCCTTCTACTTGGGGTTTCTGGTCCTTCCAGCTCTTTGTGCACCCTCTGAGAAAGAACAAGGAGGACTTCTACCCCTCTCCTCGTGCCTTAGCTGCCTCTCCCATTGCTTGGGCAGCTTCTGCATAACTCCTTGGTGTATTTTGGAAAATGAGCCTTGAAAAGCAAGAGTAGGATTGGGAAGGCCCTTGGGAATGGGATAGGATAAGGGGCCAATCGCTCCACCTTTAGGAGTGATGCCTGACTTTTGGGAATGTACCAGTGAGATGAAAAGGATGGATGCTTTTGGGTCTTCAAGTGCTGGTTGAAGAAGTTCATTTAAGGAGAAACAAAAAAAGCAAAGTTGGTCTATGGGGAAGGGTAGATATTTGGCATAAATGAAGCTTTTTCTTTTTAAAATAAGTGTAACTGAAAATCAGTTTTCATAGACTCTTAGAATTGTTAAGGTTGGAAAACACCTCTGAGGTCATCAAACCAAAATGTTGACACAACGTCACCCTGCCCCATGTCCTGAAGCACCACCTCTACATGGTTTTTTGAACACCTCCAGGAATGGTGACTCCAACACTTGCCAGCCTGCTCCAATGCTTCACCACTCTTTCAGTAAAGAAATTTAACCTAAAATCCAAGTTAAGCCTCCCCTGGCACAACTTGAGGCCATTTCCTCTCATTCTGTCACTTTTTACTTGGGAGAAGAAATCAACATCCACCTCACTACACTCTCCTTCATGGTGGTTGTAGAGAGCAATAAGGTCTGTCCTCTGTCTCCTCTCTCCAAGCTAAACAATCCCAGTTTCCTCAGCCTCTCGTCATACAAACTGTGCTCCAGACTCTTCTCCAGCTCCATTGCCTTTCTCTGGACATGCTCCAGGCCCTTGATGTTTTTCTTGTACTGAGGGGCCCAAAACTGAACACAGGGTTCAAGGTGCAGCCTCACCAGCACCGAGTACAGGGCACAACCACTTCCCTGCTCCTGCTGGCCACAAACATCTTTGATACAAGCAAGGACCAGGGGTTTATATGTCTATACTCACTGTTGCAGAACTTCAAGGGAAAGGGAGGTGAGTACTTCATTGGCAAACCCTGACCCTCAATGTCCCTTCTCTGTGGCCAAACCCAAGTACCACTCATTTTGGATTACAGCAATTGACTGCCCTGACCTGCTGTGCCATCAGAAAGCAGGTTCAGGCTGAGTATACACAACTACCTGGAAGGAGGTTGTAGTGAGGTGGGTGTTGGTCTCTTCTCACAAGTAACAGGTGACAGAACAAGAGGAAATGGCCTCGTGTTGCACCAGAGGAGGTTTAGATTAGGCATCAGGAAAAATTTCTTCACTGAAAGGGTTCTCAGACACTGGAACAGCTGCCAAGGGAGGTGATTGAGTCCCCATCCCTGGAGATGTTTAAAAGAGAGGCAGATGGGGTGCTAAGGGATCTGGTTTAGTAGTGGACAGGTATGTTTGGACTTGATGATCTCAAAGGTCTTTTCCAATCAAGTGATTCTATGATTCTACAAAATACAGCGGATGCTTGTTCCAGGTTCTTCACAGGCTCTGGCAGAGCCACCTGCAAAGCTTTCCTAAAAAAGAAGTATCAGAGTGGTGGTTATAACCAAGTTGCAGGTGCTCAAAGAAGAGAAAACGCAAAGGGGCAGATACATGATGCTTTCTCAATAAACTGAGGCGTTTGTGATGGGGTTTAATCCCTTTGTGCTTCCAAGGCCTGCAGCACGATGGCTTCCACCTTTTAAAGACACAACAAGGGAGCTGGCAAGTTTATTTTTCTACTGTAACGTGCAATTTGATAATTTCATTGAGTGTCTTTAGTTTTCATTTTGAGGGAAAGAGCAAGTGATGGTTCCCTGGTCACTTTGTTTCGCTGATTTTCAATACCTTCCCTGTAGGGACCAATCAATCCTTATTGTGTTCCATGACCGGTGCTTCCCAGGGGCCTCTGCGTTGGCTGCGAACGTTGCCCATAGTCACAAAGGCAAGAGCAGCAGCTGCTCTGCAAGCAGAATGGTTGGTTGGCATTGAGGCTGAGATGTAATTTTGAGGAGGTGTCGTGGTTTAGCCCCAAGGCAGCAACAACAACCACGTGGCCACGTGCTCACTCCTTCCCCCCCCAGCCCTGGTGGAAGATTGGAAACAAAGAATGTAAAACTCACAGGTTGGGATAAGAACAGTGTAACAGGGCAGCAAAGGAAGAGAAAATACAGCAAGAATAACAATAAAAGATTGCAAAGAAATGAGCTGTGTGCATTGCAAATCACTCACCACCTGAAACCCCACGCCCACTCTGCTCCCCATCCAGAATCCCCAGCCGTGCTCCACAGCTGCGCACTCAAACCAGGCCACACACCCCAGCTGCCAACCCCTTATGTACAGGGCACCACAGCTGATGGCATGGAATTGGCATTGACCAGTTTAGTTCAGCTGCCCCAGTGTCCCTTCAAAACTTCTGAAAATTAACTCCTTCCCCAGCAAAACCAGGAATTTAACCCTTTCCCAGCTGGAACGAGGAAAGGAACACGCTAGATATCTCATATTCCACTGACTTTGCAAGGAGCTGCAACTCTGGATGAATAGCAACAACCTTCAGCCCATACTCTGAAGCTTTGTTGACCTTGGACCTAAAGTCTTCCTTCTTCAACGATTAAATCTCTTTCTTGTGACAAACAATTGTATGTTTTAGGAACAACAACAAAAAAACCAACAGGCAGGGAGGATGTCAGGTGCTCAAGGATATTGAATACTATGTTCACTTTTGGGCCTCTCAGTACAATAAAGATATTGAGCTGCTGGAGCATGTCCAGAGGAGGGCAATGAAGCTGGTGAAGGGTCTGGAGCACGAGTCTTATGAGGAGCATCTGAGGGAACTGGGGTTGTTTAGTCTGATGAAGAGGAGGCTGAGGGGAGACCTTGTTGATCTCTACAACTACCTGAAAGGAGGTTGTAGCGATGTGGTTGTGGTCTCTTCTCCCAAGTAACAAGAGATAGGATGAGAGGAAATGGCCTCAAGTTGCACCAGGGAAGGTTTAGATTGGATATCAGGAAAAATGTATTTACTGAAAGAGTGGTGAAGCTTTGGACCAGGTTGCCCAGGGACATCCAGGGTGGAGTTACCATCCCTGGAGGTGTTCAAAAACTGTGGTGCTTTGGGGCACGGTTTAGCAGGCACAGTGGTGTTGTGTTGATGGTTGGACTGGGTGACCTTAGAGGTCTTTTCCAACCTTAATGGTTCTATGATTCTACTTGATGTTCTCATGTGTGGAAAGATGGTCTGGAGAGCAGAGCACTACCTAAGACTTTGGGATGGATGTTGGTTTCTCCATACTACCGAAGTCGTCTTGTGTCATCTGGGGCCTTTCTGTACTCTTGAGTTATCACAAGAGTGCTGCAAAGATAGGATTCCCTCCTGAGTTTGGCAGAACTGGTTGTTAGAGAAATGAGAGCTGTCTGAGGGTAATTTGAACAGTAGCAAATCTGAGAATATGAGCTAATAACAAAAAACACTACTCGTGCCCCTGCTACTTGGTATGATTTTAGATTTCCTGAGTGTAGCAATGTGGAGTGTGATAGACACCTCTCTTCTTTTGCCATTAAACTAGAGGGGAAAACAAAGCCAAAAAATCTATTTTTTTATTGGAAAAGCTCTATTTGAAAAAAAAAAGCCATGCTGATGATGAAATTCAGCTTTAGGGATGGAATTCCTGGAGACTTTCTGCAGGAAACTGCACAGATTCCGCTATCATCTTTCATTTCTATCAATAGCTTCGAACCAACTCCTTTCAGAAGGCATTTTCAACAGAGAATATAGCAAAAAGGGACCTTTTCAGCATCGTTTCCTCCTTCCCAGAAGCAAGATCAACTCTATCTGTATAAATTGCAGTAGTTCTTATCCAACCTATTTGTGAAAAACTGCCAGCACTGAGAGACAGCAGTTGAAGTGCCAAAACCAAAATTGCCAGAACTGCCCCAACTACAAAAAAACCCCATAAATACATTTTCTAGTGTCTAAACTAAAGCTCCTTTGCAACTACTTCAGCCCACCACTACTTCTTGCAGTTAGAGAAGAAAAGAATGACCTTCTCCTTTCAACTTCTGTATTTAGAAGGAAAAAGGCAACCATAAATCATAGAATCATAGAATGGTTTGGGTTGAAAGGGACCTTAAAGATCATCCAATTCCAGCCCCCCTCCCACCAGACCAGGCTGCTCAAGACCCCGTCCAACCTGGCCTTGAACACCTCCTGGGATGGGGCAGCCACAGTTTCCCTGGGCAACCTGTGCCAGTGCCTCACCACCCTCATCGTGAAGAAGTCTAATTTAAACCTTCCTCCTCCCAGTTTAAATCCATTCCCCCTCATCCTATCACTATTTGCCCTTGTAAAAAGTCTTTCCCCAGATTTCTCGTAGGCCCCCTTCAGGTACAGGAATATTTGTAAATATTTATAAAAAGGTTGTACTGCCTTTTGCCCAAAACTGGTATTCTATGGACTACATAGTTTTCTGGGGGCTGGTTTGGGGGGATTTGGGGTTTTGGTTTGGTTGTTTTTATGAGGTTTTTTTTTGCAGCTTCTTGGACCTGACGACCTCCTGAACCACCAGCTCATAACCTCCCTATATCACCATACCCAAGTGGACAATATACTCCAGCCCAGTCTTCCCAGTGCCACGTGGATCTAAAGCATTGCTCCACATGTTCTGCAGGCAATGTTTTCCTGTCCCTCCCTGTGGTTTGCTGCTTTTGCAACAGCGTGAGGAGAGCTGCTTGGTCCAGGCAGGGATGCGCTGCCGCATCTTGTCTTGTCTCATCCATTCCGTGCCCGTGCTGTGCTCTGCAGCTCAACTGTTCTTACACAAGCAGCAAGTTTTCCCTTTGTTTCCACTAAATTGCAGCCTATTTTTTTTTTCCAGCCTATTTCTCTAATGTGTCAAGATTGTTTTGAAGTTCCAGCCCATCCTCCGAAGTACTGGAAGTCCCTCCCGGCTTGGTATCGTTTGCAGCTGTAAGAAGCAAATTTTCTATTCAAGCAAGTAATTATTAAAAAAATATTTTGAGCTGTACCAGGCCTGGGACAGATCCCCAGGGCCTCCCTGGCTGTGTATCTCTTCAGTTTCCTGGCGGATCATAAATAACTCCTCCAAGCAATGTTCCCTCCTTAAAGCACTGCTTTCCTCTGGCATCGTGTCATCTGTCCCTGCCATCTTTCCTCTTCCAGCAGCTCTGGGGACACAGGGATGGGAGCAGGGGCTGGCATCTTAATTTAATTTGATCTCCAGCTTGTCTGACTGGAGCTTATAGATGCTGGGTCTTACCAAAACCTTGACTGAAGGTGCCTGTTGCTTGTTTTCTATAGTCACCCTTGGAGACTGTGTTTCTAATCCCCCCTGTAACTTTATCTTTGAGACATTAAGTGACAGCGCACGCTCTCTGAGCTTTTCACCCTAAGACATCTTTTCCAGGCCCCCACTTCATTCCTGTGACCTTCTCTGCTGAGTATCTTTCAGCATCCTCCTTGAATTGAGGATAGAAGCACAGATACCAGCATTTAATATTTTTCTTTAGCACTAATATAAACCAAACTGCTTGTTTCTACATGATCTTCACCCTGGAAATTGTTTTAGTTTGGGGGATTATTTCCCATGGCTCAGGCAAGGGAGGGAAATTCCCTGGCTTTTCTGTATATGAGTTTTTACTGAATAAGATGGTTTCTTGTCTTTCACATTACCAATTTATACCCCTATGGTGATGAAAAGGTTCCCCGTGGATTTCAGGGATCCAAAAGCCAGAGGGGAACAAAGGGGCTTTGAAGTCATTACAGTTCACAGGTGCTTGTTTTGCAACTCCACCAAGGAGGGGATTCTGCCCCTCTACATTCTTGTGAGACCTCACCTGGAGCATTGCATTCAGTTCTGGAGTGCTCAGCACAGGAAGGATGTGGATCTGTTAGAGAGAGTCCAGAGGCAGCCACAAAGGTGATCAGAGGGCTGGAGCACCTCTGCTGTGAGGACAGGCTGAGAGAGTTGGACTTGTTCAGCCTGGAGAAGAGAAGGCTCCAGGGAGACCTTAGAGCAGCCTCGCAGTACTGAAAGGGGCTCCAGGAAAGCTGGGGAGGGGCTATTTATGTGGTAGTGAAGAAATAGGATGAGGGGGAACAGTTATGAAGGGGAACAGTTTAAAGCTGAAAGAGGGGAGATTTAGATTAGATATGATGAAGAAATTTTTCCCTGTGTGGGTGCTGAGGCACTGGCCCAGGTTGCCCAAAGAAATTGTGGCTGCCCCATGGCAGGGAGTTTGGAGCTGAGTGATCTTTAAGGTCCCTTCCAACCCAAACCATTGTGTGATTCTATGAAGTACCAGCATTTTCCCAGAAATCCTAAAAATCACTCCCTACCCAAGTTTATTTAAGGAAAAAAAATAAGAACTGGTTTGTTCTAAGAACACTGGTGAAAGTCAGGACTTGTGTGATGATGGGTCTAAAAAGTGGGACTTGATTTTGATGTGCTGCATCCCTGAACGGAAACTCCTATATGGGGCAAAATTTCCCCTGCTCCCTGAAGACTCTCATGAATATAAATGCACCTCCAGGTATTTCCTGTAATTCTTGATAATTATTTCAATCAAGATTTAAATTTATAACTTCCTGACTAATGAAATGCTGTTTCTTACAGCGCTATCCTTTGATATGTAAAGATGCCTTTGAACTGCAGGCCCCATGCTGGGAAGATCCATGCAGCTTTCACACCTGGCTTGTCAACAAGTCAAGTCATCCCTGCATTGTGAACTTGTAGGTGACACCAAAGCATTTCTGAGCTGTTGCAGAAATTCAGACCTCATGTTTGCATGCTGCAATGCAGGAACCACTTAATGTACCTTTAAGCTAAGGATTGGATAAGGACTGAAGCTTATTACTTCTTCTTGATGAACTCTAGAGGTGATTAGTAATTCAATGCATCTCACAATGGGCAGGGCAACCCTGGACATCCATAGAGACATCATGAAAAGTGACCATTAAAGCCCTACTTTTTGCTTCTTGGTTTTTAAGCAGCTTTTGAGCAATAAGAAGACCTTTTCTCCAGTCCTGTGACAACTTAGTTTCTTTAATGGTCTTAGAATTATAAAATGGTTTGGGTTAGAAGGGACCTTAAAGATCATCCATGGGCAGGGACACCTCCCACTGGATCAGGGTGCTCAAAGCCCCATCCAACCTGACCCTGAACACCTCCAGGGATGGGGCTTCCACAGCTTCTCTGGGCAACCTGTGCCAGGGCCTCCCCACCCTCACAGTTAAAAAATTCTTCCTAATATCTAATCTAAATCTTCCCTCTTTCAAATTAAACCATTCCCCCTTGTCCAGTTCCTGCACTCTCTGATAAAGAGCCCCTCCCCAGCTTTCCTTTAGGCCCCTTTTAGGTACTGGAAGTTTGCCATAAGGTCTCCCCTGAGCCTTCTCTTCTCCAGGATGAACGACTCCAAACCTCTCAAGCCTGTCAAATCTTGTGAAAAGCTTTTAAAAAATATATATTTATGAAATTCTGTAGTTTTCTCACCTAGAACACAGAATCCATATAGTTTTTCATGAAAAAGGTTAAATTTTATTGGATTTACTTTTCTCTGGAGCCCTGATTATAACAGGAGTTAAGCTGTTTGTGCAGGAAAGCAGTAGCCAATAAAGGCTGGAGAAAGGCCTGCTGGGAGAATAAAAATATTTCTTTCCCCAAAACGTTGAAACTGCCAAGTCAAGTTGTTAACAGAGATTGTTCCTCCAATGCAACAGCAGCGAGGACAACTTAGCTTGGGTTGCTTGGGTTGCTTGGGTTGCTTGATGCATCCAGTGCAGAGGCCTCAATCTTAAAACTTGCAGTTAAGTAATGCTCAAAATGAGCCCTTTTGCCTCAAAATGAAGTGCTGGCAATGCTCTGTTTCTCTGCTGTAACTCATGCTATGGACAAGCAGGACCAGCTCCATGCTCACCTCCCTTATAAGACCTGTAGGTGACCCACCTGGAAAAAACACCCCAAGGCACCAGTTCTGGTGCTGTGGTTTTGCAGCACCGATTCTAACGAGTCCCACTGCTAATGAATTAATTTCTGTCAACTCCATCATTGTGTGCAAGGGATGCAAAGACACTAAAGCCACGCTGAGCCAGGCAGTGTGAAGGGACACATCACAGCCTCACCTGGCTGTGGGTTTTGGTACCCACTAAGCATTTCTTGATGTTCAGCAGCAGGGCAGATATTTGGGTTATGAAGGATACACGTTAAGGCTCCTCTTGTGTTCACAGCCTTGGACTGAGCTTTGGGAGAGCAGCAAGGAAATAAAAAGATGAGAAACCCCCTGCTTCAAGCAAGACACTGAATCATGTGAGCTCTGGAGACCCATCCCAGCATAACCCCATGACTTTATATCTTTTCTAGGGGGTAAAATAAGCTAAATTGTGGGGAATTTGGAAGTGGGGGGGGGGGTCTCCATCTTCCTCCTCCAAGCAATGTTTCTTTAATATTTAGATCTTCCCATCACTGTGCTATAATTCAAGGGCTTGTAAGAAAACTTCCTAATGTTGGCATTGTTGCGTAAACCTAAACCTGATTGCTACAAATTTTGAATAACAATTTGAATCCAAGAAGAGCTCCTCGGAGGATTAAAACCTGGCTGCTGGTGTATCCAGGCGATAGCTGTGGGTGGGCAAATGATTAGGTGCATGAAAAATACAGAAAATACAAATTCAGGAGCCTGTCCGATGGGTCAGGGTCTTATTTATAAGGTGGATTCCCCTCCCTGCCTCCGCCAACCAAAGAGAAAAAGCTATTCCTGGTGAAGTTGTGATCCCTTGAAACTAAAATCTCATCTGACTTGGGACAAGGTGTAATTTGCAGCTTTGGGAGGTGGTGGCTCCCTCTTGGGCAGCGAGATGCCGGGTCAGCCCAGGCTGCGATTTACAGCGGTGGATGGATGAGGTTGGCACGCGCCATCGTGTTCAAGAGTAGAGTAATGATGTCTTTCCCAGCTTGGATCGCAGCCCTTCCACCGTGCAGGGGAGGATAAACACCGGCACGGCCGCCACTCGCCTGCAGGCAGCTGCCAGCAGGAAGGAGCTTGTCCTCTGCACAAAGGTCTGCCTGCTCCGGGGAGGGGGCGGCTTCACCTGTGTCCTCAGACGACCCTTGTGAACCTGATCCCCGCATCCCGATGCGAGGGAGTCACCTGAAACCAGCCAGCCCTGCAATTAGCTCTATTTTCTGTTTAATTTACTATTTCTTCAAGGGGGGGGGGGGGGATGATGGAATTTAAAAGGAGAAAAGAATTGGGGTCAATACGACACAGCAGCATTTCAGTCGTCCTTTGAGGGCTTGTCTATACTCACTCTGTGGGTGTTCTTGTTGCAAACACTTGAGCAGGAGATGTTTTCCCTTAGTAGGGCAGGCTCCCATGCCACGGCCCTCCTCGCCTGGCCATAAAAGGGCAGCGTTTTCTGCAGGACCCCCGGGTCCTCTGAAAGCTGGCAGGTTCTTGGGAAGGGGCCTGCCCTATTGCATCACCACGCTGCTTGCTTTGGACCTTGCAGCTCTCATGTTAATGTTGCTTTGGCTCATACTTTCCTTGAGCCTTTTGTTTTGTCTCTCTTCTCCTCCTCCTCGTCTCAGGAGGCTGGAGGGAGAGAAGCCAGAGAGCCTCCAGGAATGTTCTTGCTTTCCCTCTTTTATTTTTTTTCCTTTCTCTCTCTCTCTTGGCCTGATTTGATCCCTTCTTTTCCATGATCCATATGCCTGCTCTGAAAACCAGCTGCTGAGTGAAAAACAGCTGCCAAGCCCATGATACGTCCCCAAATGCTTGATTGTGTCCCTGGTCTCCATCCTGTGTCCCGTGGGTGAAGCCATGGCAATCTGGAGGGCTCTTCCACCTCCAGCTCTACTCAAGCACTGCATGCCCTGACATGCTGGGAGCTCAACGCTGGCTCAGGAAGGGTGGGCACCAAGGAAGCACATCTCACCATCTCCTGGAGCATCTATCTGTGGGACTTGCAGCCTACAGAAGAGGCTCAGCAGAGCACAGTCGTTGCACTTAAATCAGTGAATCCAGCCCAGGCACGCAGAGCAAGTGAGAGGACATGGTGCCCTTGAGGTGCACTTGGTTCTTCATGGAATCACAGCATCATTTAGGTTGGAAAAGCCCCTTGAGACTACCATTAGTTAACACTACCAAGTCCACCATTAGTTAACACTACCAAGTCCACCATTAAACCATTTCCCTAAGAGCCACCTCTACACATCTTAAATACCTCCAGGCTCTTGCATGGGTCCTCACAAACTCAAAGCTGTCTGAGCTATTACAGAGCATCAACTTTCTTGTCCCTTGTCCTTGCTGATGCTTCTCTTGGAGAAAGCCAAAGCTATGGAAATTCAAATTGAAATATCAGGGATCAGTTATACCAAGGAAATAGGAACCTCTCCTGGTTTCCCTATGTCATGGCTTAGCTCCAGCTGGCAGCCACTCACCCACTCACTACCCTGGTGGGCTGGGGAGACGGATCGGGAAGTAAAGTAAAACTCGTGGGTTGAGATAAAGACAGTTCAATAGGACAATTAAGGAAGAGAGAATAACAATAATAATAAACACATGAAACAAGCCATGCACAATTCAACACAACTTCTCAACACCCGATGACCCAACAATGGATTGTGCAGCCCAACCCGAGCAGCAACTGTGGATCAGCAAGCTCTGGCCCCCGGCCAACCTCCCATTTACGTACTGAGAGTGACATTATATGGATCGAATCTCTCTTTGACCAGCTTGGGTCAGCTGCTCCTCCCAGCTTCTTCTGCACCAGTACACTTGCAAAACATGGGAAACTGAAAACATCCTTCATTTCTCAGCAACAACTAAAAACATCAGTGTATTATCAACACACTTCCCACACTGAATCTCAAAACCTGCAACTGCTGGGAAGAAGATCATACCAGCTGAGACCAGGACACTCTCAATGTTTGCCAGTCCCTGTATTGTTGTGGCTGATCCTTCGTTTTCGAGTTATGGAGTTACCAGGCTGCTGTCTTATGGCCCAGTGAGAGAAAGGAAGAGAGAAAGCTACAAAAGATGTCCCTTTTGTGGGTACCCACACCACTGGAAAGAGGAAGGGAGGAAACCTAACACTTGTCCCATGTCACCAGGGCCTCCCTCCATGTGCTCTTTTTTATACCAGTTTCAACGAAGCTTCCCTCTTGCTGGAAAACCCGTTCACTAACAGTGACTCAGATCCCGCTGTGGTGAGCTGGACACCCACTACCCTTTAATTGTTCATTCTCCCCAGTGATGTGCCTATGCAAGATATGGCAGAGCCATCTCCCAGGAAGACTCCAGACCTTCCAGATCTTTTCATAAAGGCACCAAGGGCTTGGATTTACCCCCTGTCAGAAATCCTTGCTGTTGATGATGAAATTTCCCACAAGAGATCAGTTGTCCATTAACCTTAACCTATGTGGAAGTGTCCTACATCTCACCCTGCCTGGCCCTTGCATGGTGGGATGAGGAGCAGAAGAAGTGGCTTAAGCAAGCTAGGACAGTCCCTGTTCTGCATCAGTCACACACAAGACCAACTCGCCTGTCCTAAATAGCAAAGCCACCAAACCAGGTTGGGTGGGATTCCATCAAACTATGTTGGATGGGATTTGCTGGGAGCTGTGGGAGGTTCAGCAAATTCCACATGAGCCCATGGATTGTTGTGGCCGACGAAACCATGTGTGTTTTGTCTCTATAGGAACATTGCTGTTGTCACTCTTGTAAAATAAAGCATTTCACCCAAGTGTGTCATTGTTTGTGCCACTTCCAGTACTTTCCCCTTGCATTGGTGGCAATGGCTTCTTCCACATCAGGAAGGAAAAGATGTAACTGGAAAAGACCAAGTCTCCATGTGAGAGTTGGGCTCAGCATCTCCCAAAAGGCAAGGACCTCACGGTGAGCTCATCAGAGTGGCATCAGGTCTTTGGCCATCCCTGTCTGTCCCTGCAGACCTGTGTGCTTTAGAGCTATGAGGGCTCCAAGCTCTGGAGCTCCCTGGTCCCCTCTGCCACGTGCACGAAGGTACCACAGGGATCTGGGCTCTGGAGCAGAGCTTAAATCCCCAGCTCCCACCTCTGGCCTCATCTCACCCTCACCCCGGCACTGGCTGAGTGTCAGTTGGGTGGTTTTCCAGGAGTTTATGTAGCTTTTGGAAATGTTTCCAAGGTAGGAGACATGCTGGATGGGCCAAACACCCATCTCACAAATCTTTCTGAGAGGGAAGAGGTGCCGGGGGCATCGGTAAGGACTTTTTCCTATAGGGTGGAGGAGGATTGAGAGCAAGAAAGGTTATTAAGTGACAAATAATAATATATAAATATCTATAAAATATTCCCAGTGCAGGCAGGACGTGGCTATGGTGACATTATGCAAAGAGCCTTACACACATCTGGAAGAAGTTACTGCACACGGCAACCGAAGCAGAGTCTAAACAAGTGCAAGACGTTACCACATTTATGTCTGCAAAAGGGAGTAGTTAGGAAAAGAGCAGGGAAGGTGGGATGAAGATAGAGCAGCCCAGGGGCTCCAAGGATGCCCCCAACCCTGCTGTCCTGTGGCCAACACCCTTCAGAGCTGTCGTGTTTCTCTGCTTTTACGGTGGTAGAAGGGAATTCGCTTACCCTCAATATTTTGGATGGTGTCTGCACAAATGATGGTGGCAAAAGTGGGTGCTGGAGGTGGTCACCGTCCCCACGAGACTTGGTTGGGTGCTTGATGGGTCTTCTCCTGCTCTGATGAACCCAGAGCCAATGGTTCCAGTGCTGGAGGTGTGGGACTCTGCACGGTGCCTCCCTGGAAACCCTTAGGCTGCTCCAGCTTTGCCCCCTCAGTCCAGAGCAGGAGGGTTTTGGGGTGACAAGCCTTCCAGCTGAGGCTGGCGGGGTATTGGGATACTAAAACCCTCCTGCCCTGGGCAGATTCCAGCAGTGCTGAGGACAAGATAATGAATCCCTGCTTTCATTTTCTTGGGGGAGTTTGGGGCAGGCTGGGCCCCATTATTCATGTCCTGGGGGCTGGAGGGAAGTTAGCATCGTGGAATCATAGAATCAATGGTTTGGGTTGGAAGGGACCTTAAAGACCATCCAGTTCTGACCCCCCTGCCACGGGCAGGGACACCTTCCACTGGATCAGGTTGCTCAAAGCCTCATCCAACCTGGCCTTGAATACCTCCAAAACTTCCCCTGGAGGCCCATCATGGCCATTCATCAGACCCCTCCTCTTAAACCCAAATGTTTCTTAAACCCCCCTGCCATTGCCTGTGCCTGTGGGTGACCCCCATTTCCTCGCCACAGCAGGAAAGCGCTTCAAAACCCCCCTTTTTTAATAAATAAACTACAATCTGCAGTTTCAATACAGAATGGGGGATGATGTGATCGAGAGCAGCGCTGTGGAGAAGGACTTGAGGGTGCTGGTTGATCAGAAGCTCAACATGAGCCGGTAACATGCGTTCACAGCCCAGAAGGCCAACCGTGTCCTGGGCTGCAGCAAAAGAAGCCTTGCCAGCAGGTCAAGGGAGGGGATTCTCCTCTCTGCTCCACTCTTATGAGACCCCACCTGGAGTCCTGTGTCCAGTTCTGGGATCCCCAACACATGGAGGATATGGAACTGTTGGAATGTGTCCAGAGGAGGCCACTATGATCAGAGGACTGGAGAACCTCTGCTATGAGGACAGGCTGAGGAGATACAGGGATGTTCAGCCTGGAGAAGAGAAGGCTGTGGTCTTCAGTGGTCTTCCAGTACCTGAAGGGAGTTACAGGAAAGCTGGGGAGGGACTTTTGGACTTTTCACAAGGGCTTGTAGTGATAGGATGGGGGGGAATGGCTTTAAATTGGAAGGGGGAAGATTTAGATGAGACATTAGGAAGAAATTCTTCACGATGAGGGTGCTGAGGCACTGGCACAGGTTGCCCCCGGAAGTCGTGGCTGCCCCTTCCCTGGAGGTGTTAAAGGTCAGGTTGGATGGGGCTTTGAGCACCCTGATCCAGTGGGAGGTGTCCCTGCCCATAGCACGGGGATTGGAACTGGATAATCTTAAAGGAGTTGGACTCGATGATCCTTTTGGGTCCCTTCCAACTCGGGTAATTCTACGATTCTATGATTCTGTGAAATGCGATGTTAACCCAGGATTCCCCAGATTGGGGGTTTATGCACAAAAGGCCTTGTTAGGGTTTTTTTTTTGAAGGGGGTGGCTCCACGTGCCTCATTTTGGGCATCGGGGGGCTCCACGTGCCTCAGTTTCCCCAACAGAGGATGCTCCCGCGGGATGCAGTACCACAGCCTTGGATGCACGCGGGGACGGGATGCGGGGAGAAGTGTTTGAGGAAGGGTTCACTAGTGGGGAGGGGGGGTGGAGGTGGGTGATGAGGTGGTGGCAGTGGGAGCCTGTCCCTTTAACGGGGGCAGCCGCGGCCCCATCTGATGCGGCGGCTCCAATCAGCGGGATCTTGGCAGCCGGAGCCGCCGCCGCTCCGCATTCCTCCGTCTTCCTAAAAGGGGCTGAACATGGCGATGGGCAGGATGAGGTGAAGAAGAGGAGGAAAAGAAGAAGAGGAGGAGAGGGGGGAAAAAAAAAGATAAAAAGAAAAAAAGGGAGAGAGGAAAAAGAAAGGAAAAAAAAGGGAAAATAACGATGCAAGCAAGGCTGGCAAAGCAATAATTTCCTCCCCCCCCCTTCTCCTCCTCCAGAAGGCCAAAAGAAAAAGGCAGCCAAGCAAAAAAAAAAAAAGCAAAAAAAAAAGCAACCAACCCAGCAAACCACCCAACCCAACATCTTCTTTTTTTTTCATGGAGAGCAAAAACCCCCGGCAAGCGGAGGAGGACCGGGACTCCTTTGCGCGGAGACCTTTGCATCAAAATGGTAGAGATTGCAACCCCCAGCTTGCTTTTTCCCTTTTTCTCTGCTGGTTTTTATTTTCCTTTTCCCTCCCCCACTCCCCCTCCCTCCGTGCTTCCTCGCCTTCCCGGGGCTCTGCTGACTTTGCGGCGGCCTCAGAAACTTGCCCAAATCCTTGGAAAAGGGAGGTGGAGGTGGAAAAGAAGGGGGGTGGAGGTAGGGAGGGGGTGTGCATGGGCGAGCGTGCAGCATCTGCGGGGGAGGGGGGGCATGCTGGGGGGGGGAGCACAAACAGCTCGTTGAGCCGAGCGTTTGCATTGCCAACAGCTTTGGAGGAGGGGGTGGGGGTGCGTGGGGCCCCCTCGTGTTGTTCGGGGAGGGGGGTGTTTGCATTTGGTTAAAATCGCATAAAAAATGGTCCTTCCTGCATCCCTCCCCCGCCCCGTAACCCCCTACTCCTCATCTCTCCCCCATGCATCCCCCCCCCCCCGCATCCCTCCCATGCATCCCTCCCCCTCGTGCATCGCCCTCCCTGCATCCCCCTTCTGCTTCTCTCCCCTCCTGCATTCTCCGCCCCCCCCCCCCCCCCGCATCCCCCCGCATCCCCCCGCATCCCTTTCTCCGTGCACAGGATGGATGGGCGACGGCTGCACTGGGTTCACTCTCACCCTTGGGGTGATTTAACTGGTGATGGGGCTTTTGGGGGTTACAGGGGGTTCTGACCCCCGTTGAGTGTGGGAGCGTGAGGCTCAGCACCCCAGGGTTATGGGGGGGACAACTCATCCTGGCTCCCAGCCCATCACAGGGCTCCCACTTGGGGGCCACTGGGAAGATTTAGGGATGGAGAGGGGGGAACTTTTCCAGCTAAGCAGGCCGGATGATTTGCTGGCGTTGCGGGAGCGCAGCCTGCCGCTTCCTCAACCCTTTTTGTTCCCCGGATGACTCCTTCATTTTAGCTAATTCCACGTCCGTCCCCCCCCTTTTCCCTGGCTCCCTTCTGCCATGCCAAAGGCCCCCCTTTTCCCAGGAGGGATGCTGGGCTCACCCCAATACCCTGGAGGAGCAAGGCCGTGAGCGTGGCTTGGAGGGGGGTGCAGCATCCCACCTCGCTTCGGGCGTGCAAAGGGATTTTCCATGCATGCCCTTAAAAATAATAATCATAACGGTGGGAGGTTGGTTGCAGCAGGAGCCGGGGCTCTGGCCTGCGGCACTGACCTATTTTAGCGGCCAGTGGACTTTTGGGGGGTTAATTTGTTTGCAGGGAGCAGGCCTGAGCTGGGAAGATGCACAGGGAATCATTTGGGATGTGCCATGGCCAAGGACTGTGGTTCCTGGTACCCTGATGCCTCCCCCATCCCTAAAAGTGCAGGGTTGTGATTGCCCCAGTGATGGCTCCGTGCCTGGAATTACACCCCGGGAGGTGTTTGAGTGGCTTTTTGGAATGGGGAAAAAAGTGCAAGGTTTGGGGAAAAAGAAACAATGCTGACCCTGTGCATGAGATGTTGACCAAGATGCTGGGCTGGAGCTCGACACCCTCCAGCCACGATATTGGCAGTAACCAGAGCCAGGATGCCATGCTCAGCCTGCAAAATTCCTGCTGGTATTAAATGGGCTGCTGAAACCACCTCTGCATCCCCTCTGGAGAGAGATGGTGGAGGAGACCTCCCCAGGGTGAACTGAGGCGGGCACCGGTGCCCTTTTGAGGGTGTTTTGTGCCCGGAGGTAGGGATGGAGATGCTGAGAGCTCACCTAAGCCTGCAGCCGTGTGAGGAAGAAGGGGAAAAGTTGGGAATTAAACCTGGCCTCAGCAAAACACAGAGGAAAATTTCCTTTACGGAGCAAAAAAAGATATTAAGGGACTTTTTTTTTTTCCTGGATGGGGGTGAAACCTGGCTGGGTGCAAACATTTCGGCTCTGACTGTGGAGTTTCCCCAAGGGTGCTGGCAGGGCTAAATGCTGCTCTAAGGGATTTGCCAGGGCAGCCAGAGGGTCCCCTTTGCCACCCGACTTGGCTTCACGGCAGAGCTTTGTTCTCCCTGCGAGGAATTAACGGCGCGTTAGGTTATTACCAGGCAAACGCCGGAGTCGGGTGAGATAAATGGCCTTGTATTTCTGTCTCGCATCTGGAGGAGAGGCATGTCACCCCCTTCATAAAAATAACCCTTCAGAGACGTCTTCTTTGGAAAAGGAAGGGAGAAGCAGGAGGCTGCCTTGCAAGTTGATTAAATATTGGTTGTTTTTAAGATGCAGATGTTCCTGCTTGAGGATATATAGGGAAAAACCTTTTGTGGATGAACTGAATGTGTCAAAACATCAGAGGGGCTTTGAAGGTTTCCGTGGGAATCGCTGATTTGCCCATCTTCCTTCTTCACTCTGGCTGGAGGATAAAACTAAGGGCTGTCCCACATTGTTGGGTTTAAGCCCTTTTAGGTGGGGATGTGGTGATGGCTGTGACGAAGTCCTCTCTGGAAAGAGCAAGAGATGAAGTTTTTATTTTGCTGCCACGTTTGCGTTGCCTTCAAAATGGGGATCCCCAGTCCCGTGTGTGGTTCTCATCCTCAGTGTCCCCCTGACATCCCATGGGATCTGTGGTCCCTGAAAGGCTGGAGAAGTGAATGCCAGTGGGGAGGATGAGTTCAGGACTAGGTTCTGTTTTGCCTGCCCCTAATTTTTCCTCTCTCATTTCTAAAGGAAATGCATTGTGTTTCTGGAGCAGTGTTTGCAAGGTGGGCTGGCACTGTTGGGTTTCCCCTGTGGGGACACCTGAGCACTTGTCCCCATATCCTTTGGGGCTGCTGTCTTTCTTCTGCCCATCTCAATGTTGGAACCTGGGATGGCCTTTGATATGGAGAAACACTGGCCATGTTGGTGCAGATATGTTGGATAGGGGATTTAATGTTAATAAAGTGTCTTTTTAATTATTTCTTCTATGATTATATCTTTTGCATGGAGCCAGGGCTGCTCAAACCCTGTCCAAGTTAAAGCCCTGCTTCATGAGCTGCTAAATTTAGGGAACAGCCATGATAAAAATAAGCCATTTTAATGCATGCTCATGAAAATGTTAAAGTGTTGGGCAGGGAGGATGGCTGGAGCAGAGGAGAACGGCCAGTGCTTCCCAAAGGATGAGTTTACGATGGAACTGGTACATTTAGTTTAGAAAATAGGAAGAAATTTTTCTGCTGTGAGGGTGGTGAGGCACTGGCACAGGTTGCCAAGAGAAGTCCTGGATGCCCCATCCCTGGAGGTGTTCAAGGCCAGGTTGGATGAGGCTTTGAGCAACCTGATCCGGTGGAAGGTGTCCCTACCCATGGCGGGGGGGTGGAACTGAATGATCTTTAAGGTCCCTTCCAATCCAAACCATTCTATGATTCTATCAGATGGGGACTATCCCCGGGGTCAGTGCCAGGGTTTGGAGAGGATGCTCTGGGATGGAAAGCCCTGCCCAGGATGCTTAACCTCAGACCTCTCTGGTAATTTATGGTCTGGAGTTGGGTTAGTAAACCCTGTGGTTTTAGAGTCTGATGGGAACTGGGTGTGGGGCAAACCTTGGAGGTGTCATATCCCATGTCACTGCTGACCCAGCTGGAAGGTCATGGTGGCTTCCCTGGGGAAGGGCACTGCAGTGCCAGGCAGGAGGGTGCTGCTGTCTGGGACCAGCCTAGTTCAACAAGACATGGGAGGAGGCTTTGTGCATCCATCCACCTTGCTTTCCAGGGGGATCTCAGCCTCTTCCTGGGTGTTACGTGGCAGCGTGTGGATGTGGGGCTGGCTTGGGAACACGATGGCTTCAGGCTGTGTGCAAGGAGTGCAGTGGCTGCCCTGTTGCACCCATGCATGCTCCTTGCACTGAATTTAGGGTCCCTGGGGGTCCTATGACCCGCAGGGGTCTTGGTGCACCACCTAGCCCCCTGCATCCATCTCCTCCATTGATGGCACTGGGGATACCCATAGAGGTCCAAGGGGATGGTGCTCACCTCCTCCCTGGCCTTGCATGGCTCGTGCTGGGCTGGGCAGCGATCTGGAGCTGGCCCCTGGCACAGCCGCTTGGCCCACAGCCCGGCTGGGGAGGTCAGCGTTGGGTTTTGTCCTTGTTTCCTCTCTCCATCTTCCCTCTGCTTGTTTTTCTCCACCAGGGGAGGGAGGGGGACAGTGGGTGGGGGTGTGTGTGTGCGTGTGTCTCTCGGGCTCTTCCACTCCAGCAGTGACTCTGCGGGAGGTCCTGCATCCCCCAGACAGGAGGGCAGCAGCCCGTCCCGCTGCCTGCTCCTGTGCCAGGGCAGTGGCTCGGGGACATCTCCATCAGCCGGGTGTCACGAACTGTGCCAGGCACTGGCAGGGACCCCATGGCTTGGCTGCCCTGGCTGCGTTTGGCGTTGGCCAGGAGAATGCTGGCTCAGCTGAAATCCAGCAGGGTTTAACCCCAAACGTTGCTATGGCCTTAGCTCAGATCTTGAATTACCCAGAGAGCTTTTGCACCTGAACTGCACCCAAATAACCCTTTGAAACTGACCCAGGGGGCACAGGCAGATGGATGGGTGCATCCAGCCTGGCTTTGGAGTCTCCGCTCACCACTGGAGCAGAGGGATTGAGAGTTGTTCTGGACTGAAAATATTGCAGCACTGGGCTGAGGACTCAGTATTTTTGCACCGGGGAGGCTGTGTTTGTGCAAAGGATGATGCTCACCTTTGCTTATGTTGGGACAGACACTGAGGTTACCAAGCAGATCTTGGGGCTTGGCAGTGCCCACCACCTTAAGTGGAATAGAGGGATGGTGTCCCCAATGCCATCGTGGTGGCGGTGGCATCCTCTGGGAGCTGCTTTGCAGCATCACCTCCCTGGACCCGTTTGGGGATGGGGGTTGATAGCCCATCTGTCCTTGCAGAGCATCATTGTGGCTTTGCAGCTCTGTTTAAGAAACAAAAGGAACTGCTGGTGGGGTTTAAAAAATTAAAAATGTAGAAAATAAATAAGAAAGTAACCAGCCATTAACCCTCTGTGGACTGTGCTGCTGGGAAGCCAGTGCCCACTCCCAGCAGGGTGAAGCATCGTGTTGTTCATCCCAATTTTGTCCCCCTGCTCTCCTCAGGCTGCAGGTGACCATGGTGCTTCCAGGAAAAGCTCAAACCTTTTCCCCATTTACAGAGGTGGTTCCTCAGCTGCAGGGGAAGAGGGATGAGGGAAGGATTTGTCCCCATTCCTTCACGCTGATGATGGTCTCGCAGGTCTTGGCGCTGCTGCTGGCTTCCAAGGCTGCTTCCTGGAAAAGCATCTTTGAGCTGAAGCCTGTAAATGTTGGATGCCATTAAAAAAACCCAACCAAGTGGGAGGGGAGAAAAAAAGCCTGGGAAGCATCTGACTGTCTCTCAGCTGGGCTAATGCTCATCTTCACTTGCACAGATGCTGGGATGTTTTTTTGGGGGGAGCCTGACACTGTGGGGTGGTCAGGCTGTGGGAACATTGCTGAGCCCCTTCCCTTCACTTCCTCACCCCGAAACCTGCACCTAGCTCTGTTTGGGGCAGCCTTAAGCCTTTTAGGCAGCAGAGAGGCAAAAATCACTATTTTAGATGCCTGGCCTCTGAAGCTGTGATGGGACCATCCCTGGTGAGCGCCTGGTCCATCCCTGGCAGCATCCCGGTGGGCAGGATGCTGGCGGTGGGCGCTTGAGGCCGTGTTGGCCGGCGCCTCGCCAGGCGGGGCTGCAGCCGAGCTATTGTTTTCTCTTCCTGCTTGTTTTTCCGGACAACCTTCCCCTAATTAAATAAAAACACCCGTTGGAGAAGCGAATAAACCCCTCCACCCAAGCAGAGTCCCATGCCATGGGAGGGCGATGCGCCTGTGGGAGAGGTCCCCGGAGAGAGTGGCGATGGAGAAGCAGAGAGGTGAGGGTAGGTGATAAGTGAGGGAAGGATGCGCTGGGGTGTGTTCTACCTCACAGCCAGGTTTCCTTGTGTGGCCATAGTTCAAAAATGGGTGTTTTGGGGGGGTTTTGGTGATGTATATATGATCCAGTGCTGCCAGTTCTGGAGCAGCTTCATCCTGGTGCATCCCAGATTTGGGAAGTCATGGGAAGATGTGAGCATCACATCAGCCTTAAAAAAAACCCTTGTATTGCCTCAAAACTGTGAAGAAAAGGCTGATGGTTTCATCTATGGGTCTTGAAAGCAGAGGGCAAATTGTAGGAGGCTGAGGATTAAAACTCAAAGTGCAGGTGGTTTGGGGATTTCCGGTATCATTTGATTTAATCTGTAAAAAATAGGTATTAAATGGTGTTGCTTTCTTTAGCAGAAGTCAAGTTGTGGCATTAAATAGTTTCAACCAAGTTCTTTCTTGCTGAAAGGCAGTGCTGTTCAAATTGAGAATAGGACGTGGCGGGTTTTTTTTCTGGAGGAGCAAGTGCAAACGTCATATGCAGCTACTTCATAAAGTGCTTTTCTTTAATGCAATTTAATACTGGAGGTCAATGGTAAATGCTTCAGTGGTTGTGAATGATACAGAAAACCAGATATTGCTGGGGTTTGTAGGACTTCTAGAGTTGAAATATTTTAAAGAAATCCCCAAATTCTGTGCCCAACAGGAACTATTTTAAGGGCAACTGGTCTACCTGCTCTATCTGGCTTGAGGCAGGGGTTTGTGGCCACCTAAATGTGCTTTTTATGCCCCAAAATCCCGTCGTGCTGATACAGGGGAGAGATACTCATGGTCTTGGATGCTCCGGTGATGAGGGTGATAGACATGGCTGTAAATAAATAGAGAAGTCAGTGAATGTCAGAGATGGTCTTATGGGGGGGGCCTGCAGATTTGAGTATTTAAATATAGCCAGGGTGACCCGACTGACTTGACCCTCAGGGAGTTTTGGTGCTGCAGGAGCATTTAGGGATTTTGCTCTTAATATCTGTGAAGATAAATAGCATTTTATCGTAGTACATTGATTTAAATCCAGCAGCAGCCTCCTTTCCGGATAGGTGATCAGGTGTCGATATGGCTGTTTAGGGAAACTGAGGCACGCAGAGGGGTGCAGGTGGAAGGGGAGTGGGGTTGTGCTCTGGCTTCATCTCCCAGAGAGGGATTTTTGGAGGCTTTGCTGGAGAAACACTGCCTGATTAGCAAGTATCAGCATCTCCTTAAGCCATCATTCCTGTATCACCTGTATCTCTTCTTCACATCCCATGCTGTTGGAGCTCAGCTGACCTACATCCCTTGGTCCTCTCTTGCCCTGAGCATCCTCTCTGTCCTCCAGCCGTTTCAGGCCAAGGCTTTGGCCAGCACTGCTTGGAAATGCTCTTAAAATAGAGCTGGAGGGCAGTGTCAGAGCGGGGAGGGCTGTCTGGAGGCACCGCCGTCCCTCGGGGTGGGGACTTCACGGTCACGCTGCTTTCGAATAATTTTTACGGGGTTTATCTTGGCGTCAATAACACCAGAGCCTCTGCCTGGAGGTCAACGGGGCATGGAGGAGACTGGTGGTTTGGGGGTTTCCTTTGGTTTGATGCAACCAGAAAGCACCCCAAGTCTAGGCCTTGGGATGGGAATGAGTGACCTGCTCCCACGGTGCCATGTGAGGCTATTTGTGAGACTCAACTGACCCAGAGGGCCAAGGTGGTGATGGTGGAAAGGAGCAAAACTGTGATTTTTATTAACAAGAGTATTTTAAAAGATATATTTTTTAAGTTATGTATTTTTAAATTATGTATTTTTAATAGTTTTTAATATATCAATCTTTGTGTTTTCCAGGGAAAGGGGTAATGAGTTTAACTCTCCTATTAATTCCAATTAATTGGACTCTTCTGCTCCAACGGGGCTGCAAGGACAGGAGCCGCAGGAGGGGGATTTTAAGGCAAATTGGGGTCTTTCTTGGTATCTCACCCCGACGGGCGCCTCTCGTCTGGGCTGGGGCTCCTTCTCTGGGTGAGCTCACAAAAAGCATCTGATAGCAATAAAGAGCAAAAACCTCCTGCTGACAAGCCGGGGCTGAAGTCACCAACGGGACGCGGCCAAGACACGCATTGTCCTCGCCGCTGCTGGGACTGATTAGAGCCGCCTGGCAAGCCCTGGTGCTGGGTGAGGGGTCAGACCCTTTTGCCAAAACCCCTCAATCCAGTACAAAAAAACAGCTCTTTTTGTTTTGTTTTTTTTTTAACAGACTGGGCTGCATGGAAGCAATGCTGCCCAGTTCCCAATTTGGACCCAGTCCTCCCTCTTTTGTTCCCGTTTCTCCATGGCTATGGCCATTCTGCACTTGGAGCATCTTTTTGGGGATTGAAATGAGATGAACCCCAGGAGGGAAAACCTGAATTAATTTTTTTTTTTTTCAGAGCAAAAGCAAGGCAGGAGAGTCCCTGGCAAAAAACAAACTGCTGTGCTGAAAGCTTGCTGTCTCTTTGGCATTCAGTAATTATTATATCATAATTTATTTTCTATGCTTTTGGGGGTGCTGAGCCATCCAAGTTCCTCTCGTCGAAATGTCCTTGGCAGTTGTAAGGCTTAGAAAATAGGAGGGTGGATAGATGTTCCAGCTGAGATGCAGTTTTTGATGATAAATATATAGAGAGCCTTTACATATTGATACATTTATGTATTTATCATTGAATGGTTTGGGTTGGAAGGGACCTTAAAGATCATCCACTTCCAACCATCCCGCCATGGGCACAACACCACCTGGCCTTGAAAATGGGTCTTCATTTATGTCTATAAGGAGTTAAAATGCATATATTCACATGAATACGTATAAAAAATAGTTAATACATATAAAAATATATATATCCCCCCCCTTCTTTTAATACCTCTTCACCACACTCCGGGCTGCACATCCAAGAGTTTGGAGAAGAGTGTTTTTCCCCGGGTGTGAGTATTTGCTGGGGCTCTCCAGGACCATTGGGACTATGTGGAGCTGACGACCCCGTTGGTTGGACTGGTTGGTTGTGGAGCAGAAATTCA
This sequence comes from Dromococcyx pavoninus, assembly GCA_033558185.1. Lineage (NCBI taxonomy): Eukaryota > Metazoa > Chordata > Aves > Cuculiformes > Neomorphidae > Dromococcyx > Dromococcyx pavoninus. The sequence goes on along the minus strand of JAUMJL010000400.1, from coordinate 372,084 downwards.
GTGGAAATGAAAAATCTTGGCAGAGAGGGGGAAGGATTTTTTTTTTGCTTGTTGAGAAAACAGAGAAGAAAACACCCTTTTTTATTATTTAAACATTTTTGTCCGTGTGTGCTTTTGCCTTTGGCTCACCAAAAAAAAAAGAAGACAAACAAAATGTGTCTTGCTGGAATTTGTCTGTTGATCAAGAGCTGCTGTTTGTCCCAGAAAAAATAGGAGCTGAGAAGCTCTTTTTGGAGCATGAGGTGCAGGAAAACGTGGCACATTGAACTCTCTGTGTCCACCAATGTTCTGCACCATGTCCTTGGTCACATCCCACAAGTGTGGGGAAAGAGGGCATTAATGTGGCTGGACCCATCTCCATCCATGAATTGGGTGTTCAGCACAGAAGTCCAAAGGGAAGCAGAAGGGAAGGGGATATCCCACCTGTTTTTAATACAGGACATGGGATTCAGGGTATGGGATGCTGCCAACGCACTCTTTGTGGTGCTTGGGTGTCACCAGGAGAGATGATGACCATCCAGGGGTGGTCTGCACCCTGCAAAATACGTGTGAGGTAAATTAAATAGCCAACAAACGCAGCGTGGGGAGGGTTGGCAGTTGGTGTGTTTCCCACCCGTTGCGCTGCCACTCCCTGACTTGAATTTTTCCAGGTAGTGCCTTTCCCTGGGCTATTAAAAATGGGTATTAAAAAAGAGCATAAATCATCCTGGTGTGAGTCAGAGCACGCAGCGCGATCCGGTAAATAGTGGAGGATACTGTGTTTTATGTAATTATGGTGGAGAAATAGGAAGGCTGAACATCCTTATTTCCTTCTAGTTAGGTGGTTAAATCTCAGCCGGTGTCTAAAATTGTCTTCTTGCAGGGGGCATGTGTTCTCCTGGTGTTCCCTTTCAGTTCAGGAGGCTGAGGATGTACTGAGATGTCTCCTCCTCTCCAGGGCATCTCCTCCCTGTGATTGCAGACAGCTGAGTTATTCCTTAGAACTCTTTGATGGTGGGGTGGCCATGGTGCCTCCTGCCCAGGCTGAAGGGATGTCAATGGGTGCTTGTATGGCCGTGGTCTGCCCTTTTATTGGGTATTCTCCTCTTTGATTGAGTCTCCTGGACTCAGATTGGTGGTGGAGCTTCTTGGTTGGCATCTCTAGGCTTGTATGATGGTTGAGCGTTTTGATTGGCATCTGCAAGCTGGGGCTGATAGTGGAGCTTCTCAATTGGCATCTCCAAGCTGGGGCTGGTGGTGGAGCTTCTCGGTTGGCATCTCCAAGCTGGGCTGGTGGTGGAGCTTCTCGGTTGGCATCTCCAAGCTGGGGCTGGTGGTGGAGCTTCTCGGTTGGCATCTCCAAGCTGGGGCTGGTGGTGGAGCTTCTTGGTTGGCATCTCCAAGCTGGGGCTGGTGGTGGAGCTCCTTGGTTGGCATCTCCAGGCTGGGGCTGGTGGTGGAGCTCCTTGGTTGGCATCTCCAGGCTGGGGCTGGTGGTGGAGCTTCTCATTTGGCATCTCTGACTTGGCATGCATGAACAGGGACGAGTGGCATTGCTGGGCAGGTGTTTTTCTGGGGAAAGAGCCCTCCTGAATGATTTTATTTCCTTCCTCCCCACAGCTGATAGTCGAAAAAACGACTGACTACCCTTCGGCTGAGTACTCCCTGGTGGAGGATGTAGCCCTCCACTTCACGTGTTTGATGGACAGACTGAACGAGCAGCGCCTCTTTCAGCCGGACCTGTGTGACGTGGACATCGTGCTGGTGCAGCACAAGAGCATCTTCCCGGCGCACAAGGGGGTCTTGGCAGCCTACAGCCAGTTCTTCCACTCCCTCTTCACCCAAAACAAGCAGCTGCAGCGCGTGGAGCTCTCGCTGGAGGCCCTCACCTCGCAGGGCCTCCAGCAGATCCTCAATTTCATCTACACCTCCAAGCTCCTCGTCAACTCCTGCAATGTGCAGGACGTGCTGAACGCGGCCGCTGTGCTGCAGATGAACAACATTGCCTCCTCCTGCCAGGACCTCCTCGACACCCGCTCGCTCAGCTTGGCTGCCGACATGGCTCTGCCCGCTGAGAGCTGTGCTGGACCCCCACCCTACTACTGCGAGATCAAGCAGGAGGTGGATGCCCCCCACCCCAAGATCTACGCCCGAGAGGGCAATGACCCCTACTCGGTGCGAGTGGAGGATGGGGCGGGTGGTGGGACGCTCCCCCCCGGTCCGGCCAAGCAGTACTACAAGGAGGAGAAGGATGGTGGTCCTGGTGCTGTCTGTAAGATGGAGGGTGAGGAGTCTGAGGAGGACTTGGACAGCCAGGGTTCGTACAACCGGGAGCAGATCATCGTGGAGGTGAACCTCAACAACCAGACCCTCAATGTCTCCAAGGGCACGGAGGGAAAGGCGGCCGCCAGCGAGGCGGCTGTGATGGGGCGGCCTGATGGCGATGGGCGCGACACGGAGGAGGATGGGGAGGAAGAGAATGAGGAAGGGGAGGAGGAGGAGGAAGAAGAGGAAGATGCGGAGGTGGGGGAGGAGGAGGAGGAGGAGCACAGTGAGGAGGAAGACCTAGAGGAGACGACGGAAGAAGAGGATGATGACGATGATGATGAAGATGCATCAGAAGTGAAAAGAGAAAAGGGTGGACAGCCCCGCAGAGGCACCCGGGCATCCAAAGCCACCAAACCTTCCATGGCAACCCGGTCCCAGGAGGTGGCCAAGGTGGAAGAGGAGGAGGAGGAGGAAGAGGAAGGCCAGCGAGGGAGGAAGAGGAAAAAGGAGCAGGATGGTTTGGGCCAGAAGGTGAAACTAGAGGAGAAGCAGCATTACCCGTGCAAGAAGTGCCCACGGGTCTTCAACAACCGCTGGTACCTGGAGAAGCACATGAACGTCACGCACAGCCGCATGCAGATCTGTGACAAGTGTGGCAAACGTTTCCTGCTCGAGAGCGAGCTGCTGCTGCACCACCAGACCGACTGCGAGAAGAACATCCAGGTAAGGCAGCCATGGGGACATCCCACCAAGGGGGGATCATCTCACCAAGATGTGGGACATGCTACCAATGGAGGAGCATCCCACCACGACGGGACATAACCACTCAGCTACACCAGGGGCTGGCCTCGTGCTGAAATGATATCTTTGATGTTGTGGGTGGCCCATGACAGATGGGAGGGAACCTTGCTTCACCCGTGACACGTGTTCAGGCTCAGGAGGGTCCCATGGTGGCATGGGATGGGAGGATTTGTGCTGAGGGACTGTGGCTTCCCCTTGGCTCGCTGGGCGGAAACATGGAGTAATTTTTGAGGAGTAATTTTTCTTTGAGTTTATTCAGTTAATCTGGATAAAACCTTGCGAGCCCCCGATGGAGACACACTCCAGCCGTTCCCACCCAGGCTGAAACCAATTTAGCTTCATTCAAAGATTTGCTGACACGAGTTAAAATGGTTTTAATCTGCTTTTTGTGCTCTGTAGCTCGCGTATTAGCGAATTTCCAAACGTGTTTGACATCCGTGCACAGCTCGGGCTTGATGTGGCCTTTGCCTAACGCTAACGAGATCCTTGTCTACGTTTGCAAGTCAACTCCACTAAATCAGTGTGATTTTGGGTGGATGTGTAGGCATTCCATCAGAGCAGCAGATGCGGGTTCCTGCAGACCTCTCCGACCCATCTCCTAATCCCCAATGAGCTGGTTTGCGTGAGTCATGGCATCGTAGAATGGTTTGGGTTGGAAGGGACCATAAAGATCATCCAGTTCCAACCCCGCTGCCATGGGCAGGGACACCTCCCACCAGACCAGGCTGCTCAAGGTCCCATCCAACCTGGCCTTCAGCACCTCCAGGGAGGGGGCATCCACAGCTTCCCTGGGCAACCTGTGCCAGTGCCTCCCCACCCTCATTGTGAAGAATTCCTTCCTAATGTCTAATCTGAATCTCCCCCTTTCCAATTTAAAGCCGTCCCCCCTCGTCCTGTCATTACTTGCCCTTGCAAAAAGTCCCTCCCCAGCTTTCCTGTAGACCCCCTTCAGGTACTGGAAGAGCACTATGATTTCCCCCCGAAGCCTTCTCTTCTCCAGGCTGAACAACTCCAGCTCTCTCAGCCTGTCCTTGTAAGAGGTCCTCCAGCCCCCTGATCATCTTCATAGCCCACCTCTGGACCCGTTCCAACAGTTCCATATCTTTCTTAGATTGGGGATTCTAGAACTGAACACTGTAATCCAGGTGGGGTCTCATGACACTACCCCTACTAATTAAAAGAATAGCAACTTCTGGAGGGCTTCACCTATCGTCCTTCCTCCTAGTGACTGGATTTTAAATGATCTTGCAGCTCTTGTTGAAGGTAACGCCACCCAGGTGCTACTGGAACCCTTTGCTGATGGCATCCCAAATAAAATGAGCGATGAAGCACATCTTGGCATTAGGGCACAGGGAGATTCAGAGACAGGAGCAATCTCAGCTTGAGCGAGGGAAGGAGCTGCTCCCCGTGCCAGCCCTTTAGGACATCTTCCTGAAAAATTTCCCAGCCCTGAGGTAGCTTTTCTGGGATGTATTTTTCCCAGAATGGATGAGTGCAGCTCCGATATCTGCATGGTGGTGGTTGTTTCAGAGCCTATTGTAAAGCCTATGCTATTAAAAATGATTTTTCCCAGAACATTTCTTCAGGCTCTTCTGCTTTCCTGATGGGTAACATGGGACTGTCTCCTCTTGGCTTTCTTTTCCCCCCTTTTTATCTCTTTTCTGGCTAACAGGGTGAGCTGCAGCTGCCCATGTGGTGACCACCCTCCACACACAACGTGGGTCATTACCTCTTATTTACTTGAGCATTTTTAATTTTACAAATAGCCAAATTCACTCCATTTTCTCTGATAATATTGAGTAACTTCATCAATATACCGTGGAATTACAGTTGGGTGGAAAAGGGACTATTTTTGACTCTATCCCTATAATGGACTGTCTTTATTTCTTGTTTCTTAACCCGGCCCATGGAGACACCGTCCCCCCCGATCCCATTCAGGTCTGCTGCTCTCTTTTGGTGCTTTGTCCCCAAATTTCATCCCTGATTCTTTAGGTGTTAGGCCTCATCTCCCTCCTTGTGGTCATTTCCCATCACCATCTGCAGCCCCACAGATGCCATAGTGGGCATCCTACCTCTGCCACCTGAAAAACTGTTCATCCATTGCTTCATTGGGTTATTTCTCAAACTCTTTTGTGGCCAGCTTCAGTATGGTTTTCTTCTTAATCTGCCAGAATTTATCTTCTCATTTTTTTCCCTTCTTTGGATGTTACTTCTGCATTTTCAAGTGATGCTTTTTTTTTTGCGGTAACGGAGGACACAGAGCTCAGCCCTCCAGGGTGCTTGGTCCCAGCCTGAGTGCTTTTCTACATCTGCCACTTTCCCTCAACCTTTAACTTTATAATTCCCCTGCAGTCTTTTTTCACTTTAAGTGGAGGAAGTGGGTGTTGATATATCTTTGATATCAGGCTGTGGTCCTGAATTTGTCCTGAAGTGTCTTTTAAAGCAGAGAGAGGACCATTCTGATCTGTGGAATACTTGGGAACAGTGAAGTTCAGAGGACTATTCATGTTGATATACAAGCACAGCAAGATGAAGATCATGTTGGGAATGCCTCTGTGACCCTAATTCTGCCTCCTAGGCTGCTAAGAATAAATACACATGGAAAGATGCTGTGACTACGTGGTATGAAGTTATATTTCCATGGTGCAAAATTTGACTGAAGCCCATGAATAAGTATCTGTTCCTTGGGGTGGGAGGAGAAGCTGGAGGAATCCTTCCTGAGCTTATTGGTAGCACTCAGCAGTGCTGTTGCTAGATGCCTTCAAGGCATGAATTCTTTTTCTCAGCACATCTGCGAGGAGAAGGGATGGTTTTATCCCTGTTGGCCAAGAGGAAGATCAGTCATGGAGAGATGAAAGGCCAAGGAAGAGATCCTTGGCTTCTAGCAGGGCCCTCGGCTGGGCGCTGCCCACCGTCCCCAGGCTCTGGCAGTAGTTTTCCACTTGGACCTCACTCTCCCATGTTTCCCAGAGAGCCGAACTGATTGCACACACTTCAAATGGATCTCACATCAAAGTTGTGGCTTTTCCTGGGAACTTTCTGAGAAACATTGAACTTTTTAAAGCTAAAGCTAATCTCTACCATAACTTCTTGGGGAAGACTTTACACATAGAGTCATAGAATGGTTTGGGTCCGAAGGGACTTTGAAGATCATCCAGTTCCGACCCCCCTGCCATGGGCAGGGACACCTTCTGCTGGATCATGTTGCTGAAAGCCTCATCCAACCTGGCCTTAAACACCTCCAGAGATGGGGCATCCACAACTTCTCTGGACGTATCATGTTGTTCTGCTTGTGTTAATGGACTGGGTTTTGGATCTGTTTTGGTTCATTAATGGATATGTTTGGAAAATTCATTTAATGGTAAAGTATCCATAATATCTGCTGAAGACTGAAGCTGTGCTGAGCTGGCTTGAGGTTCTCCTTGTTACCGTGTTCTTTGCAGCCTTCTAAAGCACAGAGGGTTGAGGTTTTCTTTTACATAAACATTGTGTGCAAGTATAAAATTCCCAGATGGGAATAGGGCCTTGGTGCCTGAGTTGCTCTTTATGCAAGTGCTGACACAGCCATTGATGGAGATGCCATGTCCTTCCCTGAAAGTCATTGTCCTTTCCTCATCTGAGGGATGGAAATCTGAATTTTGGAGGTTTTGAAGTGATGAGGTCTGTAGCAGACTTGCTGGTTGTTAAGATATTGGATGTCTTAGCTGTAAGTTTCATAGTCACATTCCTTTTCAATGGATGAAGTTGATACCCTCGTTTACGAGAATGCTGATGGTGCCTGGGTATGTTCCCTTACTCCCTTGCCCATCCACTCTCTCCTTGCAGTGTGTGACATGTGGGAAGGGGTTCAAGAAGCTCTGGTCTCTCCACGAACACAACAAGATTGTCCATGGCTACGCTGAGAAGAAGTTCTCCTGCGAGATCTGCGAGAAGAAGTTCTACACCATGGCCCACGTGCGCAAACACATGGTTGGTGAGTGTGGGAGGCACTGGGGCTGGCAGGGAGGTCTCATTGTATTGGCTGTGAAGGGTGGGTTTTTGTTGCTGTTGTGTTGGGAGTTTAGGGCTGGATTTGATATTGGGTAAACTTTCTAATGTTGATGCAGGGGCTTTGAAATTTGGTCCAATATCTAATGCTGTATGTATGTCTGCTCAGTGCTGGGTTTTGGGCAATCAGGCATGGTGTTGGGGAAGCTCATTTATTTTATTTAACCTGAAAAAAGAGACCTCAGAAGTGGTCAAAGGAGGGTTTGGGTTGCAGTCGTCCTTCTGTTATAAAAAAGGACCAGACTGCACCAGTGCAGGGCTTTGAAAAGCAAATTGGAGATGGCAATGGCCATTGAGTCCCTCAGGCACCAATGGAACCCCCAAAAAGGGGGGGTTGGCAGGCAATTATAGGAGTACCTGATATGATGCTGCCGGGCATCTTCCCAAGATGGCTTTGGGCATGATGAGTTCGAGCACCAGCATTGGGAACAGCAGATGGGACTTTGGGAGATGGACTCCTGGGGTATGAGGAAGGTGCCTGACCTTGCTCCTCTCTGCATCAGCTCACACCAAGGACATGCCATTCACCTGCGAGACCTGTGGGAAGTCCTTCAAGCGCAGCATGTCCCTCAAGGTCCATTCACTCCAGCACTCTGGGGAAAAGCCTTTTAAATGTGAGGTAAGGTCCTGTGTGTATTCCCACCCCACGTCCTCTCAAACAGGCACAAACCCACTGTTTTGGGGAAAGAACTTCTACTTCTTGGAGCTTCCCCTTTTTTCCAACACAGAGGCAGGGATGTGACCCCCTCTCCCAAACTTTGCATCCCCTCCTGGTTTGAGGGTCCTGTCCACCCTGTGATGAAACTGGTGGCCAATGCTAGGATCTCCCTGTCCAGCACCTGGGCCTTACAACCCACCCCAAGTTCATCCAGCCTGCAAACCTGACTCCGTGTGTCTCAAAAAGTCATTTATTTGGCTTCATTTGTGGTGGAAAAAGTGATTTCTGCGTTGTTCCAACATGCCGCTGTTTTAGGAGGGTGTTGGGAGGTCTTTTGAGTGCTCCTCAACAGCTCTTTCCCCTCTTGCCTGTGCAGAACTGCAATGAGCGCTTCCAGTACAAGTACCAGCTGCGCTCCCACATGAGCATCCACATTGGCCACAAGCAGTTCATGTGCCAGTGGTGTGGCAAGGACTTCAACATGAAGCAGTACTTTGATGAGCACATGAAGACACACACGGGTGAGAGCCCTTGGCCTTGTCCTCAGCCCTTGCAGGGGAAGAGTGGTGGGATGGGGGTAGCATCTTTGGGTGGATGGAGTTTAGGTGGGGGTGGTCCAGCCACCACCATCTGATGGGAGGTGATATAACCGAGAGCAGCCCTGCAGAGAAGGACTTGGGGGTGCTGCATGAGGAGAAGCTCAACATGAGTCAGCAATGCATGTTTGCAGCCCAGAAGGCCAACTGTGTCCTGGACTGCATCTAAAGGCACTGGCAGAGGCTGCCCAGGGAAGTGGTTGAGTCACCATCCCTGGAGGTGTTTAAAAAATGGATAGATGAGTTTTTGAGGGACATGGTTTAGTGGATGATGGATGCGGTCGGACTCGATGATCTCAAAGGTCTTTTCCAACCAGAAGATTCTGTGATTCTATGGTTCTATGATTAAAGAAACCTTGCCAGCAGGTCCAGGGAGGGGATTCTTCCCCTCCATTCTGGCTCTTGTGAGATGCCTTGGAGTCCTGTGTCCAGTTCTGGAATCCTGATCTTAAGAACTGTTGGAACGGGTTCGGAGGAGGCTATGAAGTTGATCAGAGGGCTGGAGAACCTCTGCTATAAGGACAGACTGAGAGAGTTGGGGTTGTTCAGCCTGGAGAAGTGAAGGCTTCAGGGGGACCTCATAGTTACCTCCCAGTACCTGAAGATGCTACAGGAAAGCCCTTGAAGGACATTTTACAAGGGTAGGTGGTGATAGGACGAGGGGAAATGGCTTTAAATTGGAAGGGGGATGATTTAGATTAGAAATTAGGAAGAAATTATTCTCAGTGAGGGTGGTGAGGCAGTGGAACAGGTTGCTCGGGGAGACTGTGGATGCCCCATCCCTGGAGGTGTTGAAGGCCAGGTTGGAGGGGGTCTTGAGCAGCCTGGTCTGGTGGAAGGTGTCACTACCCACGACAGGGAGTTGGAACTGGATGATCTTTAAGTCTTTTCCAAGCCAGACCATTCTGTGATTCTGTGATCTGTCTTCCCCCATCCTTAGGTGAGAAGCCCTACATCTGCGAGATCTGCGGGAAGAGCTTCACCAGCCGCCCCAACATGAAGCGGCATCGCCGGACCCACACGGGCGAGAAGCCCTACCCCTGCGACGTCTGCGGCCAACGCTTCCGCTTCTCCAACATGCTCAAAGCCCACAAGGAGAAATGTTTCCGCGTCAGCAACCCCTTGGCTTCGGACATGGCTGCCCCCCAACCCGCCACCAGCCCAGCCCCACTGCCTCCCGGCCCCGGCGTCTCCCCGCTGCCGCTGCTTCATCCCCTGCCACAGACCCTCCCTCCTCCTCCTCACCTACCGCCACCCCCTCCCCTGTTTCCTGCGGGGAGGATAAATTCGAACAACAATTAGGTGCCCCCCACCCCGGCCATGCGCCTGCACGGACTGCTCTGCCCTTTGGGAATGCTTCCCCATGGGGAGCCAAGGCTTTGCTTGCTCTCTTCCCCCCCTTTCTCCTCGTTTTGGGGTTGGTTTGGGTTATTTTTTTTTCCTTTTTATCACCTGTCATTCTCTGTGGAGAAGGGGAGCAGGAGGAACTCCCCCCTCCCTGAAGGAGCGTGGATGTTGTTGGGGGGAACTGCCGTCGGTCTGTAAGGGTGTAGCTAAAAGGCATCGCTCTCCGTTTCGTCTGCATCAGCTTCATCTTCATGCTGGGATGCTGGCAGGGCTTGGAGGAGCAGGATGCTGCACCACCCAAGGTTGAGCTTGCCGCCGTTGCGTGCCCACTCGCTAGCAGAATGAATGCCTGCCGGTGCTTTGATATTTATAATAAGCTGAAATCTAGCTAGAGGTGCTCGAATCCCTGTACTGTAAAGCTGGTCTTTCAATTCAGGCTCTTTTCCCATGAGGCTGAGAGGTGGGCACTGCAGAGGAACCCCCCACCAATCCCGTCTGCCGGCCCTGGTGGCCCGCGGCAAGCGAGCAGATGTCCCTGTTGGAAAGCTGTCAGCCTGCTCTTGTTAGCAGCCCTCACCGTGGCTTCCTTCCCCACAACAGGTTGTCCTCCTCGATAGGTGAAAGCACAAACACGGGCAGCATGGCGTCTTGGGGCATCGGCAGCTCGCTGCCAGTTCATTTTTGGGGTGTCCTATAGGAGCCGGGCTCTACTGTGCCCTTTATGCTAATCCCAGCAGGAGCTGGGCTCCTGGGGATGCTGTGAAGTTGGCGAGGTGTCCCTGGTAGAGTTCACATGGCCTCGGGACCAGTGGGAGGGTGGCTTCATGGCAACCCAGAATGGAGGAGCTGGATGCCGCCGTTTCTCAGCAGAATCAGCCCAGAATAGTGCCTTAACAATTCGAATAAACCCCTGTCAGACGGGTGAGCTCCAACTTGCGTCCCATTGCGAGCTTTAGATCTAAAGCAGGACCGCTTTCAGCCTGATGATGACGTTCCATCCTCCAACTTGGTTGCCCACGTCACTCTCCTAAGCTTTACCTCTCCCCATGGGGTTGACAATTGTTGCCCTGCCTGGCTTGGCAAGACCAGTGAGGGCTGTGCTTGGTTTGGTGATGCCCCACAGTGTTGGTTAGCACTTCTCTGGCCACATTGTGTTTGTTGAAGTTGAGCTGGTCTTTGGTTTCACTTAATCAGACTGGCTTCATGCTGGTGGAGGAGAAGAGAAAGGCTTTGCTATTACCTTTATTTGGACACTGAGGTCCAAGGCTGGGTCTCTGGCTGCTGTGCTCTGCCCCAAGGTGTCATGTATTGGCTTGTCCATGGCTTTGTGGTTTCCCTGCCCAGGGAAGTGTCCATTTGGGGGTTGAGGAGAGCTGCAGCAGCTGCAGAGCATCCGGGATGTGTGATACTGCCAATGCCTTGCTCCCAAGACCAGTGCTACGGATGCTTGCGGACATGGGTCGGGTCATGGAGGAGGTGGTGAGCAGGGCTGTTGGTAGGCAAGAAGGAAGAGAGGACATTGAATGGGCTGCAGGAGCCTGTTCTCCTTTGCACCTCAGTCTGGGCAGTAGCAGGTGCTGGAGAGAGTGAGCCATATCTGCCTCTGCAAGGAGTCCTGGTGCTTCATCTCCTGGACCAAATCAGCAAAGTACTGGGGCAGCATTGAGGCTGTCCCTGCAGAGATGGGAGGGTTCAGCCATGTGCTCAGAGGGGTTTGCTGACCAGGAACATGGAGGAGTGTTATCCTGATAGGGATAGGACAGGAGAGCACTCGCTGTTCTCCAGAATGCTGTTTGAGTTGACAGATTAGGTGACTGATGTTCCCTCCTGCTAAATGGTGCCTCCCCATGCCAGACATCTCTGGAAAGCTGGCTGCTCACGTGGATGTTAGCATGAAGGGGCAACAAATTGCTTCTCATTCTCATGTTGACTGGGATCCTGTGGACCTCCAGCACTGCAATCAGTACCAGTGAGCTCACCCTCATCTCTATCTGCTTTGAGCAAAGGGAACATTCTATGGCAGAGCTGCCTTGCCATGTTGACCTTCTCAGATAGGCTCCAAAGGCTCCTCCACTCTCCTTCCTCCATGATCCTAGGGCTTATTGGGATGGAGCAAAGTCTTCTCAAACACAAACCTGTGAGGGATGTGGGCACTCGGCTCTTGGGGCCATTGGCTTTATGAAGGGACCATACCCAGAATGGAAGACCATTGCTTTAGAGCATCCCTCAATGATATCCTTGGAGGTGTTGGAGGGCCTCAGCAGTGGTCCATGCTATCTCCTCCTCCGCTGCCTCCCAGGCCCCATCCTCTCGGGCTCCCTTCTGTTTCTTTCCCCTTACATAGCCTTGTCATGGGATGGGAGTTCTGCATCCTGAGGAGGATTCACCTTGCCTGTAGGATCTTCTGTGATGGAGTCTATCAGCCTGCCTGGCTGGTAGACTTCTCACCCCAAGCAAACCCCCGTGCCAACATGTTCCCACCTTTTTACCTGGAGGTGGCTTTCCCTATCCTCGGTTCATCCTCTCATGATGAGGACCTGTCCTGCTTGGACATCACTGCAAGATGAGAGCTGCTCGTTGAGGCTAGAATCCCAGCAGAAAGCCCGGTGACTGATCCCAGCTGTGTCCCATCCCCTTCGAGAGCCTGCCCAGAGAGCCACTTGGAGACGATGAGATGTGACCATGCACACAGCACTTTGGAGAACCAGATCCCTGCTGCTCCCTCCCCTCTCCAAGGCCTGGGCACTTCCCAGGAGTCCTACGTGGCCTCCAGGCCCTTTTGTCTACACCCTTACTTGGCCCCGATGTATCTCTTCACGTCTGGTTTTCGTTAATGTACTATGAGCTCGAACGAGTCGCTCCCGCCGTGTCCTGTTGGGTGACACGGGGCAGGTTGGCGGGGGAGCTGGGTCCGTCGTTTTCAAGCTTTTTATATTTTATTTTATTTTAATTTTTGTTATTTTGTTTGTTTAACTCTTGCACCTTAATCTCTCACATCCCTTCTTCGACAGACCGCGAGGGTGGAGAGGGGCTTGATTTTCATTACGCAGTTCACGATTACGCCACAACGCAACCTTCAGCTGACAACTCTGCCCATGCGCCGCGCCCCAGACCTGTCCGGATTTGAGTTATCTTTCCTCCCCTTCGTTTGAACTCTGGGGAGGGAAAGAGTCGTGTGGGGAAGGTCGTTTTTTTGGTTTATATATCCCAGGAGCCTGGTAGCACAGACCAGTTAGCCTCATAATGTCCATGAGGCACAGCTGGCCCTTTGGACCACAGCCATAACCCCAGCGTGGTGGGAAGGTGATGATGGATGGACAGCCGGGCGGGTGGGAACGGCTGTGACAGTGCAATAGAGAGGAGCATCCGCTGCTAGACAACTCCATTGATTAAACTCTTGGTTTGCCGGAAGTCAAGAGGGAAGGACGGACGGACAGATGCCCTTGGTTCACACGGACAGAGAGAGCTTCCCCACACACAGCCCTGCCTAGTGACACGTAACCACGATGGGAGTTGGGTTGAACTTGCAAAGGATGAAGAAAATAATAATAAGAAAGTTAAAAATAGGAATAAGAAGAACCTCAGTAGCATGGAACTTGAAGGAAATGAATGAAACCCCAAGCACTTGCCTCAAAACTAGTTTCTCATGCCTGGTGTTCAGCTCTGTATTATTTTACGGCATTCAGTATCGGTTGCCCAAACATGCCAAGTTAAGAGTGTAATGATGGCTCTACTAGTGTGAACAAACTAAATGAAGCACTTTATTCTGTATAGATAAGGGAAGGTGGGGAGGGGAAGCTTGGATGCTTTTCGGAAGCATCTTGAGTAATGTTCTAGGAAATGTATTATTATTATTATTATTACTTTTTTTTTATGACCATGTGTAATCAATATATGTTTATCTTTAACTCCAAGTACAGCAGTTACTCTCTTTGGGATGGTGTGATGGGGGGGAGGCTGAGATGGTTGGGTTAGAGCGTTAGCGTGGGGCCAACTGGGGCAAGTCATTGCCTGCCGCAGGAACGGATGAGTCTTGCTTCGTTGACAGCCACGTTGGCCGATATCCGGGAGGTCCTAAGAAGGGCATCAAAGCTGCCTTCCAGTTCACAGCTCAGAGTCAGCCTTGGCACCAAGGACTCAACATGTATCCCTATCCCGAGCCATCTTCTGCCTGCCTGGGGGTGCTGGGACTGCCTTCTGGGCTACCCATGAGCAAGACAAGTCCCAGCAGGCTGTTCTGGGTTGTCCCTAGAGGCCAGGTGCTTGGCTGTGCTTTGAAACCTGGTTTTGGCCTCTCACCAAGGCACATCAGGGGTCACTAAGCTCTGAAAGTGGTGAGATGTCAGAATCGGGCCTTTCCACTGCGTTCTCCCAGTCTGGAAGTGTTATGACTGTTACCAAAGAGGTTGCAAGTGGAAGGACTGAATCAATAAACGATTTGTCTTTTATAAAAGAAAACCTACAGCTCCACCACTTTCTTTGTTACCTTAGTTTTGATGGTTTTTTTTTCTTTTCTAAAGGCTGTTTTCAAGGTTTTGACATTGAGGAGTCAGAGGCCAGCAGGATGGGCTCCACATGGCGTGTTGACCATTGCCAGTGCTTCACATGTATGGGCTTCCTGTTGGGTTTGGTGGAAGGTGTGTGTATGTGTGTCAGACAGTTGGACTGGTCTGAGGTTGACAAAATATAGCTTTTCAGGGAAGGGTGATGAGTTGATAGAGGAAAGGGCTTAGTGCTTGCAGCGCTGGGGGTGTTAGGGTAGGTGAGGGCTGAGCTCCTGGGTCCTCCTGGCTCCATGAGATTGGTGTGAGCGTTGAGCTGGGCCTCTCTGAGCTCCTCTGTAAGCAGTGGAGAAAGCAAGGAGCCCATCCAAAAGCCTTTAATTGGTTTAAAATGGGGTGATGGGAACCTCACCATCTAACAACAGCACTGATACTGGGAAACTAATGGAAGAAGAGATGATTTTTCCACCACCCTTGGGATGTACCTGCTCCTTTGCTGCTGGTATTATTCGGAGAAGATACTCACAGGGGCACCCGTGCTCGTGGAGCTGTGTGCATCTGAGCAAGGAGTGATGCCTCTCTGAGTATTCATGCTGGCATTTCTTATCTGTGATTACCTTTGGACTGATGCAACCTCTTGGTGAGAAGGTGGAGAACATCTCCAGGGCAGGATTTTGCTTGGCGATGTGCAGCTTTGCCACCTTCCTCGGGCCAATGCTGACTTGCATGCACTCTTTGCTCAAGTGATTGGTTTTTTCAAGCTCTTCTTGTTCCAATTATACAACAGCTATTTTTCCTTTCATGGTTTCTCACCATCTGCCACGGGTGGCATCTCCCCTAGGTTTATAATGGATGTGAACCACGGAGGAGCACTAAGCTCCTGTTAACCGTATTCCCAATGGGCATTTGCAAGGTGAGTGGCCAAGGATGGGGACCAATCTTAATTGCTGCTTCTCAAGCCATTGTCAAGGGACCACACCATAACAACTCATCACAGCAACCTGCCAGTTGACCTCAAAGGGCCCAGATTCCCCCCAGGAGATCGAAGCCACATGGCAGTGGTGGATGTGGCTTAACCCTCTCTTAGGACCACGAGTCAACAGATTTCCCTTCTGGCAAGAAGAGCTGAAGCAACAGTGTTGGTGTCCAGTCCCAGGCAGGAGGTGGCATCCTGCCACCACAGTAAATGACTTTAAAAAAGATATTGTTCTATGCATGGATTATTTTTTTTTCTCTTCTTAATTTTTCTTTTCTGCCACAAGTTATTATTCTACACTTGGTAGATTCATCTTCAATTAATTTGGGAGATGTCCATGGGAATTTCTACAGAATTGGGTAGAAAGTGTTTTTTTTTTTTTTTTTGCAGTGCATTTTTCACACATTTGATGGTTTCAAAGGTGTTTTTTGCCTTTTTTTTGAACTATTTTATGCAAGCCAGTCACCTTGGATTTATTTTTCTTGTGAAAATGTTTCATTACTGCTCTGATGTGATTGTCCTCGAAGGAGATTTTTCTCTAACTTTTTAAATCCTTAAAATGAAACCAGGACAAGGCTCTGGTTCCTTTATTCATGCCAAATTGTCTTTCCATCCAAACATGTTTTTGTTTCTCCATGCCTGCATTTTGTGCTAGACAAATCAGCCAGATATGATTTTTGAAGCAATAATTTTCATGCCACTTTGAGGATATTATTTTGCAAGGTTTGTATTTGTTCTTTTTTGTTACTGATTGTCATCCCTGTTGATGGTATCATGAGATCACAGAATCGTAGAATGATTGTAGAATCATAGAGTGGTTTGGGTTGGAAGAGACCTTAAAGATCATCCAGTTCCAACCCCCTGCCATGGGCAGGGACACCTCCTATTGGATCAGGGTGCTCAAAGCCCCGTCCAACCTGGCCTTGAGCACCTCCAGGGATGAGGCAGCCCTTCTCTGGGCAACCTGTGCCAGTGCCTCACCACCCTCACAGGGAAAAAATTTCTTCCTAATATCTCATCTAAATCTGCCCTCTTTCAGCTTAAAACTCTTCCCCTCATCCTTTCACTGCACTCCCGGATAAAGAGTCTCTCCCCAGCTTTCCTGTGGGCCCCCTTTAACTTTCTTCTAGTCCTAGGTAAGCTCCTAGTCCTCATATCTCTGGAGAATATCTATAAGGACATGAATGCTAAAGTTTCAGCTCCCAAATGGGGAAAAATAAGAAGAATTAAAGCTGGGGCTGTGCATGGGGCTGGTTTGCTTTGTGCATTCATTGTAGCTTTTGCTTGGTCCTTGTGTTTGGTTGCTGTGGACATTCAGTTACAGCTCTATCAACACGCAGACACAGATGATTTCTTTTGAAGTAGCCTAATAATTTATTTTTAAATAAACCACTTGTCAGTTGGTGTGGGCAGCCTGAGATTTTGCTCTAGCAGTTCTATGTCCTGCTGCCAGTACAGTTGTGTTCCTATCAAAACATCTTTATAGATAAAATAAAAATACACAGTTTTTCCTCGGTAGGAAGCTCTCTTTGAGCCAAACACATCTGAGATCTCTATGTACTTAGTAAACTAGAATGGTCTTTTTTTAAAAAAAAATCAGAACATTAAAAATAAGAGAAACAGCATAAATATAAAACCTTTCCCTGAAAACCTTGTCCCACCCTAGGTGAGGACATTGCGATCTGTGATTGAAGATGAGCCCAAAAGACTGGAGGTGAGTGCACGTGGCCCTTCCTGGCTGTCTTTTCCCCCCTTTCCTACCCTACTACTTGCATGACTCTTGCCCTCCCACAGACCTTAGTTCCTGGCCTCTCTTCGGTCCAAAGTCAAGGAGGAGGCAAAGAACCAAGAGTAATTCCTTTTCATAGCAACTTCCAAACACTTCTGCTGCCCACAGTCACATTTTCTTTTAACTGTCTCATTCCAACGAGTCTCATCACTCGAGCACCCATCAAAGTTCCTCCAGATTTCTCTTGTACCACTTAACTTCGACATTTTCCTCTCCAAGGTGGGCTCTAGTACCATGCTCTCAGCTACCTTAGATGGCAAAATACTTTACAGACACCCTCCCCTGTGTAATTCCATTTTAGTCCCTTGTGACCCACTTTCTGCCTCCACTCTTGGTTGAGGAGGTTCAACAGCAGTTGAGAAGACAGGGAAAAATACGGAGAAAGAAGTGGAACTATAGCGTGATCTTCTTGTCCTGTCCATTGAGATTAGAGCAGCTGGTTGCCCTATGCTTCTTGGTCTACTCTAGCTCCTTGCTGTCTCCAGTTCCCTTCTCTAGTTATCTTGTGAGCATCTTCAAGTTCCCATAGCGCTTCAAGATAGTTTTTCCCCCATCCCATTTGGCTAAGTAAAAAAATACCAATTGCAGATGCAATGTCCTACACAGTACCCAAATGCCACATCTCTGTGCTGGCAAGCACAGCCCCACATCCTCCCATCCCTCATTTCCCCAAACCCCCATGGAAATGAAAATAAATCAGGCCTCTCTACATCTTTGTCAGACGCAAAACATTGAGGCGGACAGGAAGGAAAGTGGCGCCGGAGGCGTATTGGATCTCCCGGAGGACCCCTTCCCACTTCTTCTGCTCTTCATCATATCTGGGGAGAGACAGACAGACAACTGCAGTGAGGAAAGTGTCTCTTCTCCCTCACTTCAACTGCTCTCCGTGGTGTTGGGAGCCCTGGGGCATGGTGTGATGTCCCACAGACATCATTTGGCCACAGGTTATCTGTGGGAGCTGCATGGGCACTCTCAGCCCTGGTGTGCTCTGGTTCACAGCACCAGGGTAGGGAACGTGGATATCAGCGTGTTGTCTCACCAGGGAGGGTCTATTTTTGCACTGGAAAGTGGAATGATGGCACCAAGATTGAACACCCGTGGTGAAGGCCAGCAGGTGCCTGCTGAGGGTGCTCTAGAGCCACAGACCTGAAGGACAGGAGCAGCTAACGGGATCCAGCAGCCTCAGAAAGTGCTTTCTGCCCACTTCTCTCCTCCCACCTAAGACAATCTGATTTCCAGCCCGAGCACTGCCTTTTCCCAGGGAGAGGATTCATTGCACAAACACTGCTTTATGCCAAAGAGAAGGTCTGGAGCCAACTCCAGGCAAAATGTCAATGCATCAACAAAGCTAAAGCAGCAGATTTTCCCTGGTAAGTTGCTGTGTGAGGCTGGGAGAAATCAGGTACCTGATGTGCCCTCCAGCACAGCACACGGCAATCTTTTCACCCAGAGACCCTGCACAGATCCTGTAGCCTTGCCCTGGGGTGATAACTTACTGAAGGCAGCAAGAAAGACAGAAATTATCTGTTCCCTCAGTGGCTTTCACTAATATCCCTCCCATGCTCCCTTGGACAGCCCCGGGGAAGAGCATCACCTCCAAACGTCGTTCAGCTCCGTTGGCACCAGCTCTCCTGACTCCGTCTCCACCGTGGCGAACCCTCCGAGCAGGTAGAGCACCCCAGCCAAGCTCACCAGGCTGACCGAGCTGCGCTCCTGTGGGAACTCAGTGAAAGTGTCCCACCTGCCACATTGAGAGAGGGAACAAGTTAAAGCACCCTGTCCACACCCCTGCCAAGGCTGGCCTCGGATCAGGACTCAACAAGTGAGTTAGTTCCTGACAAATTAACTTGTGTATCTTGACAAGGGGTGGGATCCCACAGAGACACCTGTTTCCATCACAGTATCACAAGGTTGGAAAAGACCTTTGAGATCGAGTCCAACCTATGACCCAACACCAACACCTACTCGTTGTCTAAACCATAGCACTCAGTGCCTCATCCAGTCTCCCCTTAAACACCTCCAGGGATGATGACTCCACCCCCTCCCTGGGCAGTGCATTCCATTGGCCAATCACCCTTTCAGTGAAGAATTTTTTCCTAATATCAAGTTTAAACCTCCCCTGACGAAGCTTGAGACCATGTCCTCTTGTTCTATCACTGGTCACCTGAGAGAAGAGACCAACCCCTGCCTGCCTATAACCTCCTTTTAGGTAGTTGTAGAGAGCAATGAGGTCTCCCCTGAGCCTCCTCTTCTCAAACCATCATCATGGTTGAACTTCAGTTTGCATTGAGTCAATGAGCTGTGAAGCACACCTGGCACAGACCAGCAGGTCCCACGTGGTGGGAATGAAACTGCAAGGCCCACCCAAAGTCAGAGAGTTTGTTGCATTGGGTGAAACTGCCAAGATGAAGCTACAGCCCTGCAGGGAACCCAAGGGCTTCAGTAGTTGATAAGATTGCTTAGAAGGTGAGCCTGAGATGATCCACAGCCCAACGGTAGTGGCTTTGCTTATGTCCAGCTGTCTAAGGAATAAAGACTTGGGAGGAACTGGTATCAGGAGTTAAAGGCAAACTTCAGAATGGTTGGAAATTGCTTTAGGTACACCTACAGCTTCTTTTTTGTTGTGTAATTATGCCCCAAAGGTGTGCTCAGGTACGTACTTGTTGGTGGCGATGTCATACACTTCCACAGAGTTGGTCAAGCCGGAGTCAGTCACACCAGCAGCCACGTAGATTTTGTCCTTGTGGACAGTGGCTCCAAACAGGGACCGAGCGGTTTTCATGGGAGCCAGGTCCTTCCACTCAAACTTGGATGGGTTGTAGACACACATGTTTTTCAGACATTTTCTAGAGAAAGGTGAGAGAGAGAAGGAGACTTGATTACCTCCCGAGGAACTTTGCATGGCAGGAGTTAGGGGATGTCTGCTGAGAAGAACGTGGGATCTCTAGAAAGGATTCTCCACATTGGCATGAGTTCCTTTGCTTGGCTGTGCACCCAAGGATGCTGATACCTGAGATATCATTTGTGTGTACAGAATAAGCTGCTTAGAAAAGACCTTTGAGATCATCAAGTCCAACCGTACCTGTCCACTTACTAAACCATGTCCCTGAGAAACTCATCTACCTGTTTTTGAAACACCTCCAGGGATGGTGATTCAACCAGCTCCCTGGGCATCCTCTACCAGTACCATGGCCACCAGACAGTGTTTCAGTGCTGCTGATCAAATTTGACACTGTGAAATATCATCAGTAACACCTCTCTTCCCCAGGATGCCAATGTGAGGTGTGTGAATGTATGCACGCTCACACTTTTCAGACCATAATCCTTAGAGCAGAACCTGTCTTTGCTGAATCATAGCATGTTTGCTCTGCAAACAGTCACTCTTCTTGCTTGCAAAGAAATCATTACAATGGTCCCCAAGAGACTTTTTTTTTCTGCTGAGCCCATCTCCTGCAGGAGGACAGGACAGGGGTCAGTTCTGATGAAGTTTTTCTTCCCTATTGCAAATACCCATCTGGATTTGGCTGCTAGGACCACGCTGCTCAATGTGGAGACCCTCAATGTGAAAGGGCTTCTTGCTCTTCAGTGCCTCTCTCATTCTGTGTGGTATTTATTTATTGTCAGTAAAGGGCATGGTATAGCCCCTCTTCTGCAAGGACAATACCATCTCCCTGATGTCCCTCTAGGACTCCTAATGGCTTGGAAGGACTCACAGAAGTGAGTTGAGAAGGAAGGATTGTTTGGCTGGTGGTTGGACTGGATGATCCTAGAGGTCTTTTCCAACCTTAATGATTCTACGATTCACATCTGGCACCCCATCCAACCCTCCTTAACCCATAGCATCCATGCTGGAGAGGTGCCAGCTCATGCTCTGCACTCCCACCTGTTTGGGGGATGACTCCCTCCATTTCTCTTGATTTTGACTCACTTGTCGCTTCCTTTGCCGCCAATGACGTAGACGAGGTCCTTGTGTGACACCACTGCATGGCCGTAGACTGCATAGGGAAGGGAATCAGCTTCACCCCACTTGAAAGACCTGGATGAGGAAAAGATGGGAAGTGACAGGATTTGTATCTTGCTGGGTGAGGCCCAGGGTACTTGACACTTTTCAGACCTAAGCACAGATCCTGACAAACAGAAAACACAATTTTGGAAACATGAGTTTTCTGATGAGATAATGCTCAACCAGTGACCCTAAAAAAATCCCAAAGAAAACAAAATATGGAAGAAGTTTATAGAAATGCTCATTCTTATCTTCATCATCCTCTACTTTTGGGCTTTGTACATGCATAGTCCACCTTCTCCCAGGACCTCATCTCCTTTACAAGCACTACCAACTAGACACAGACGAGACAGAGATTTCTGGATTATGTAAATAACAAACCAGAGTGACTTAGGGGTGCAAGATGATGAGGACAGATTTATTTTCTGGTCATCACCTTCCACTTTGAGGTGCAATGGTTGACCAGCACTCTCAGGACCCAGGGTGGGTATGTCCACATTTTTCAATCCAGGGCTATGTTGAAGGCTCTGAGCTAGGAGCAGAGGATGTAACTGCAAGGCTTTGGAAACCCCAGACTGGTACCCAAATAGGGCTGACAAGTTTCTCCAGGGATGTCTGATCATGTCCATGTAGCTTAGACTTGTCCAGAGTTTTCATACATGTAGGTTGTATCCTCCAAGACCTGCACTTTATTTTACCTAAGGATTGAGATGCCTGCGCTCTGAGGGCTTTCTGATTGTCCAGCCACTCTGGGCAAATATTTGACCCCACAGACCAGCAGTTTGCCCTCTCCAGGTTTGTTACAGTTGAAATTTTGACTGAAGTAATACTAGAAATACAGGTGGTGACATCTCTACCAGCTTTAAACTGGTATTCAGAGCACCCCCTGAGCACTTAGTGGGAACAGACATGTCTTTTCCCAGAGTCTGCAGAGGCAAATAAGTGTCCCATTCTGTAGGAATGAAACTGGTTTTAAATCTCTGCCTAGAAAGCAGACTGAAGCACAAATATCTAAACATAGAGCAAACAAAAGTCTGTTAATGCTACTGCTCTCTCTCTTTGGGGTAGAGAGGAGCCATCTTTGGATGTTTCCATTTCCTATGAGCAGAGTGGAATGGTGCCTTTTAATAATGCTTATGACATAACATGGGTAAAAATAGTTGCATTTTAAGCCTGCTGCTTCTCAGAGTGCTGAGAATGCTTTCAAAACGAACTTTCCTGGTAGGACCACGCTGAAGGTCACTGAACCTCCAAACAGACGGGCAGGAGCAGAAGGAAAAACTTGCCTTGTTCCTCTGTACTGGCCCTGTGTGAGCATCTGCTAAGTTTGGTGCCTGATAACATAATATCCCCATTACGACTTCCATCTCCTGGAGGTTTAATTACAGTAAACAAAGTGGCTGGAGAGAGAAAGCTTAGCCCCAGGGTAAAGCTTGAGATAGTCCCAGAGGTCTCATCATCTAGATATGGAGTTTGAGCCCTGTCTCCAAAACCTTTTGGTCCCTGGAGAGCTGGAGTCATTTTTCATGACAGTTGCTTTGCCTTCTCCTCTCAACCACCTCCCAGCCCAAACTCACAGATGAACACTTACAGCCGGTCATAGCACAGGACTGAATCCAAGGTCTTTTCTCCCTCTTTCAGTTCTTTCCCTCCAACCACAAAAATGGAATTTTCTGCCTCTCCCAGGCCAAAGAGGCAGCGAGGAGAGGGCAAGGGAGGCATCCCCAGCCAGTCTGCGTCCAGATGGTCGTACTGAAAGGAAACAGATGGTCATCAGTGTGTGCTCACCCTGCCCATTTGCTTAGCAAAAATCAGGGTCCAGAGGCTGAGGGCAAAGTCCTTTCCCATGTGCAGCTTGGTCACCCCAGTTGGCACTTTCTGCAATGTCAGTCTCTGCCTGTGCCTTCCCATCTGGTCAGGACAGAGGATCAAGTCATATATCAGATAACATATATTTTATGACAAGGTATAAGAGCATTTATGCACCAGCAGGAACATGTTCTTCTCTGTGCACCAAAGCTTTGACTTGGAACGAGCCTGCTCATCTTGAGATGAGTGAGTCCCATGTTGGACCTATAACTGATAGTTCCTGGGCCTGGAAGAGCTGAAACGCTTCAAACTTAGAAACTGTGCCTGAATTTCTTCAGCTGTAGCACATGCCACAACGTTTCATCCTGATGTTTTCCACCTGTGCCAGGTAACAAGCATGCTGTTGACAATATTGGCTCACTCCTCTGAGCCCCTTCTTCTCCCAGTAATTTTTCTTTCTGGCAAACAGTCACTGTGCCCATCCTCTGCTTCTCAAGATGCTGATGTTGTCCTGCACCACCTCAGTGTGTGTGAGAGTTCCCGAGATGAAATGTGTGTGTGTTTATCTGCACAAAGGCTATTTACACAATACCTGTCTACCCTAAAGCCCTTCTTGCTGACCAAGGTGTGCTGACCAACTATAAACTGGGCCAAAAAATAATAAATGTATCTTGGTAGCAGAACAGGGACTTTGTGGGTTAAGTCTGGAGTGATGCAGCCAGTTTAGTGGGACTCTGCAATACGAACCTGTGATGCATCATTGCCTGAAGCACTGTTTGCTGCGTGCTCAGGCCAAAGAGCTTCAAATTTCTGGGTTGCCTCCAAAGGCCTGGCCTCAGCTGAGTGCCTGTGGTTATTGTCTCTTTGTAAGCTGCTGTCCACATATGTGTTATTTATAGTGCATGTCCCAGCAGCTCAGCCACCAGGATAGTTCCTGCTCCTTGATGGATTCAACACAGTTCAAGTCATAGATCTTAGACATGACAAATGAGGGATACCCTTTTCCATCTGAAATGTCAATGGAATCATTTTGTTCCTGACAAAATTTGCAAGGCCTCTGGGATTTATCAGCATTTTTATATTCTTGTGCCTGTCCTTAAGTTTAAACTATCCCTGACCCAACTCTCCTGGCTTCAGCTGGAGGAATGCAAAATCAAGGAGGCCAGAAACAAAGTCAGAAGGTATAAGATGCTGTTGCACTGACACGATGATTCAAGGGTCCATCGTACATCTGCCTGTCTACATCTGTGTGAAGTTTCAGCTGAAAAAAGGTTCTGAAGACTCTTTTACTCATGCAGAAACTGTGTAATGGCACAGATGGCAATAAATTATACCTTTGTAAACTGATGACACCTTCCAACCTTGGGACTTGTCTACACCTGACATGCACGAGTGCCACAGCAAGCTGCAAAGGGACCACTGTCCCATTCTTGTGGGGAAGGAGCTAAAAATGGCCACATGAAACCCAAGGCATTTGTTTCTGAGTCAGTGGCAAGTTGGGAGCTGCATAGGACAAGAAGAAATGGCCATAAATTGCACCAGGGGAGGTTCAGACTGGATATCAAGAAGAATTTCTTCACTGAAAGGGTTGTCAGGCACTGGAACAGCTGCCCAGGGAGGTGGCTGAGTCACCATCCCTGGAGGTGTTTAAAAGATGGGTAGAAAAGTTTTTGAAGGACATGGTTTAACAGAGGGTGGGAATGGTTTGACTCAATGATCTCCAAGGTCATTTCCAACAGGAAGATTCTATGATTCTATGATGATTCTATATAGAAATCTTGCTGTTTGCAGCTAAGAATCACAGACTAATTTAGGCTGAAGGGACCTCCAGCGTTGTTTCATCCAGTCCCCATGCTCAGACAGGTGCAGTGTTGGAGATAGAGCAAGTTGCCAGATCTTTTTGCAGCCAAATATTGAATTTCTCCAAGGATGGAGGTTTTGGACCTCTCTGGATCCCTCCTCTGGTACTCCACAACCTCAGCTGTGAGTTTTCCTCACAGCTAACTGACATTTCCTTTACTGTAACTCTGGGCCGTTGCTTCTTGTCCCACCTTTTTGCAAACCCAAGAAGAGTCTGGATTCCTTTTCTGTGTCCTCTGCAGACACCAATGAGATCTTCCCTTCCCCTTCTCCAAACTGGTCAGACACAGGTCAGCCTCTCCTCGTGCCTCCCAAGGAATAGGATGAGAGGAAATGGGCTTAAGTTGCACCAGGGGAGGTTCAGATTAGACATCAGGAAAAATTTCTTCACTGAAAGGTTTCTCAGACATTGGAACAACTGCCCAAGGAGGTGGTTGAGTCACCAACCATGGAGATGTTTAAAAGCTGGGCAGATGGGGTTCTCAGGGATGTGGCTTAGTAGTGGACAGGCACGATTGGACTCGATGATCTCAGAGGTCTTCTCCAACCAAATGGTTCTATGATTCAGTGAGGCAGTGGAGGGAACAAGGCTCTATGTCTCAATTCCTTTCTGCCTGGACCACAGGAGAAGAACAAAAGGATTTTTCTGGGTATGGGAGAAGGACAGAGGATTTACTGGATTCCTACAGGGTCAAGGTAGGTACCTTGTGCCGTTTGCAGGGAGGGTGCTCTTGGGTTACAGCCCAGGCCGAGGCTCAGATTGCCTGTGCACAGCTCCAACTGATCACAGCTCTGGTTATTGCTGAGTTAGAATAGACACTTTTCTGGTGGAGGATCTCAAAAGCCATCACACCACGGTTTCCTCCACATATGATAGAAATTGCCTGAGACTCTGAGATGGACCTAGCATAAATCTAGGGGCAAGAAGAGCACTGGAAATGGGGCATGTATTGGTAGATAGGGACATGCCCTGTGTCCTTGGAGTGTTTCCTCTGTGGCTGTAGCTGTTGGCATCTGGCAGAGTCACCCTTGAGTTTTGCTGGGGATTCATAACCAGGGAACATGAAATATGCAAAGATGAACCCAGACCTGATGCCCTCAACCTTCCAGTTAGCGTGCCCTGTGGCAGCCCGGGCTGGACCAAATACACTGTTTAACATAATCCCCTAGTCATGATTTAGATCAGGAGGGGTTATTCCTGTTACCCCCTCCAGCCTGTTTTCTCAATGACTACAACACCCCACCCTGCAGTGGGACCTGCTTTAAAAATATAGCAAGAAAAATCTCTAGTAAAACAACTCAGATGTTTCATCTTGATTTACGACTTTAACATCACGTGACAAAGGATATTACTGGTACCACGAGGAAGCTAAAGACTAGTGATGCTTCAAAGTGGTCAAAGAAACAAAAGAAAGATAAATCCAGTACCTGTAGGAAGTAGGAACTCATGGGATCCTCTTTACTGTCCTCGTTGTAGTACAGTCCTCCAACAATGAAGATCTGATTCTCTTTGGTCACCATACTGATGTGGTTCTTTGGGATTTGAGTAGACATGGAGGCAAAATAGCACTCGTTGGCAGTGGGATCATAGGCCACTGCTCCACTGTCGCTCACCATAAAAATAAGGTCCTGGAGGAACATCCCAAACCGCATTGTGTCATTTAAGATCCCTGGGAGAGCATCCTCCTCCATATCTTGCTCCTCATCTACTGCTCCATTGACGACGTTGTCTTTTTCTTGCTTCTCGCTGCTTTTCTTCACTTTCTTCTTCTTCACCACGGTGATTCTGCCTTTCTGGGCATCCTTCACCATCTGCAGTTTCTTGAGCAGCTCCGGGTTGGACTTCACCACGGCGTGCTTCTCCACATGGTCCTTGATGTAGTCATTGGGCATGAGGCGGAAGCGGATGCTTTCGAAGATGACAGGCAAGGCCTTTTGCCGGCTTTCATGGTCCTTGGTCCCCACCCACTTCATCACCGTTTCGAAGACAGTCTCCTCCTTCTCGATGTTGAGGGAGTCGCTGGAGATGATGGCAATAAGCTCATCAGGTGAAAGCTGGTAGAACTCCTCATCCCGAGAGATCAGCGCGAAGCGATCACAAATGAAATCCCGAGCTGCCACGGCCAACCGGGCACAATCCAGCATCAAGCCCAGCCTGAAGATAGCCAAGCAGTTGCTGAGGCAGAGCCGCTTCTGCAGGAAGGACACACAGACAGTGAAGATGGAGGGGATCTGGAACATGTTTGCCACGGAGAAGATGTCCTGCACATTCTGCTCTGTGATCTCCAGCTCCGAGGTGTAGATATAATGGAGGATCTTGCCCATGACATCTGGATCAACATCTTCCAAACTGACCTCCCTCTTCTTGCTCTCTTCCATGTCCGAGAGGAACATCGCTCGAAAATATGGGCTGCAAGCTGCCAGCACCAGCCGATGGCAGGGAAACTCCTTCCCCTTGACTTTTAAGACACAGTCCAGAAACTTTTTGTGGTCCAACATGTCTTTGAGTCCATCCTGGAGGAGAGTTTGCTGGTAGAGACGTAGTTCTTCCACTTGATCAAAAGGCAACCCCATGGTGTAGAGTAACTCCTCTTTTTTTTTCCCCCCCAATCCTTCTTTTATATATAAATATATTTATGAATATTTCTGTACCTGAGTAAAAGGTAAAGGAAATTACCCAAAGCAGGGCTCGTGGGTCTCTCTTGCTTCCAGACTGTCAGCACACTGGGAATGTGAAATGCTTGCTACTGTCGCAGCTGTCTGTGTACTTCAGTTCCCAGGGCAGGGCTTTATATATAGCCACAGCGTTACAAAGCTTAAGGAATCCATACTGGAGCATGTGTAAGCCGATCACCCTTTAATATGACACATTGGACAAGAGGGAAGGGAGGGGAATGGGGGAACAGCTGTACTTCCAGCCTCGATGCTTCAGGAAGGAATCTGTCAGCCCATGAGTCACAGCGGGGGGAGCAGGAGCCTGCGCTGCTGTCCCGTGACAGGAGACGTGCGCGACCCATCGGCTCAGCCGCCGTGTTTGGGACGCAGCCTCCTGATGAACCAAGCATCCGAATCTGCCTTCTGGGTCATGAATGGCAGGGCTGGGACCTTCTCCTGACACTGTTCAGGAGCTGGTAAATCTTTTGCTGTGCTAAAAATAGATCATGAAGTCACACCTGGAAAGGTGCAGTAAGGGAGCGTCTTGTGTGGGCTTCGTGGCATCCCCAACCCCAGCCAGTTCGCCCCCCGAGCTGCTTTTCTGCACGGGTTTGTCCTTTATTCTCCTCCAGAGTCAGTTTTCAGAGATCTGGAAGGGGGTGGGAAGTGAAGATAGATTTATTTATTTACACTCCTGTATGGGTTATGAGACCTATGCTGGAAGTTACTTAAAAAGTCTCATTAGAGGAGGAGACTGGAGGAGCCTGGGAGAGGGATGGCTCTGCTTTGTCTGCAATACATGTATGGACCCCACTGGCACAGTCTCTGAACACCTTGCCATTAACAAATCCATCTTCTCCACATCTTGGTGACAGAGAGAGAGGGTCTGAGAGTGAACAGAACTAAAAAGAACGCAACAGTGGGCTTCAACTCACAGATTAGGACATTAAACACAGATATCTTGTGAGTTGAGGGTCTCCTGCTAAGGTCTACTGAGTTCCAATACCCTCTTGTTGAAGTCTAGAGCTGCAGCCCACCCTTTACCTCATGATCCAGGAAGACTGAGGCCTCCAACAGATCCTTTGTCCTGCTTGCACATCCATGGAGGTTTAGGAAGCCCCACGGGGCTTCTAATGGCTGGTCCAAGTCCAGCTCTTCCCATGGAGCTCCTGAAGAAGCAAATCAATTTTGATGAACACAGATGAGCAGAGCAGCTATAATTATTTATACCTATCGTAAAACTTACACATGGATCTGTTTTATTTCATCTCCTTTACTATGGGCCCTCAGGGCTGGCTGACACTCAGCAATGGCACAGAATTAATTAGCAATTTAATTAAGTCTGTGCAAAGATATTAGCCTCTCTTTTTGGTATATTTAAAGCTACATAACCACTTACCCTGGCATGAAATTATTTGTGAAAATGCTTTGTGCCATCATGGTTATCTACATAAGTGGGAAGAGGGAGGCAGAAGTACTGGTATGAAGCCTTTTTGTTCCGGTGAGGTTCCAGCAGCATCTGGGAGGTACCAATATAGGAGGAATATAATCACAAGATGTTTTGGGAGCTCACATCATAAGCTCTTCTGCTGTGCTGCTCGTCTGTAACGGGATCAGATGATGAGCACTGATCTTTGAACTGGATCAAACTTCAGAAATGCTCCTCTGCTCCCAGACATCTGGGGCTGGACAACCCTTCACTGTCTTCTCTCTCCCTTCACTTTCCATTAGGTCTGCACTTCTCCAGGTTGAATCCTGTATTGTGGTGTTACTAGATTTTTCCTCCTCTGCCTTTTATCTCCCTTAGCTTGATTTTTTTTCACTATGCTGCTGGTGTGTGCTGCCATCCAAGGTTTGCTTCCTCATTCCACACATCACAAGGTGTCACTGCTAACAAGCAAACACAGCCCACCCCTTCCCAGAGGAGCTCCTGACTGATTGGTGTGTCTGTGGTGCCTCTCAGGTTTGTGGTCCATCCAGGGAAAAGCATTATGCTGGTCCCAAACCCTGGGTCTTCATCAGGTTCTGTGCCTTTACACAGCACCTGGACCAGCTCCAAGGCTTGGGGAAGCAGCCTGGTCATCTCCAGAGCACTGTCTCCTCAGTACACTGGGTCATTTAGCCTCTCTGCAGCCACGGAGAGAGACAGGCACCTCTGGGAGCTGGTTCACTGCATCTCAGTTGGAAACTTGCTTGAGATGACTCTGGTGACATCCATCTGTCCCCATTCTCTCCAGAGAGAGTTTAAATCATGACTTCAGACTAGACACCCTTAACAGTTCCCAGTGCCTCCTGACTCCAGCAGTGCTGGGATGCTCTTCTCATGATGGCTTGTGGCAACATCCACATGTGATCACCTGTCTTAGGTTTCCACCATTTCTTTCTCACTTGTGTGTCTTCCCTTATTCCTCATTTTCATTTCCTCACACTGGTTGGTCATTGCCAATTTTACAATATCTGTTTATGCACAGTGAAGTCAATAGAATTTTTGGGGAAGGTTTATTCTGAGCCTTGCTGGACAATAGAGCTGAGGCCATATCTGATTGCTACAGGAGTCTTTTCTCTGATGACAGCCGTGAAATTTGAGGCGACCATCAATTCTGAGGCCTCTGCAACCATTGTCTCTTGTGGAAGGTTTGATCACAGTAGACTTGTCCCATCCATCTTCCATTTGCTGTGTCCCACGTGTCACCACGAGGGCAGGCTGGTTTCCAAGCAAGTACCAGCCGAGCTCAGAGGCATTTAACATCTAAAAGGAGATGAGATGGCACACGTGGATGTGCTAAGAGTGAGCAGTGTTCAAAGTTATCATTCATTTGTCTCCATGAGCACATGAATGGGTGAATTGACACCCCGAGGGTGCTGACTGCTGTAAAATAGACAACACAGCCCTGAATGAGGTGGGATGCTCTGAGATAGCCCTCAGCTAACTGACCCCAGGCCTAACGGGACCACAGCTACTGATTTCCAGTGACCAATGGACTAAGTCAACCATTAAGTGTGTCTCTGAGTGGGACAAAAGTCCCCCCATCAACGTGGGAGTGGGTGAGAATACACAGAAGGCATCCTAAGGGGTTGCAATGAAGCAGGATCACTGCTTTCCACACTAAATTTTAGAAGAAAGACGAGTGCAGGAATTACAGCCTTGTCAAGATGAACAAGAAAATATACAGTGTAGGGCTATTAATCTGGATTTGTAGTTGTATTAAATAATTGCTTTTCTTGGCTTCTCAGGCAAGTTTTACTAACAGGCAAGTAATAACCAGATCAGACAAGATACTCATCTCCAGGAGAGAGATAAGCCGTTGATGAATCTCACTCCACAGAGGCATACAATGGGGCTGAGGGTCTCCTGCATGATGCTGAACAGTGAAACATGTTGAGATAGCTTCACTTGGGTGCTCCTGGCTGACCAGACTCCCATGGCTTCTAACAGCAATGGTAAATAAAGGGATAACTTCAGGCAAAGGGGAGGCAAAGCCCAAGTTCTCCCATGAACAAAATCTCTTAACAAACCACTCAGCTGGTGTCTAAGATTAGCTCCTTCTGGCAGCTCCAGTAGATGCAGCTGCTGGGTAAATTTAGATCCTTAGTGAATGGGTTATTTTCTCTCCTGGAGTATCCAAGTCAGGAGGGCAGTGCAGAGTCACAGGCCTTTGCTGTGTGAGTCACCCACTTCGACATGGGGATGTGGGTGACTGCTCTCCCAGGCAGCCAGGGACCTGAGCTGAGCCACCCACAGAGACAGAGCCCTTGGTCTTGGCAGCTTAAGATGGCTTCAGCTGTGCAAGAACAGCCTTACGGAGGAGAAGAGCTGAGTTTTACACTGGGAGAAAGCTTATCATGCCATTGCTGTTCTGGTGGTAAATCTGAAATAATGGAGATGCCAAGAAACATCTACCAAAGGTCCAACAGCAGATTTGTGTTAAAAAGGGATGTACCTGGTAGCTGAAGGAGTTTTGGGGATGTGACTAGAGATGCTACCAAGGCACAATGTCTGCCACTACTTCCAGCATTTTGGGTCGGGCTCCCAGAAATAAAAACTACCTGACAAAAGTTTGTGATATTTCACCAGTGCAGAGGTGGAGTCATACAGAGGACAGGGTTTAGTGGGCGTGGTGGTGTTGGGCTGACAGTTGGACTTGATGATCTTAGAGGTCTTCTCCAACATAAATTATTCTATGGTCCAAAATACAAGTGGCTACAAATCAAGCTGCAGTCAAACCTCCAGTCTGGTGATACTGCTAAGGTGGGTTTCTATCAAACTCAACCATGTCTTATCCTTTGTCACAGTTAGAGGTGGGAAGTGACAAATTGCAGACAGATCCTATTGTGTCCCAACTCTGATGGCAGTGCATTACCCAGGGTGTCACCTGCATTCCAGCAGCATAACACCCACAACAGATTTTCAACATTTATTTACTACATAGATAAATGACATTTATCAGGGACTTCATAAATTGCTTTGGCAGAGCTGAAAGCTGGAGAGGAACTGATCCTGTTTCATCCACAGTGAAGCCAGAAAACACCAGCAACAAGCATCTCAACCCATGTTGCAAAGTGGTCCAGATTCTGCCAAATTCTCACCAAACCTCAACAGAACTGATATATAAGGCCACTGAAAGTTACTCTAAAGTGCAAGAGAGACAGATAAAGCTCTTACATTTTTCCAGTTACTAACCTAGCACTTCCCCAAGGCACCGTGTTTCACACATGCACATTTGTTCAATGCACTCACTATGCAGTGTCCCAAAGTCTGCTTCTCCAAGCTGTCATGGGCTTCCCCTCTGCCACTGAGTCCCAAATAACTACCCCTTGTCTTTCTCCTTTGGTTGTGCATGTGTGTGTGTCTGTTCAGCCACGCAGTCACGGGCTCAAAGTCAGTTGAGAAAAGGGATAGACGGCCGGAGATGAGCAAGAGCTGGCTACAGCATCTTCTGTTCCTCAGCCATGGGCAGGAATGTGAGCTCAAACCTTTGTCTATGGCATGTAAAAAATGCAAGTGGGATTTAGTTTGAGTCCCAGGGCACGCATCCCAGCAGTGGAGGAGCCGTGGAGTCTGAGGACCAAGCAGTTGTGAGCCGTGTGTTGTGTTTCTTTGCTCCCCAGTCAACTTGCACACGATGTGTGATGGCTGTGAAGGTGTGGCTCCCGTGCTCTCATTAAAGATTACTACTGTTGGCAGAGATCCTCACAGCTATCACCCTGCACTGCTGACAGTGGTGGGGTGACACCCTTCAATGTGCTATTCCTGGTCCTCTTTCCCTTTGCTGTAAAGATTGTACTATTTATTTATTAGCCTCTTGGTAGTTATAGATACTGTTCAGCCATTTCACAGACCTTACTGCACAGCCATAGATGCAGAGCACTTGACAACGGATGCTGACCATTTCTTGTAGTGAAAGAAATACAGGATGCTTGGGCTGGAAGTGTCCTGGAGATGATCTGCTCAGAGCAGGCTCAGCTCCACCTTATCCATTTCTCATAGCTCTGTGACTGGCCCACCCTAAAACCTCCAGCCATGGGACCTGGAGAGTCTTCTCTGGGAGACGTGGGCTAAAGGTCCTGCAGGAGTGCTGAGAGCTGGTGGACCAAGTGGTATGGAAAGGAGGGGGTGAAATCTCCAGGCCTGCACAATGTCAGAGGGTCAGAAAACGGTGGAGATGGCTCTTGCTGGCATTAAAGAAGTGTCCTGTGAGCCTGCCTCAGCAGTTTGCCATGCTTGGGGAGCCAGAGAAACGCCCACTCTGTCTTATAGAGAACCTTTCCTGCAGAGAGGGGGTGACCTGTGCCTTCCAGGTGACTTCTACACAGGTGAGCTACAGCAGTCCAATTGTCAGGAGCACTTGGAGACCCCCTGCCAGTGGCTGGTCTGGCAGTGGTGGCTGGAGGGGAGATGAGGCTTTGGGACAAGGCCGCTGATGCCTCCCTCTACTCCACTTTTGCTTTGTCACGCTTCTCCTCCTCAATGGCCAGGATGCGCTCACGCTCTTTGATCAGCTGCACTCCACAGTATGTGATGAACCAGATAGACAAAGTGCTGACAGGGAACCCTAGAAGATGGAGGGAGACATGGTCATCTTGGTGTAGCTGTTTGCCTAATGGGGACAACTCTTCTCCACCACTGCTGCCTCTCAGGTGGGTTTAGGAGGTCCCACAAGTTCATAATGTCCAATGACATTTCCCATTGTGGATGCAACCCTACAACTTCACTGAGAGGAGAGAAATTCCCAGGATCAGTTTTTAGATGAAACGGTGCCTCAGTCCATTAAGGCATCATGGACTGCAGGTAATGTGGGAACAGGCTGGAGTGACTTTGAGCACTCCCTTACGTCCAAAACTGCTTCTGCCCCCCCAGATTCTGATGGTGGTTGACTTTCTGCCCATTCAACCTGTCCATGTCCATTGTTGTTCAGCAACTTTCTGGAAGGTTTGTGTCCTGTTAATGTTGAGGACCAACCCCAGCCTTGTCCCATACTTAGTGGGAACACAGTGTCCTCCCAGGAAACCCATGTTTTTGTCACCTAGATAAGCGACTGAGAGCCAGGAGATCTCCCTCCGCTTAGGAAGGGTCTGATGGCATTTGTAACCAACAAGCCTGGTATCCACAGCAGAGAGGGAGACACAGGCTTTGTACCTGCTAAAACAGGACCTCTGAAATGAATAATGCAACCAGCAAAAGCCAGCTAGCTCAGCAGGCAGGCACTTCTGGCACACTGAGCCCCGAGCGTCACATTATCCATTCCCTATGCCAGCCCTGTCCCAGAGAGGACATGGGCTCACAAT
This sequence comes from Dromococcyx pavoninus, assembly GCA_033558185.1. Classification (NCBI taxonomy): domain Eukaryota; kingdom Metazoa; phylum Chordata; class Aves; order Cuculiformes; family Neomorphidae; genus Dromococcyx; species Dromococcyx pavoninus. The sequence continues at coordinate 338,008 of JAUMJL010000400.1, read as the reverse complement.
AGCTATTTATACCCTGGGCTGCTCAAGAAGACTTCAAAATAGTGCCACCATCTATTGATTAGAAATGTGCAGATGAGACTGTTCAATAGGAGCCTAGGATAAGGATTTGTACTTGTCACCTTCAGGTTGATGCAGGAGTAGCTGCTAAAAGAAGATGAGATAGGATAAGTAAATCTCTTTCTTCAGCAAGGGGACCATTTTACAGCCCATCCTGGTTGGATAAACATGAACTTTGTGTTATTGCAAGGAGTTCAAATCAACAGCATCAGGCTGTACCAGGAGCTGTACAAGCACACCTGGAAGGCAGCTAGAGAGCTCACACAAGAAGGATGGGAGCTAAGAAACAGCTTCCTGCACCTTTTGAACAAAAATTAAGCATGGTAGGAGCCACCACATAACAAGGCAATGACCAGGCCACCAAGAGGACTCAGAATTCTCAGTCCTCAGCTCCTCTACAGTGTTTCCCCATCAAGACAAATGTCTTCCATTGATGGGGAAGTCTGGTAGCATCTTACCTGTCAGGAGGAGTCTCTTGGTGACCAGCAGTGCAAACTCTAGGCTGTTGAGGGCTAGGATGTTGTAGAGGACGATGGCCCAGAAATTTGCTGCCCCAAAAACTGCCCTAATCCGCCGAGACATGGCCGCTGGCATTTTGGCCTGTGGAGGGGAGAGAAGCAGAGAGTAAGGAAAAACTGGGCTGTAAGGAAAGGGGATGCACTCAGCCAACTTTAAGCTGAAAGAGGGGAGATGTAGATTAGATGTTAAGTAGAAATGTTTTCCTGTGAGAGTAATGAGGCCCTGGCGCAGGTTGCCCAGAGAAGTCGTGGATGCCCCATCCCTGAAGATGTTCAAGACCGTGCTGGATGAGGCTTTGAGCAACCTGATCCAGTGGAAGGTGTCCCTGCCTACAGCAGGGGACTTGGAACTGGATGATCTTTGTGGTGCATTCCAACCCAAACCATTCTATGATTCTAACTCCAGCCAAACTCCAGTTGGGATCACAGAGGTGTAAGTAAATATTACAACAGCCTTTAGTGTCTCTGGGATGAAGAAACATAAAGACAAGGTTAAATTTCTGCTCTGTTCCTGAAATTTCTGCTCTGTTGCTGGACTCGGATGCATTTGGGACTCTGGACAGGTGTTTCAATGTCCCATGGGTAGGGACAAGATGTTATATGTGGTTTCATGCTAATTTTAATGGCTGAGTACTGCTTTCTTCATCTGTTGCTCTGGGTAAGCCATTCCTCAAGGCAGATGAATGCTGTTGTATACCAAGATTATTATTAGCCTGAAGTGCAGATCACTGCCAGCTCCTGGTAGAAATTGTTTCTTAAGAATTAAAAAAAAAAAAAGAGCTGAAAATTAGTGACAGCAGCAGAGTAAAACTGTCACTGGCACATAACCCTCAGGAGCAGCTGCTGCAAGTGGAGCAGGGAAGCATTTTATAGCAATCTTCAAAGAGCACGATGAAACCCCAGGCCACTTAGTGCTGAGAATTGCGGTGCCGCAGGGAAGGAGATTGCACTGCCTGCGAGAGCTATAATCTGATTAGAAGTTCAACGAGGAGAGTAAATGGGAGGATTGCTCTCCAAAGTCTTTATTCAAAAGGGGTCATTCTTTACTGAACCTGTTTAGGACCTCCAGACTTTATGTTGGGCAAAAAAAAAAAGCAATGGAATTGTTTCTGAGATGAAGTTTCCTAAGTTTTTCTTCCAACATATCCCAAACAGAGAGAGGGGATCAAGCTTTGGAGTGGTTAGAATATACCTAAACATTTGGTTTTATCAGAAATCAGGTCAAACCCTCTCAGAATGCCAAGATGTTTTGCAGAATAAGAAGAGCTAATGACTTATATGTGGAAAAGTATAACTTCCCCATGGACAGACCTCAGATTTTGTGTCCATCTGTATTATAGAATCATAGAATGGTTTGGGTCTGAAGGAACCTTAAAGATCATCTAGTTCCAACCTCCCTGACTTGAGCAGGGATGCCTGGTACGTTGATGCCTTGTTGGGGCTGCGTTCCTGGCTCTCTTGGATCTATATTTTCCTTCTGAAAGCTCTATATCAAACTTCTCCCATGAAGTATCACAGGGATAGGTGGGAATTGGCTCTGGCTGGATGACACGGTGCACAAAAAGAAGGGTTACAGAGCTTCAGGTCTCTGCTCAGGAGCCCTGGATATGGAGCTGTATGGCATCATCATGGGTGTTGCTCTTCAGTCTATATATTTGGATAAATACATTTGAGCTCCATACAGTCATGGACATTTTCCAGACCCCAGACCCACCGACCTTCCTCCCTCCGCTTTCAGCCCAGTTCCTCACCTCCAGTTTGGCAAAGGGCTCCTGCTGGAAGAGCTTCTGCACCCAGAGCTCAAAGTTGAGGCCAAAGCAGTTGAAGACAGACCAGATGTAAACGATCTCACAGGGCCCCAGCCACAGAGTAGTGACAGCAAAGGTGGCGATGGTGGCCACGAGCTCCTTCATGATGTTGTCGTGGTTCTCTCCAATGTGGTCATACACGTATCTAACAGCCAAAGAGAGTGGTCAGTGCTCCCTGTAGTCAAGTAGAGCCCTCTGGAGTCCCTCCTCCCACTCTTGCCCACCAGGAAGGATGCTTTGCTCAACATGTTCTAACAATAAACTGCTTTTTGCTACAGTCCAACCACACATGACTTGTTTTCCTAATAAATTTATAGCTGCTTAAGAACAAAATACCACCCCTTCCCCCTCTTATAGGTAAAGGGTGGATAAACTGTGGGAATCAATAGAACTGTGGGCTATCTCATGCTGCTTGGATTTCAGCACAGAGGAGCCACCACTTTCAGAACAGGTTTGCTGGTGCATACTCATGGCTTAAGAGAGCAGAAGGGCTGAGAGAGAGGAAGATGGAGCTCAGGCCACCCTTGTTACCCAGGATATGGGAGGTCTGAGCTCAATTTCCCTTTCTTCCTGGTGGAATATGACCCTGAACCTTCCTTGAGGGAACTCTAAACCCATCAGACTTAAAGGGTTTTCTGGGACAGGATCCTCTTATTTCCAACTTTCATCCTTGTGGAGTATGAACCTGACTTTTCCTTCCCTGAGGGACCTCTAAACACATCAGACTTAAAGTGTTTTCTGGGACAGGATCCTCTTACTTCCAACTTTCATCCTTGTGGAATATGAACCTGACCCTTTCCTGAGGGACCTCTAAACCCATCAGACTTAAAGGGTTTTCTGGGACAGGATCCTCTTATTTACAACTTTGAGGGAGGCTGTTGAGCTCTGTGGTGATTAATTCAATGGTCTGAGGAAGGAACAAACTAAATATGACTTCATGCTATAATGTGATTCACCCAGAAGAGAGGACCCCTCAGCTTTGGGATGAACAGCATTTAATGCTTCATTGCTGTGTGATGAAAGAGAAGACCCTGAACCAGAGATGGTTGATCAGACACTTACTTACATAGCCAGTCATTAATCCCTCTGTCAAAATGCCTAAAATGCAGATGATAAGAAGCAAGTTAAAACACACAGTGCAGTGACACCCTTCCCCCAGCAGCCAGCAAGGGAAGGCACCTGGTCCCCTGGTGAGGTACTTTTTGAACATTGTTCACAGTAGTTCTCCATGCTCCTTCCTTGAAGGGATCCTACTACTGACGTGGTTGTAACCTACCTTACCCATTGTTTCCAGCCCAAGAATATCCCCCTGGGCCATGGCCAGGTCTAGGCTGTAGGGTCAGTAGAGGCTCTTCAACAGAGGTAGCCTCCAACCTTAGAAGCAGAGCCCAGACCTCCTCCCACCCGTGGATTTTCGTTTGAAACCTGCCGTCTCTTTTCATCGCTGCGCGCGGGCTACTCACGTTTCTGCGAAGACGTAGAGCATGGTGATGCATTTTGGGGGCTGGGGTGGGTCCAGGTGGTCCAGTCTGGCAATGGTGTTGGTGACCCCAAACATGACAGCAGCTTTCACCCAGTCGTACACCAAATTGGAGTAGGCCAAGCCAGCTGGAGTGAAAATGAGAGTCAAACATGCGGAGATGAGCAAAAGATGTCCTGCCCTTCAGGACTCTGGGGGACATCATCACTGTCACAACAAACAAAGCATCAGAAGGACAATCTAATGCTGTCTTCAACCAGCAAAGCTTTAAAATTAAGTACCTTGTGGCAATTTCAGTGGCTCATAGACACCAATAATGGGTGGTCACCCATGAAGGCATCTGAAATAGCAGTTGTGCCTCTTGCAACAGCATGGGGCTGAGTTTTAGAGGTTCTGAGTTTCCTTCCAGTCCAGGCAAAAGCAATGGGAACAACTTGGTGCTGAACCTCTTAAACCTTGAGCCAAATAATTTGTTCTAGGACACCATGAGAGTGTTAAACCACCACCATCTGACAGACCCCAGTTCTGTTGCATTGCAATTGGGAGGAATGGGGGGGTTTCCCCAAACCTGTCCAACACAGGCATTGATGTGGTCTCTCGATGGAGGTGGATGGAGATCAGAATCACTCACCACTGCCTTGAAGCTGAGTACAGGTGGGAGCACGTCCAAGCATGGACACTCACCCAAGGACCAATCCGAGAGCCGGTTCATGAACTTCAGGTCAGTAGGAAGGGTGAGGATGTAGAAGAAGTGGAAGAAGATGTCCACAGCAATGATGGCCCCCACGTGCAGGAGAGCATGGACCCGGATGTTCCTCATCTCATCGTCTTTGCGTCTCAGCTCTTGGGTGCTCACCTGCCAGGATGGCAAACCAGGACAGAGCTAAGTTAGGAGATAGGGTGGGTGGCATGTTCCTCCAGCCAGAGAAATGCTCAAGGTCCAAATGGGGACTCAATGCTCTCCTTTAGAAATCAGATCATGGAATACATTGCCCGAATTACCATTGATTGAGGAGTAGAAAGCATCTAGCTCAGGTGAACAAGGAGCAGGACATGTTCCACCCACGGCATCCTCTAACTCCCCTGCCTCAGTGCTGAGCATGGCAGAACTGTGCCTCCTGGATCACCTTCCCACCACTGGGGTTTCCAGCACAGCAGAGACAAGGTGTGACACAGCAGTGATGGGTCTGGCTGTACTTAAGAGACCCAAGGTGGAATGAAAACCATAATGACCAGGGAGCTGGGGTTTGTGCTCTTTCTGCAGGGAAATAAACTTTGCTTAGGGGTGGTCCCTTGCACAGATCACCAAGGAGGAGCAAAAGCCCATACCCTTCACATCTACAAGATGCTACAGCCTGTAGGGAAGGGAATCCACATACTCAGGAGAGGATGGGAGCAGGGCTGGAATACCACCTGACAGCTCTGCCAGGGTCAGATACATATTTTAGACCACATTCATTTGGGAGGAGAAGGATAACTGATGGTATCCAGAGCTTTTGCTGCAGACATCTGCTCTAAATGAGAGGGAGAGCTGTTTGAGGGGCCATCCTGAATCAATTGGGGACCTGATTGATGGGGATTTCATCTCTGATGTGTCTTGTACAAACAGGGGCCGGGTTTTGCCTCCAGGAGCTGTCATGTCCCCGGACATTGTACTATAAAAACCATCAGAGCAAGCTTTCAGGATTAGACTAGGCAGACTGATGTCCTTGCTTCCCTGCATCACCATAAAAATTGCTGCTGTATTCAAAATCCTCTTATGTTTATTACTTTCCCTTTATTCCCTGCGAGAGGTGGGAGCTCTCTCAACATAATCCGCAGGCTGCCGCACCAGCCCTGTCGACAAATCCAGATGATTCCTGAGAATTAAAGCCTTTGCCAGGCTTTTTTTGTGTGTGTGTGTGTGTGTGTCTGTTATAAGCCAAGTGTTTTAAGGACACAAAAAAGGCCACCGAACCCTGAGCTGGAGGAGAAGCTGAGAGAGGATGAGCTCTGGCATGGAGATGTGTGGGAGGACACAGACCCATCCCTTTCAAAGAGCTGTAGGACTGTTTAGATTGGAGAAGACCTTTAAGATCATTGAGTTTAACTATAAACCTAACATTGCCATGTTCACCACTAGACCATGACCCTAAGCACTGTATCCACACCTTTTAAATACCTCCATGGATGGTGACTCCACCACTTCCCTTGGCAGCCTGTTCCAATGCTTGACAACCCTTCCAGTGAAGAAAATTTTCCTAATATCCAATCTAAACCTCCCCTGGTGCAACTTGAGACTGTCTCCTCTCACCCTCATGTCTACGTGTGGTGGCAGCACCCTTTGCAATCAGGGCTCTGTCCCTCACACTTCCAGCCCTGCAGAAACAACTTTGTTCCCTTGATCCTAGTAAGAAAGATGTGTTTCAGCTCAAATGGGGCTGGCAAAGGCCTGATATAGATGAGTTCCCATCACACATCGAGGCGTGAGGTCGCCACCAGGACGTTGCACCAGTAGGAGCCAGACAGATCCATTCCCCAACTGGGCCACCACCCCATCCTGGAGAACAGATTTCATCTGCCAGCTCCCATAATTGCTGTTGGGTAATTAGAAAGTCACCTCTGCAATTAACTGCAGCTCCAAGAGTGCAGAGGGGTATCTAACCAGGAGATGGCAGTGGTGGCCAGGCCAAGATAGGACCCCCATCTGGGCCGTGGGAAAGGGCTTGGAGACTTACTCCTCGTATTTGGGGTGAGGGTTTTAAGCCGTAGAGGGGGAACTACTCAGTAAGTGGCTTGGCTTCGGGCTGTGCCAAAGGAACAGGACACTCCAGATCCAGCCTTGCAGGGGTGGTGGGAGTTCAGGTCTTGGAGACACGAGGAGTTTAACGCCCTGATGAACAGCTACCCGGCTGCAGTGCTAGGAGAAGGCAGAGCTGCCCCTTTCATAGGAAATACTGATGGAAACCACAGAAAGAGGAGGGACGTGGGGTGAGGAGATCACAAGAAGGTGGTACAACCCCTCTGGAGGGGCTTGGATAGTGGGGCTGCTGGAGCCACGCTCACCTGGACTTCAGCCTGACTGGTAAGACTGAAAAGATGAAGCCTTAGGATGAAACATTTCTTCCATCATCCTGGGGAGAAGAGCCTACGAGTGGCCCAGCCATCCCTCACGCTTGTCTGCTGAGAATAGGCTGCTGGTAGACTCAGGGCACTGTAAGCACCCCTTATGGAGGACATCAGAGCTAACCTTATGATGTCCAGGGTCAAATGCTCTAAAAGTTCTTTTAAGTAGATCTTGCAAGACCCAAGAGATCGTCTTCCTTTCAACACAAAGACATTAACTCTGCAGGTGAACAAACCAGCAAGGAGCAGGATTCGGGTCAGGGCTAATTCTGCTCACTGGAGGAAAGAAGACCAATGCAAACCCTTGCTTAGTTAACCAGTACCAGCCCAGCGTTGGAGAGAAGACGCTGGGCCGTGGCAATCCTTCCCAGCACCATTGATGACCAAGCAAGAGGTCCCTCCCTTAGGAAGCAGTACCAGTTTGCTTTGATGACCAAGGTTGATGATTGGTATAAAAGGACATTGGGATGGGAAGAATGAGGAGGGAGAGAGCACTGCTGTTTGTCTTGATCTAAGTACATGACAAACAGTCCCAGAGCTCAGCTTGTCCTAAGCAGAGGCTTCCACTGACATTTTCCAGTGCTGTCAGGACTCTGCTCTTCAAGAAATCCCTTAGGTTGTGTGTCATACAGGCAAAGACTTTGGAGACCAGGGGATTTCACAGAATCATAGAAACACCTGGTTGGAAAAGACCTCTGAGATCATCAAGTCCAGCCGTACCTGTCCACTTACTAAACTATGTCCCTCAGAAACTCATCTATCCATCTTTTAAACTCCTCCAGGATGGTGACTCCACCACCTCCCTGGGCAGCTGTGCCAGTGCCTGGGAACCCTTTCAGTGAAGAAATTTTTCCTGATGTCTAATCTGAACCTGCCCTGGTGCAACTTGTGGCCATTTCCTCTCATCCTATCACCTGTCACTTGGGAGAAGAGACCAACACTCACCTTGCTACAACCTCCTTTCAGGAAGTCGTTGCTCACAAGGAGCTTAGGAAACACAGCCTTCCACCCAACCTCACTTCTTTCCAGAGGAATAACTTCATCTTAAGAAACACAGATCATCTCCAGAAATTCGTGCTCCTTGGGCAAAGCGGTTGGATGGAAATGTGAATCTTCCCTTGCTCTCACAGCCACCACCATGCAGAGGTCCCATGGATGGGCACCACATGCCTGTCTCTCACCGTGGCCTCCTGCCACTACTGTGGTAACAGTACATGAAAGCCAAGACACTGAGCAGTGTAGGTGCCCAGCAAGGACCTGAGCTGAACCCTCCCCTCTTCATCCCAACATGATGCTTTCACCACCACAATGTCTTCCTTTCTGAACTGATCAGGGGAAATGGCCAAAAATCCCAATAGGGGAGGTTAAAAGCTCATCAGTTTATGCCATTCCCCACCAAAATCATGGCATTACACAGATCAGACCATGGCCACAGACTCTATGTGACCACGAGAAGCTCTACAACCATTTGCACCTTCACTGTGGCAAAAGGTAGGGTCCTGCAGGCACTAAACTCAAGCAAATAAAAGCAGGGAGATGTCCTCCTCCTCATGAGCACTCACCTGGGCATGGTACTGGTCAAATGTTATGACAGGCCCGAAGAAGAAGAATGGGAGGTAGAAGTTGTACTTGAGGAGGTCGAAGATGGAGTAGATGCCTTCTTTCTTCTCACAGCTCTCGAGTGCAAAGCTCATGCAGCGCATGATGGTGAAGCCGCTTCCTCCATAGAAGAGGACATCTTGAAGATCAAAAGCTCCCGTTACAAAACCACTCTGGATGAGAAACGGAGAGTTACCACCAGGAAAAGGGTGTCACTTCTGTGCTCCTTTGCTCTGGGGAGGACATCTCTCCCAGAGCATTATGCAAAGCCTCTAATTATGCTCTAACACCATTTTTCCCTGGAGCTAATGAGCTTTGCTGTTGGAAGGAGAAAACAGGGGCTCAATTTCCTAGGTGGCACCTGCATCCCAGAGGAAATGGGAAGTGGTAGATCCTCTTGGTCATGTCTTCACCAAGGAACCATGGGACATGTAGGTTTTGGTCTCGTGGGAATATCACCCTGTCCCAGGGACAAAAGCCTCCCCAGGGGCTGAAGAAAAGCCAGCACAAGCCTAATGGAGAGTGGAGAACGTGTGTCAGGAGATTAGCAGCAGGCAGGGACAGGCAGCACTGTCCTTCAGAGAGCTAAATAGCTTTATAAAGGCCCTTCTTGGGCCTTCTTCTTCTTCCCATTAAGGAAAGAAAGCCTTAGCTGAGCAGAGACCTCAGAGACAGGCATGGACATCACTGAATCTATTCCAGCACTGCGTTACAGGTGGGGAAACAGAGGCACAAGGTAGAAACATGTCTCACCTGGCTGACAAGCTGGTGCCTGAGCAGCAAGAAGGACTCAGGTGTCCTGAGCTCTGTCCCTGCATGAAGCCACCAAAACATGACATAGCCCCTGTGGGATTACTCCCAAACTCAATGACACAACAATCCCATCCTCTCAAACACTGTGGAAGCTCTGACGCAGCCAAGAGAAGCATCCAGGGTCTGGAATGTCCCAGGAGTCCACAGTGGACGTAAGCTCAAGGAGAGGGACACAAGTGGGCTCAAAATGAGGCAGAAGGGTGGTCCAAGACAGCACCTACCTGCCAGGAGCTGAATGGCTCCACCTTGAAGGAGGCAAGACAGCAAAGCCCGGCCACATAGCAGAGCCACTTCTGTTTAGCCAGTGCAACAGAGTAGAGAACAAGGCAGTGGGAGAGGATGATCATCAGGTAGACGAGCCCCATGCTGCCCTGCACAGCCAGGATCCCATAAAGCATGTACACCACGGCCCGGTGCTGTGAGAGGAGAGTGGCCCCAAAATGTGGTCAGCTTGGAGAAAGCCCCACACCTGCTCCCCCATCACAGAACATCCCTCAGCCCTTCTCCACAGATCCCAGGTCACCCTGGTGCTTTCAAATCCGTCCCACCGTGCCCCTGGCTCACCTGTGGCAATGTCATGGAGCAGACCTTGCCGAAGAGGACGTGTCCCGAGAGGGCGAAGATGATGACGTTCCTGAACGAGGTGAACCACATCACCCACTCGAAATCGGCCACATCCTGTAGGAGCAGCACCAGGTGCCTTACTGCCCTCAGTCCTCACATCCCTGTCCCAACACCCATCTGGAGGAAGAACCACACAACTTTCAAAGCCTTTTCTTCCCATTTTCTACCCAAGGACTCCCGAGCACTTAGGCTTGGTCATAAAACCTGAGGGGAGATGTGCAGATGTTGCTCATCTCAGTGCACACAAAGCAGAGCACCCACTGCGCCGCAGGGCTGGTATTTTCCTGACTACTTCTTTAGGGAGGAAAAATAGGAGTCACATGGACTTTGCAGAAGTGTGTCAGTAGAAGAAAAAACAGCTCTGCTCCTCCAGCAGTCAGCACTGACCATGTCACCAGTAGCTGGAAAGACTGGGTCATTCCTTCGCTTACCATCTTCCTGCCAAAGTAGTGCCAACCCGGCTTTATGCCATCCCTGAAGGCCTTTCTGTTCATGCTGTCTGCAAAAGAACCAGAGTTGTGGGAAGAGGAACAGCTTTGGGAAACAGGGCCTGGGTTTGGGCAAGGCAGGAAGCCTTCCTCGCTCTGGTGATGATCCATCAAGGTTCAAACACCCCGTCCTCAAAATGCCTTCATAGAATCATAGAACAGTTTGAGTTGAATTTGACGTTAAAGATCGTCCAGTTCCAACCCCCCTGCCATGGGCAGGGACACCTTCCACTGGATCAGGTTGCTCAAAGCCCCATCCAACCTGGCGTTGAACACCTCCAGGGATAGGGCATCCATGACTTCTCTGGGCAACCTGTGCCAGGGCCTCACCACCCTCACAGTAAAAAATTTCTTCCTAATATCTCATCTAAATCTCCCTTTTTCCAGCTTAAAACCACCCCCCCCCCAATCCTATCCCTACATTCCCTGATAAAGAGCCCCTCCCCAGCTTTTCTGTAGTTCCCCTATAAGTACTGGGAGGCTGCTCTAAGGTCTCCCTGGAGCTTTCTCTTCTTCAGGCTGAATAAGTCCAACTCTCTCAGCCTGTCCTCATATGGGAGGTGCTCCAGCCCTCGGATCATCTCCGTGGCCTCCTCTTGACAGATCTAACAGATCCATATCCTTCTTGTGCTAAGGACTCAAGAACTGAACATATTCCCATGGACAACCACAGAAGTCAGGAACCTCAACTATTTTAGCATGCCTTTCCCACAAAGCCTTTGGGCAATGCACATCCCAGGAGTCTCCAGCTGCTTCCATGCAATTTTCAGGTTTTGGGGCTTCCAGACAAGAAGTTTGAGAAGCAGCCTGGTGGTTGCCTGTTTTTGGGCACTGTCTAGAGAACTGGGTTGCACCACAGTCTCTTGCCTTGAGCCATGGAAATGGGAACGAGGGTACAACCAGGCAATAAGATAGAAATCCTTTTTGATCCTTGCAAAGGATTCCCAAGCTGTTCTCTGCAAAAATTAAAGCCAGGGATCTACTGCTGGTATTGACAGCTGTAAAAGCAGCCACCTTACATCCATCCTCTCTCCCAGGGCCCCCTCCGGTGGGATGTGGTGTGGATCGTTACCTCTGGATGCTTGGAAGATCTCGCTGCCGCTGTACACCACAGCACACGTCACAACAAGAGCGTAAAAGCCCAGTTCATAGCTGGGAAGCATCGTTTTAACCCCCATGGTGGCACATTAACACCTCAGCTGGTGCTGGGGATCCAGACCTGGGAAGGGAAAGGAAAGAAGAGGGAAGAAAAACAAGGGTGAGATCTCACCTGCCCTCCAATCCCTCAAACACCCTAAAACAAACACCTGCTGGTCCTCAGCAGCTCTGCTTTGTGGGCTCTCTGGAAGCATGGTAGCTGAAGAGATTAGACATTAGGAGGAAATTCTTCATGATGAGGGTGGTGAGGCAATGACACAGGTTGCCCAAGGAAGTTGTGGATGCCCCCTCCCTGGAAGTGTTGAAGGCCAGGTTAGATGGGGTCTTGAGCAGCCTGGTCTAGTGGGAATTGTGCCTACCCATGGTACGGGGTTGGAATTAGATGATCTTTAAGGTCCCTTACAACCCAAACCATTCTATAATACTATGACAACACCTGGAACTGAACCTTGGAACACAACTCAGATGTGGGGTAAGAGGTTGCTGCTGAGCCCTGCTGCAAAATCCACCCAAGAGCCAGGATTTGGGGGCAGCTCAGCTGAGCATTCCCAGTAAGGACACTTCCCAGCAAGCTGCTTTCAGCTTAATGTTTAGGGGTGCTCCAGGCTGCCAGTAGCCTCGGATGGAGTTAGTCCCTTAGTTCCTAATTGGATCGTTGGAGGTTGGATGGGGTCTTGAGCAGCCTGGTCTAGTAGGAGGTGTCCCTGCCCAGAGGTTTGGAACTGCATGATCCCTAAAGTCCCTTCCAACCCAAACTATTCCATGATCCAGCACAGAGCACAAAGGTGTCTGTGCTGGAGGGGACGTGATGAGATGTCCTTATTCCTCACCTTCTGCTGGTGTTTTGCCCAACCTCGAGCTCTTGGGGGGTTCCTAAAACCCCGTAGTCCCAAACTGCTCCAAGCCATGAACCTTAGGATCCCTGAGCTCCGGGGCCGCTCTGCCCAGGGATCGGGGGATGCCGACATTCAACTCTGCAATTAGCCCTGGGCTAATTACTCCTGCCAAGGCTAATTAACCCCACCACCACGTTCCTTTCAGCCCCGCGCTCTGCAGCCTCTGCCGAGCATCCTCCCCGGGCACTGCATCCATCCCCGCGGGATTGAGGGGGGGGGACCTGCGACGGCTTGGGGCACTTTAAAGGGAATAAAAAGCGCTTTAAAGGGAATAAAGAGCGCGATTCTGCTTTTAGGCAGCAGCAAAAGGCGACCCGGTCAGCTTCTACTTTAACGTCAGCATCTCGAATCCTTGGCCGCGGGTGCTTATTTTAATTTCTATTTTTCATTAATTTATTTTTTTCTAATCACTGATTTTTTTAAGAGCTACGGGGGAGACTTTATCAGCGACGTGGGGTCGCGTCCCCGGCACTGGAGGAAAGGTTTTTCCCTGTGGGAAGAACCCCCCTCTCCTGTGTTGGGCACAGCCAAGGGGTGCGGGGGTCGCGCTGCCAAAGCCCTGCGGAGGGAGGGCACTCGCGGAGGTGGCTTTGGAGAGTTTTTATCTCCTTTCCATCCTTTTAAAGGTTTTTTGTGTGTTTTTGGTTTTTTTCGGGTGAGGGGGGGAGGTGGTGCTGGGGAGGGGGGCAAAGCACCTTAGCCGGGGGAGGGGGGTGGTGCAGTTAACGGTTCAGCGGTCCCCGGTTGCCGCTGGGGACCCTGCGGTGGGGTGAGGGGTGCTGGCAGGGTTCCTCTTGGATAGTTTTAACTGCTGATCACTCCTAGGCTGCAGAGTCGGGTCCATCAGGGGACCCCCCCCGCACACCCCCCATTCCCTCCACCCTCCCATCCGGCAGGACAGCAGCATCCTCATCCCACCCTGCACTCCCTTTTTGTCCCCTGGCCGGACAGTGGGAGCAAGCAGAGGTGACAAAAAACCCTGGAGATGCAGAAGAAGCATCACCCCCTCGTGCCCCCACTCCCAGCCTTGTGTCTCTCCCCACTACTGACCTTGAGCCGTGGGTGAGAGTGCAGAGATCCGGGATCCAGAGTCCAGCACTGCGATGGGGAGGGGAAGATAAGGGAGGGGTGGGAAAGTTGGAAAGGCTTTGGGGGCTGTTGGCTTTCCCTACAGCATCTCTCAACCCGGCTGATGGGGGTGGGGGTAGCAGCAGGGTGTATTTTTGGGCTGCCGTCCCCCACCTTGCCCCTGGAGGAAGTTTGGCCGGGAGTGGAGCGGAGCAAGCAGGAGGTATTTTTATTTTAGAGCAGCACTGCAGAGGGGGGCTGGTTCAGGAGCTGTCTGTCACGGCAGCTGCTGGAGAGGACCTGTGCAGGCTGCCAGAACTGTCCCTAGGCCAGGGAGCACTGCTTGGGGGTGGCTCTGGGAGCCCCAGGACACAGCAGCACCCATGAATGAACTGGATCCCCCCCCCCCAGGTGTTTTGGTGCCCCACTTTGAGCCCTGCAAGGGAGGGGGCAGCCCCCATCACCTCGTGAAAGAGGGGATGCAGCTATGATTTCATGGGGAAACTGAGGCACAGAGCCAAAAGGTGCCATTCCTCTCTGGCTCAGGCAGTGTTTAAATCAGCACAGGGCCTACGGGAAAGCTGGGGAGGAGCTCTTTATCAGGGAGTGCAGGGATAGGACAAGGAGAATGGTTTTAAGCTGGAAGAGGGGAGATTTAGATTAGATGTTAGGAAGAGACGTTTTACTGTGAGGATGATGAGGCACTGGCACAGGTTGCCCAGAGAAGTCGTGGATGCCGCATCCCTGGAGGTGTTCAAGGCCAGATTGGATGGGGCTTTGAGCACCCTGATCTAGTGGAAGGTGTCCCTGCACCTGGCAGGGGAGTTGGAACTGAATGGGCTTTAAAGTCCTTTCCAACCCAAACCATTCTATGATTCACATCCCTCCAAACCATTTTTCAAGTCTCCTTGTCAGCTTTCAGCATCTGCAACTAAAACAGGGCTTAGGAAGGGGCTGGGTTAGGTTGTAGCCTCTGTTCTTTTGGGATGTGCAAATACAAGTCAGCAAGAACAAGTCAACACAGCATCAGACCCATCTCCTTATCCTGCACCAAGCTTCTACCAAAGCCCTGTGAGATCTGGAGGGCTCTTGCATTGGGGCTGGTGCCCCTGAGCATCTCCTGAGCTGCCTGTAGGGTCAGGGGAGAGAAACAAGGCAGGTGAGCCCTAGTTTATAAGTACCTCTGTGGTGAGCCACGTTCTCACCTCTGGAGGGAGGATCTCCAGGATGGGCACCCCTCAGGTCAGCCCACTTTTGCCGTTGGACTGGCCATGAATGAAAAGGCTTTTTAGCAGCTTGGTGTGCAGAGAGGCTCTCCACAGAGATCCTTAGGGTGGCTGTAAGACCAATGCTTAAAGCACCTAACGAGCCACTTTTAAATTGCAGCAGCTGGGACAGCATTTGGCTGCCTGCCCTTCGGATGCTCCAGCCCCAGCCTTCATCCTGCCGCAGCAGATTGGTCCACTTGGACTCTCCAGACCTTGGCGTAATTGACTGAGTGCTTAGAGGCGAAGTAATTAAGAGATCAGAGCAGATAAGCGCAGCCACACAATTCCTCATGCTCCGTGTTCCTGTGGAGGGCAGGGGTTCGTGGCCAGCCTGGAGCTGTACCAGGAGGGAAAATCGTGTCTTCCCCCCCCACCAGCAAGTGCAGATGGACATTGGCTCGCTGTGGAGGCGGGGTGCTATAGGAAGGCAACGAGCAAAGGGGCTCCAGGTCCCCCTCACCTCCCCTGGCTCATAACTCCCCCATCAAGAAACCAAAACCAGTCCCAAAATCTTTTTCTCTGAGTGTCTGCAGGTGCAGTAGACCCTGTTGTGTGACCATGGGGCTGGAGACAATGGGGACCACTAATATCTGTCTGGAGGAGAGCCAAAAAGATGATCAGGTGGCTGGAGCACCTCCCATATGAGGACAAGCTGAGAGCTGGGTTGGAACTGGATGATCTTTAAGATCCCTTTCAACACAAACCATTCCATGATTCTATAATTCTATGATTTTATGATCTTGCTTTTGGGGTTGTGAGGGATGCTGGGGCAAGGGTGTCTCCAAGGAGTGGATCCTGGAGGGCAGCAGAGTCTTGGCCCCATCATGCTGCTCTCCCTGGGCATTGGCAGCTGGAGAGTTTTAGGCTGATGATCAATAGATTTTTATTTTATTTTATTTTATTTTATTTTATTTTATTTTATTTTATTTTATTTTATTTTATTTTTTTTTATTTTTTTTTAAATTTATTTTATCTTATTTTATTTTATCCTGAGTAAGTTGTGATCTTGCTGGCTTGAAAACCCAGAGGTGGAAGGTTGTGCAGTGGCTTTTCATGAGGCTCTGGGAACTGTGGCAATAAAAATCATTTAGCTTTAATTTATAGATATTATTAAAATTAAAAAAAAATCTCACTCTTGATTTCCAATATAATAAGATTTATTTTTAATGTGACCAGTGTGCCTTCCTCAGCACAGGGGACGCCCCTGTGTTTTATTGCTGCTGCTTTATGACCAAGGGCTGTTTATGGCTTCAAGCTGATTTTAATGACCGTGTTTTCGAACATCTGGCAGTAACTGGAAGAGGTGGCACACGAGCTGCAGCCAGGCTCATCCTTAGTGTCTGAGAAAGTGAGTGGGAAGGTGGTGGGGTCTCAGCTCCATCCCAGCATGGCACAAATTGGAGAAGTTTGATGGGGACACCAAAGGAGCCTCATCCATGTTGCTTACTCCTGCCTTACGCTGCTCTCTCCCTGCTGCTGGAGCAGGGATTCAGGGATGGACTGAAAGGAGAGAAGGTTACAATAATCCACATGGGTTGTTTTATACTGCATCATCTTGCCCCATCAGGTTCTGCTCTTGTGAGACCTCACCTGGAGTCCTGCATTCAGTTCTGGAGTCCTCAGCACAGGAAGGATATGGATGTATTGGAGCAGGTACAGATGAGGCCATGAAGATGATCTGAGGGCTGGAGCACCTCCATCTGAGGAGAGGCTGAGAGAGTTGGGGTTTTTCAGCCTAAAGAAGAGAAGGCTCTGTGGAGACCTTAGAGCAGCCTCCAGTACAGAAAGGAGGCTGCAGAAAAGCTGGGGAGGGACTTTTTGCAAGGGCTTGTAGTGATAGGACAAGGGGGAATGGCTTTAAAATGGAAGGGAGAAGATTTAGATCAGACAATAGGAAGAAATTCTTCACAGTGAGCCTGGTGAGGCCCTGGCACAGGTTGCCCAGGGAAGCTGAGGATGCCCCATCCCTGGGAGTGTTCAAGGCCAGGCTGGATGGGGCTTTGAGCAGCCTGGTTTGCTGGGAGGTGTCTCTGCCCATGGCAGAGGGGTTGCAACTGGATGGGCTTTGAAGTCCCTTCCAACCCAAATGATTCTACGATTCTATGAATAAATGACCTTTGATGAATTGTCATCATCTGTCTTTCTGCCTGCTGTGAGGTGTCTACTTATGAAGAGCAGGAACTGCAAGAGTGCAGCCTTCCCAACTGGCCACAACATGAATTAAGTTGCATTAGCACAGTTAAATATAGGCAGTGAGACACAGGCGAGCTCTCCTTGCCCTGGGCTCCTCTGGGCCAAGCGGCAGAGGATCAGCCCGGAGGTCAAAGCTGATCCCACTGTAACAGCTCCAATTTAGAGCTGTAGGAGCTGTGGGTGGCTCGTGCCTTCCAGGAGGCTCCAAAGCAGGGCAGAGGTGTGAGGAGGAGATGGAGTTCAGGCCTCTGCACAGGGAGGAAGCTGTGCTGGGAAACGGCTTTGCCAAACCCCTCCGGCAGCTGCCACTGCCCTGCATCGCCCCGTGCTCAGCAAAAGGAATGAGGTCTGGCTTTAAATGGAAAAACACTCCAGCAGAGCCCCTGTGCTCTAAATAAAGCCACGACTGAGCCAAGAGGGGTATTGGGTTTCCCCCCCTCATCCTCTCCCCTCCGAGCTGGCTGCTCCCGTGGGACAGGGTGGCCCCACTCAACAAGTGCCACCTCAGTCCCCACGCGTCTCCGCTTACAGCTCCGAAACCCATCTGCAGGCAGGAGGGTGAAGTCCCAGGTCTTAAAGCAGCTTGTTTTCAGAGAAAATAGTTACCTGCAGGGTGCAGGGAGAGGAGGGGGGGAATTCCACCACGTTGCTGACTTCATTGGGGTGTTTTTTAGGAATGGGAAGGGATCGTGCGGACAGGAGCTGAAGGCAGTGGGCTTTGGCCTGAGGCTGGGTTGGCCCTTGCCAGGTGGTGGGAGCCTTCTTCAGAATTCTTCCCCAGGGCAGCGGGAGGTCCTGGGACATTTGATGGTGTTGGTGTGTGGCATGGAGTACATGCAGAGTCATTCCAGGGGTGAGTGAGGCCCTGGGGATGACCTTGGATGGATCAATCATAGAATCTTCCAGTTGGAAAAGACCTTTAAGATCATCGAGTCCAACCACACCCATCATCCACTAAACCGTGTCCCTCAAAAACTCATCTACCTGTTTTTTAAACACCTCCAGGGATGGTGACACAACCCCCTCCCTGGGCAGCTGTTCCAGGGCCTGACCACCTTTTTGGTGAAGAAATTCTTCCTAATATCCAGTCTGAACCTCCCCTCAATGGATGGATGGGGCACACATTCCCCTCTCCTGAGCCATTCTACTAACAGGGAGGTGCCTGTTAAGGTCCTGATGGGGCTGGCATGTTCCCCGTGGCACTGTCCCTCTACTCTGCTCTTGTGAGACCTCACCTGGAGTCCTGCATTCAATTCTGGAGTCTTCAGCACAGGAAGGACGTGGATCTGTTAGAGTGGGTACAGAGGAAGCCATGGAGATGATCTGAGGGCTGGAGCACCTCCCATACGAGGACAGGCTGAGAGAGTTGGGGTTGTTCAGCCTGGAGAAGAGAAGGCTCCAGGGAGACCTTACAGCAGCCTCCCAGTACTTAGAGGGCCTCCAGGAAAGCTGGGAGGGGCTGTTTATCAGGGAGTGCAGGGGTAGGATGAGGGGGAACGGTTTTCAGCTGAAAGAGGAGAGATTTCTATTAGATATTGTGAAGAAATTTTTTCCTGTGAGGGTGGTGAAACACTGGCACAGGTTGCCCAGAGAAGTTGTGGATGCCTCATTCCTGGAGGTGCTCAAGGCCAGGTTGGATGGGTCTTTGAGCATCCTGATGCAGAGGGAGGTGTCCCTTCCAACCCAAACCATTCTATGATTCTATGCAGGCAGTCCCAGCGCAG
Organism: Dromococcyx pavoninus; assembly: GCA_033558185.1. NCBI lineage: Eukaryota > Metazoa > Chordata > Aves > Cuculiformes > Neomorphidae > Dromococcyx > Dromococcyx pavoninus. The sequence continues at coordinate 319,209 of JAUMJL010000400.1, read as the reverse complement.
AAACATTGGGTGCTCACGCTTCTATCTAGCGGAGAGAGGTGTAACAACGACCAGACACAAAGTGAAGTCAGAGAAATTCACATAAGAATTGAAGTATGGGATTTTAACAGGCTGGTAATTATCCATGAGGACGAACTTCCAAGGAAAGCAGGGGATTGTGGAGATTTCAGATCAAGCCCAGTTATATCTGTAAAAGAAATATTGTGCCTCAAACAGCACATCGAGTGTGATGGAAAGATTCTGTGACTGAGAAGCAAAGACAGAAAACTATTTTCACTGTGTTTATTCTCTGAGGGATGGGCTGGGGCAAGGGGCTGCTGCTTCCAAGATCTGTCAGGGTTTCTTAGATTCAGCAACCAAACAACATGAGCAGCAAGAAAATCCTTCCTACACCTTGAAAACTACTAATCAGTTGCTGCAAAAGTCTGCACAGGGGGAATTTGAAGGCAGATTCCTCTGTGGAAGTGCAGAGGGATTTTTTTTCCCAAACTAAGGCAAAAACTGAGAAGATCTGGACAATCTGGCCTGTGTTCAGATCCCTGCTCTGGCAGGAGACAGATTCCACGTTTCCATGAGAAACAATTACTTACAGGTGTGGGCTCCCTAAATAAATTATTTTATAGTGTCTTTGCTCCTCCTTTGTCAAGGCATCCGGTGCTGCTCTGTGCATGTTTGTGCAGGAAAAAAAGAAAGAGAAAATGCTTCTGTGGAACCCCAAGAAAGCATCTGTTTAAAGAAATGAGTGTTGCAGTGCTTGAGAAGAGGTTTGCACCACGCGGTAGCGAGCCATATGTGCTCTGTAATGCACAGCACTCCCTGTGTCATATCTGCATTTCATGGGTTGATTCACAGCCCCCCCAGGAAGGATTTTGCTGGAGAGCACAATGATCTTCACTGCTTTGTCAAGGGACTGGAGACAAATGCTGACTGTAAGGATGGCAGGTCACCTCGCCTGTGCTGAGGTGAAGGTATTATTGATTCACACTTCTGGGTAAGTGAAATCAGAATCTCCAGCTGCAAGGACCCAGCCTGAATTCAGCAGCCACCGCACAGCAAAATCTCCACAGCTCAGGCAGCTTTTTGAAGGGATCCACTCACTACAGCAGGTCCTTAAAATATCTGTTACAGGCAGGCTGGTTTCCTCTTTTTGCTCTGCTCGCTCAGCCCATGCTACATAACCATCAGGATGGAGCTGAGCAGAAACAAACCACAGCTCACTTGGATGAGGCTGTTGCCTGTCTCTCGATCCAGGATTTATGATTCCTCAAGTTGTCGGGAGGAGAGGATTGCAGGCTGCAAGATGCCTTTTTCTCTGATGCTACTGGCAAGGTGAGCAGGAGGAATATGGCAATGAAGCATTTTGGTCTTGCTTTTTGTGAGAGGCACACCTGATGGCTTGGCTGAGCTCCATGGGGAGCAGAGCAGGAACTTTAAGGTCAGGGAGGGTTAAGTCTCAGGTGCTGAGCTTATCCTCAGCTCCATGACCTCCTCCCTCAGGAACTCCATGAACCGTTTGAAGAAGAACATCCCTAAACCTAAGCAAGGAAAAGGTAGGGATGACACCACCCTCACTACATCTGGAGTACCTCCTGCTCTGCTCTCTTTTTCACTCTGCTTTATCTCAGCACAAGTGGAGTCGGGACACAACCCCCATGGCTGGGGAAGGCAGCGGCAGTTTGTCTGTCCACAAATCCACTTCGCACTGGTGGTGGCTGGGGTTAAAGTCTGACAAAGGTCGCGCTCACAAAAAGAGGCTGACAAAGTGAAGCAGAAAAAGAAGAGCTTTCAAGACATTCAATCGAGAAACAAAGCAGCACTATACAAAAATGACTGGCTCTCCATTTGCTTTTAATCCCCAAGGCTCGCTCGCTGCTGGCAGGCTGCATGTTAATGCCTTATTAGCTTGCACTTGGTGTTCTCACCGTGCTGCAAGAGAAAAGGATGGAGATGCAAGGGGTTTCAGCATCTCCAAAAGTCCTGCAGTGAGCACCTGCCTGCATTTTGCTAGAATGTCTTCCTAGCCAGAACAAGACCTACTTGAAGGCAGAATACAGAGACCCAGAAATAGGGACTTCATAACCTGGATGGCAAGTTTTATATGGAATGAGCTCAATTTATGGTAGGTCTGATTGATTGCAGGGGTAATTTGCACAGTCTACCTTTTCAGAGGAAACTCTGCTGAGTTTCAGAAAGCTCTGCTGCCAGTAAGTTCAAGCAAAGAAATGAGTTGCAGATATTCACAGGTCAGGCTAATGCACTCCCTCAGCACTTAAGTGCTACAGAAACTCTGAGGCAGACAGGTATCGGTGTGCTGATAAAAACAGAACTTGGTTAGTTCCTGGCATGACTTTGGAAGGGGGCTGGCATAACTTTTGTACAGGAAATTCCTTCATGAGCTGATAAAGGCAGCAGAATATTGAATATCGAGCCCTCCTGAAGAAAATCCAGTTGAAACTAGAGAGGTTTTGCTCAAAATCAGACTGCAGAATTGCAGCTTCCTAAACTGCACCAACGTACAGTACGTGCTGTCTGTGAGCCAGACACCTCCTGACTCTAACAGAACCTGCTGACATGTAAAACCTTCACTCTTTTTGTTTTACATCTCCATTTTTCATCCTCTTCTGCAAATGCTAAAGAAACAACGTGGTCCAAGGCTGCAAAACTACTTTGCCAGTGCATTTCTATTCACGGGCACGATGCCTGGGCTCTCTCCCTGCTTTGCAGTCCAAAGGACTCTGAATATCTTGCTTAACTCTTCTCTTGTTTCTGCAGCCGAATGGCCTGTATAAAGATATCCTTCACTTGGTCCATTGTCTCTTGATACAGTTTAAAGTCTTCCTCTTTCTTTCTCACAGTAGTCTCCAAAGTGGCCTTCAGAGCTTCATTCTCTTCCAGCTGGATCATGAGCCTATGAGGAAACAAAAGGAAAACTTTCATGTGAGCTGTGGAGCTTCAAAGCAAATAAGAACAGTGCCTCAGCTCTGGGGAAGGAAACACTGAGACACAGGCTCGCTGGTAATTTTATGACAGGTGTGAGAAAGAACAGACTTAACACTTACTCCTTCTCTCTCTGAGATAGAAAAGAGTATTAGATGACCAAGATACTTTTCAGATCTGTTTTTTTAAAGATTATAATTTTATATTCACTAAGAAGCTTGCAATCAATGTGTTATGAAAGGAAAAAAAGGTGTTTTCCTTGCATGTGTTTTGTGTTGCTTTACATTTGCATTAACTTAACATTTCTGGGCATCTGTATAATTATTAGGAAATCTGTGTAAGAAAGACACAGACAGGCTCAAACCAGAGGATCTGTGATTCCTGCAGAGTTTGCTGGGATTTATCTTCTGAGGAGCAGGTGTAGGTAACCACACTGCTAAAAGGACAGCAATGTATTTTAGCTATTGTGATGGAGAAAGGGAAACCATACCTTGAGCTTAGCTCCTCTATCTGCAATTCTAGAGGCAAACTGGAAAGCTGGGATGCAGAGAGTTCCTTCCTGTCTCTCATACTCAAGGTGAGTCTTGAGCAACTCGCAGACTGGTCTGTAGGTTTAATAACACAATTGGTTTTAGTAAAACAAGCAACCATTTTCATGTGGCAGCACACTGAGTGAATCTAAGGAATCAGTGAATAAACACTAAGAAATCTGTTAAGGTCTGTGTATATCCAGGAAGATACTGTAAATACATAGGACAGGGGTTTATTTTAGTCTCCTTTCAGCAAAATGAAAACATGATGAGTTCACATTTCAGGGCTAAGTGCAGTAAGATGTGCATCCACCTTTTAGAGAAGAAACAAATTCATTCCAAATATTTAAGTGGCCAAAACAATTTGTGACAGAAACAGTTGAAAATTATTATTTTGACATTTATCTTGTCGTTGTGTTCCACTTAAGATTATAACAACTGTTGCTTTCTGAATGACTGTGATAAAGTTTGCATGTGGCACACCCTGAAACAACTTCTGTAAAGCAGTTTGATCCTCAGCATAAATTCAACATAGGTCAAATGCAGTAAAGCATTTAAATGTGTACTTCAAACTAAGGTTCTAAATCAGAAGTGCTTTCCTAAATAAAGAGTTACCCAAAATATGCAGCATTGCACCTGTCATTTCAAAGGGGCACAAAAATTTTTGTCAGGGTTATAGAGAAAACATAACTCAAATTTACTGCTGGGATTGCAAGAGCTAAAACCTGTGAGTGATGAGTGAAAGCCTACACTGGAAGAAGGCTGAGAGAAGACAGGCAAGGATGATGTGCTGAAGAAACTCAGAAAGGAACCCCAAAGTGGCCACAGGTATTGTAGAGGATGCTGAACTTATCCCAGTGCCCCACTGGAGGGTGGCTTTTGCTGGAGACGAACAGTCGTATCGGCTGAAGACACTTGGTCTGTTCAGCCAGGAGAAGAGGAGACTGAGGGGGGACCTCACTGCAGTTTACAGCTTCCTCACCCAGGAAGGAGGAAGAGGAGCAGGTGCTGATCTCTTCTCTCTGGTGACCAACAGCAGGATCTGAGGGAATGGCAGGAAGATGTGCCAGGAGGAGTTCAGGTTGGTTATTAGGAAGAGGAGCACTGGAACAGCTCCCCAGGGAAGCAGTCACGGTGCCAAGCCTGACAATATTCCAGAAGCATTGGGACAACACCCTCAGACACACGGTGTGAATGCTGGGGTTGTCCTATGCAAGGACACAAGTTGGACTCGATCCTGGTGGGTTCCTTTCAACTCATGACATTGTAATGTTCTATAATTCTATGAATCTGTTGAGTAAATGCAAATGTTTCCCCTAAAATAGTCTGATAGAAAGCCATACTTACCTTGAGCCCTTGACCAAGAGGAGGGAAGTGTCTATGTCACTCAGCCCAACACAGAGAATAAAAATCAAATAAACAGCAAAAATAATTTTGAAGAAAAAGAGCTTGAGCTGATTTCAACTCAGATATTCCTTCCTTGCAACTGGGGACACCCAGTGTCATGACAGCGAGCATCTAGGCCGGTAATGGGAATCAGATCTGTGATTCAACTCTACGTTGCAATTGCTGTACTGTGCTTGTGTTGTGATTTCAGTACACTGCTGCACCACTTCTCCAGATAATTCCCACATAATATCAAATATCTTCTAATAAGGAAATCTGATATTAAACACTAAATCCTCCCCGTGTGGAATATCTAAAAGAACCCGGTCAGAGAGTACTGCACTTTGACAGAAACATATGAGAAGAAAAGGTTGTGTTCTATAACCAAGAAATGCTTTTGATCTTGAGGTTGTGTTTTACAGGGCTCTGACCTTACCTGTTTGCCTCTGGGACTATTCTTTGCTAATTTGAAATTTGGATAAGACAGAAAAAAAAACCAAAATGAAAAGCATGAATAATTTTACAGCACAACTGGGTTGTTTCCAGCTACTCGGTATCATTATCTACTTCCCTTGAACTGAAGAGACTAGAAATATTAGATTAGCAATTAGATCAGCTCTCTCCAATTTTGCAATTTCAGAAAGAAAAAGGAAATATTATGTTCATTAGTGGGTTCTCTAGTCTCTATTTTATATTCAAGCTTTTCATTCCTTCTTATTTCCTAAACTATGTGGCATGAAAGCATTTAGATAACCTACATGCTCTGCTGAAGAGGTGAGTTAGACTTGTACATTCATTTCTTGTACAAACTCAGTTTTGGCACTTAACAAGGGGCTGAACTCTTTTCAAAGTGTTCAGTTTTGGGCCCCTCACTACAAGAAGGACATTGAGGGGCTGGAGCTTGTCCAGAGAAGGGCAACGAAGCTGGGGAAAGGGCTGGAGAAAAAGCCTTAGAAGAGGCAGCTGAGGGACCTGGGGTTGTTTAGCCTGGAGGAGGCTGAGGGGAGACCTCATCACTGTCTACAACTGTCTGAAAGGAGGTTGTAGTGAGGTGGGTGCTGGTCTCTTCTCTCAAGTGACAGGTGATAAGAGGAGAGGAAATGGCCTCAAGTTATGCCAGGGCAGGTTCAGATTAGACATCAGGAAAAATTTCTTCACTGAAAGGGTTGTCAGGCACAGAAACAGCTGCCCAGGGAGGTGGTTGAATCACCATCCCTGGAGGTGTGTAAAAGACAGGCAGATGAAGTGCTCAGGGATCTGGTTTAGTAGTGGACAGGTTTGGTTGGACTCAATGATCTCAAAGGTCTTCTCCATCCAAGCTATTCAATCCATAACTACAGCACAACAACTTGACCAAAAGGGATCATGACCTGGAGAGTTTCTCCCTGTATCTCTCTGAGGTTGCAAGGGACATCTACATGGAGCACGTGTGATAATAGAACAACACATCAACACTTTACACTACCAGGTTGTAGAAAAGTCTAAGCACTCAAAGTTTCAGTTAAATTATTCTCTAGAAGACAGCACCAAAATGCTCCCATACTGTTTAAGGCATGGAGTCAGTAAACAGTGTACCACTGAGAGCTGTATTCCCTGATTTCTTCCTCTGGGCATCTGTGAACCATATGAGGGCTCCAAAGCTTCTCACCTACAGACCCTGCTGGGAATCACAGGGCCGCCCACGATACTGGTTCTGTGAGGATCAGCACTGCTCTCTTATCAATGTGAACATTCTATATCCTAAAGGCCACAGGCTGCAGCACTTTGTTTCTAAGCACTAGGGTTCTGTTAGGATCTAAGTTCTTCACTATTTTTTCTGCTGCCAGGCTCTCAGCTGATACAGGTAAGATGGCTCTAAAAATCAGTGCTTGCAGAAAAACAAAGGGAATGAGTCAGGGCTGGAGCCCTTTCTGAGGACACAACATTTCTGCTCAAATGAATGGATCCATGTCTTACAGAGAGGAGTAGGTTTGAAGCAATCAGTCAGTCCCCAGTCAGCAAAAAGGCTCCTCTGAATCCTGTCCCTGTATAGCTAATTCCATCTGTACACTGGCTTTTCTTACCTCAGTTTGACCCCTCTCCAAGAACAAGACATCGGTGCAGGTGGAAAAGGTGGGCACTGCTCAGTACTAAGCTCTAGGTTGGTATTATTGCACACCAAAGTGCTGGATGGAGTCATGATGGAAAGCCACACCATGCATCTGCTGAGCTGCAGGGCAGCCCCTGCTGCCCAAGATGATGTGTTTCAACGTGGGGCAGGCCAAAAGCTTGTCCAAGGTCTTCAGTGAGGCTTGTGACCTCTCTAATCACCATAACTCAGCCTGACAGCATCCTGGTATTTGCCAAATTGAGATTCCTATTCCTACTGTTCACATCCTGGCATTTTGACTTTATGAAAATACATATAAAAAGGGAAACCACTGGACAAGTTTCTTTAAGAATATGTGCCATTTTATCGGTTTAGACACTTTACAGAACCAGAGTCCTTAAGCAATAAAAGAATCTGATCAGGGAAATAAAAATTTAACATCCACCATGAATTCTTCTCCTTTAACTATCCCAGCGAGGCTTTCATATTTATAGCAGGAGATTATCATGTTCATGGGATAATAAATTACACCAGATCTAATTACTTCATCACCAGCAGTAGTTTTTCATACTCACTGACAGGCCTTAAATTGAGATGCGTCCTTTAATTCTGCTCTTAACCTTCAGATGAATCTCTCAGGCAGAAGTGCAAAGGGGACACAGCACTGGGCATGGTGGTAACACAGAGCAGGGTTTTTTTGCAGGCTGTCAACAACATGTTGTGAAAGTCCTGGTCCCACTTAAATGTGTAGCAAAATCCTCTTGAATTAATTCAAGTGGGGCCAGGATTTCACCTTCTGTATTGCTCCTTGAGGAGGTCCAAATCTTTGTGTGTAAGGTCAAGCACTTGTGTAGGATTGAGAGATGAGTCCAAATGCTGTTGCTGTCCGTGACCCACAGAGGTGGGAGGGGGGGACACAGCTCCAGATAAGTGCTCCACCTCACCTGTTTTGCTCCTCAGGGGAGGTTTCTGTGCACTTGTGTTCCTCCCTGGATCCATTTGCAGTTTTTCGAGGTGCTGATCCAAAATGGCACTTCGCCACCGCTCTTCCAGAAGCTTCTTCTCAGCTTCTAGGACTTTATTGCTGCCTTCTTCCACCCTGATAAGCAAAAAAAAAAAAAAAAGGTAGTTCATCTTATTTATATCATGACTGTTCAGGATCAGTCAGTCTTGACAGTGAATGCTGCTTCACGCTGCACAGCTCCCTACAGAGGGAAAAGGAGAATTTTCCATGCATTCAAAGGCAGAAATCCCAGTGCAATTGTTCTAGATGTCATTCTCCAAATTTGAAAATGAGAATTAACTAATGAGTACAGTTGGAAATAATGGGGCTTGCCATGATCCTTTAACACTAGCTGCTTGTGAATTTACCACTCAGATGGGCAGGCAAGCTGCGTATTCCTGACGAGAAATCTTTTATTACAGGAATCAGAAACTGCACTTCTTCTAAACATACTGGGAAAATTTGGAAGGAAAATAGTTTATAAAAATACTGTCTAGCATTTAGCTGTTCTGTGAGTACAAAAAGAAACTTGATGTTGCTTTTAATAAACTTGGCCATTAGACACTCCCGTGGAAGGGAGCGAGTGGAAAGAAAGTGATGGTGCACTGCAGTACAGAACAGAAGAGCAAAGGGCCTCTCTATGCCCCCCACACAACAGCTTAGAAAATTAACTACAAGATTTGATGTGTGGCCACAGATGCAGTCAGTGGTGCACCTCACGTGGGGCAGTGCCTGATACCAAATGATTTAAAGGGGTTTAAACCCACACAGAAGCCTGAATTGACTCACAGTATTGTACAGTGTGGGATAAAAGAATTTTCTTCTTGAGCCCACAGGTCATAGCTGATTGCTTCATGAAGCACAGAAAGGTTTGGGTTGGAAAGGACCTTGAAGCCCATCCAGTTCCAACCCCCTGCCATGGGTAGTGACACCTCCCACCAGCCCAGGCTGCTCAAGACCCCCTCCAACCTGGCCTTCAACACCTCCAGGGAGGGGGCATCCACAACCTCCCTGGGCAACCTGTGCCAGGGCCTCACCACCCTCATCATGATGAATTTCTTCGTAATGTCTCATCTAAATCTTCCTCCTTCCAATTTGAAGCCATTCCTCCTCGTCCTGTCACTCCAGGCCCTTGTAAAAAAATCCCTCCCCAGCTTTCCTGGAGCCCCTTCAGGTACCGGGAGGCTGCTCTAAGGTCTCCTTGGAGTCTTCTCCAGGCTGAACAACCCCAACTCTCTCAGCCTGTCCTCATAGCAGAGGTGCTCCAGCCCTCTGACCATCTTTGTGGCCTCCTCTGGACTCATTCCAACAGTTCCATATCCTTCTTATGTTGGGGATTCCACAACTGGACACAGTAATCCAGGTGAGGTCTCATGAGAGAGCAGAATCAAGAGACTTGATAAGTAATTTCCCTCCTAGCAAGCGTAACTAAAAAATGTATTACAGCTATAATAAAATTATATCACTGTCTTAAAAATCATAGAATTACAGAACTGGGTTTGAATTGGAAGGGATCTTTAAAAGTCATCCAGCCCAACTCCCCTGCAGTAAGTAAGGACATCTTCAGCCAGATCAGGTTGCTCAGAGCCCCACCCAACCTCACCTGAAATGTTTCCAGGGATGGGGCATCTCCCACCTCTCTGGGCAACCCCTGCCAGTGTTTCACCACCCTCAGTGAAAAAAATTTCTTCTTCCTATCTAGTCTAAACTTCTCTTTTAGTTTAAAACCATCACCCCTTGTCCTGTTGCTACAGGCTCTGCTAAAGAGTTTTTCCCCATCTTTCTTAAAAGCCCACTTTAAGCACTGAAATGCTGCAATAAGGTGTCCTCAGAGTCTTCTCCAAAAAAATCCAGATGCAGGCAAGACTCCAACCATTTGAGGCACTGAATTATCAGGCTGGTGACATCCTATGAGAAATTATATTTCTCTCAATGGTTCTGAATTCACTAAAGTTTCATTTGACCAGGTGTTCCCTTGGCATCCACGTTAGACTAATAGTGAAGGAAAAATGTAAAGATTAGTTGTTTTTTATTAAATCTTCTAACTTAAATTAAAATGTTTCTCTAGTTGTTCCCCTTCTCCCAGGAGAGCCCAATCTTACAAACCATTTACAATGGAATATCTTCTGACAGTAGGTCCTGCTCTGCAGTGAATGACTGGGAAACAGAGTCCTCAATTCTGGCTGCTGTTGTAGAACAATCCCACTCATGCATCCATCTCCAGTGCTCTTCTCTTGACTTAAGCATTACATATGTTATTGGAGCTTTGCTGACCCACACTCCAGCTGGGGAAGGGAGGAGGAGGAATGCCTGTGTTCTTTACATACATTCACATTGAAATATGACTGGATGTTATGTTATCCTGAGGTTTTTCCAAGAGTTATTGGGCACAATCTCACAAAATTTACTTTACCTGCAGCAGCTCTTGATAAATGTGTGATAACTGTGGAGCTGCTGAATCATCAGTCCGTGGTACATTTTACTGTGCATTTCCCTGACTCTGTGTTCTTCATTATCCCATACTCATGATGGCCCCATTTCAGCTATCACTCACACCTCCATCCTTATCTAATTGTACAGCTCTATTAAAGTCTCTGGGCTTACAAACATCAATAAAATCCTCCCAGTGCATATTTCCAGGACTTAAAAGCACAGGGGAGGGCACCCTCACTGCAGTTACAATAAAAGCATAATTTTCTAACTGTTATTAATTGTACAGGACAATATTTAGAGAAGAGAGAAATGATAACTGGTGTAAAACAAAGCAACCAAGCTATTGTGCCTCTTGTATTCTATATATATACATAATAGTGCCTATTGTATTCAAAAGCACACAGACAAAAGCATATATTCCCACAAGCTGGAACACAGATTTGAGAATCAAATAATATATATTCTCTAGTTAGGAAAAAGAAGCAGTAGCTAAAAGGTGTCTAAAGAGGAAAGATTTTGCTTCCCCTGCCCTCCTAAAACATAACTGGCTTTTAAGATCATCTTCAATTGAAGTAAATAACAGAAAAAATATCACTGCTATGCTCCAGTTAAACCAGAAGAAATTAACTTAAATGAGAATACAGGGAAATTTAAAAGAATATGAAAAGCTTTTGGAACAGGAGTCAGATTATAATTACAGAATTTACTACTGATGAATAATCTTGTTGCCTAAACAATGCCAAACATATATAAATACATGCATTCTAGTTTTATCTCAGTGCAGTGAGCTTGAAGATGACTCCATTTTTTCTGCCCTTTGTTCCAAAAGAATAATAAAAAAATGAATCATCAACCAGGCAGTGAAATTGAGCAGAAAGAGTATAAAAGCCCCTATTTAAGGAAGGATGACACTGGGGGAGTACGGTGCACTGCACTGCACGCTGCAGGCTCTCACACATCTCAAGGGCTCCTGACTCACAGCATCCCACAAAGGACAGTGGCAGAACCAGCCTCTACCTTTTCTGCAGCACAGTGACCAGTTCCAGGAGCCTGTTCCTTTCCACCTCAGCAGCCTGGCAGAGTGCCTTGTGCTCCGTGATCTGCGCCTGCAGCACTTTCAAATCCGGGCTGTCAACGCCAGAAAGCCTAAAAGCAGCAGAACAAAAACATAGAGAGCCTGTTTCCCATTCCACAAATGAAAGAAATGACACAAAGACAGGATTTGAAAAACATATCAAAATACACTCGTTTGAAGACTAAGACAGAAAGCAGAGCCAGGCTTGCTACCTCCCCCAGCATCAATCCCTATACTGAAATAAATGAAACAGGAATACTTGGAAATAAAGCCACCAGTGAGTTTCATTAGAAAGGTTTTCTCCTTTGCAAGGACACTTTCCCTTCCCAACACCCTTGAAAACAAACTTCCACCTCTGATCAGTTATCACTGACTCTTTTCCCACTGTTACTGCCAAAGCACAAGAAGCCTGTATGTGGATTCACCAAAGCACGACGCTAAGCTGTTAAATGGAACACTATTGATTTTCTCTCACTGAAAGGCTTCAGGCACCATTAGTACAGTGGCCATTCTTGTGCCTAATATGTGATGAAAAGAAGGGACAGTTTTCATAGAATCACAGAGTCATACAATGGTTTGGGTTGAAAGGAACCTCGATGACCATCCAGCTCCGACCATCCCGTCACGGGCCGGGACACCTTCCACTGGATCAGGTTGCTCAAAGCCCTATCCAACCTCACCTTCAACACCTCCAGGGATGGGGCATCCACAAATTCTCTGGGCAACCTGTGCCAGTGCCTCACCACCCTCACAGGAAAACATTTTTTCCTCATATCAAATTTAAATTTCCCCTCTTTGATCTTAAAACCTTTTTCTCTTATCCTATCCCTGCACTCCTTGATAAAGAGTCCCTCCTCGGTTTTCCTGTAGGCCATAGATTCCATTATTACGTACTTCATTACTTCTCCATCCTCTCTCTGCCCAGGAGGATTCATGAGTATCTTTAGAGCAGAAAGCAGGAGACACCTTAGTGATTGAGGGTGAAAAGGGAAAAATGGGATTTATGGGGTGTAAAACAAGCAATCATGAAAAATGAAGATAGCAGAAAGACAGCAGAGCCTTCATCAGAGCTCTTTGGCAGTATCAGGTAGAAAGGATGGTGAGAGAAGCTGTTCATTACAGGAACAAGGCAGACAAGGACAGGGCTTGACAGCAGCTTGCAGAGCATGACAAGAAACCTCCCTTGTTTGTGATGAAATTTATACACATACCTTCCAGATGTGATGTTATTACTGAGGAGGGAAGGCTTAGTAGCTGCTGACTCTACAAGCATATGGCCCATCTCGGACACTGTGCTGGGAGGAAGAAAACCTTCATTACACACTGAGCTCCACAGAGGGCTCCTCCAACAACTCCAGTCATTTTCAAGTGCCTGTGTTTATTGCTGCCTTGTAGGGAAAAGACTCCCAGAGCCTCCTAAGTGAGTATCACACAGGCTGTGCACACACAACAGCTCAGCTTGCTCCCCGACTCCAAAACACACTGCAAAAACACCTTGTGTGTCCATTATACAAAAACTACAGCTGGGGGTCTGATCTCTGTGCTTCTGGGGATACTTTGTTGGCACTCCAGACCAGCATTACAGAGCTCAGGTCACAGAGTAACCACAAAGCACCTCGAGAGCAGGAATAGCCCTCGACCCTGCTTGGCTCAAGCTGAGCACACAGCCACACAAGCAGCCACTGCTGCTCGTGGATGCTGCCTCGGACCCTTGCACAGAGCACTCTCATTTTACACCTTCACCCACCAGGGTGAGACACAAGCACAGGTTACCGTGTTTGTCTGATGGTGTTTGCATGTTGCACGCTTTCATAACCAATGGAACCCATGTTCTGCAACAAAGTTCACAGCTTTTATTTCCAAATGCCTTTTAAAGACATACTTTATATAGTTTTCTACTTTGTGGAGACCCTCAGGAAGATCTGCCAGGCTTTCTGTTGTAACAGGAGGGGTCAACTGATAACACTGGAGCATCACTTCCAGCCTGGGTGAGTTTTATGTGCAGTGATATGTGTGCTTGGGACATAAAATGCTAGTGTGTGTTTGTTTTCTGAACTTGAGCTCAGCTGCTTAAAGGTGAGTCCCTGTAGACCTAACCCACGTTTCCTCATCTTTAGGCTGCAGCTGAAGGAGGATAAAGCTTTAATATTGTGAAACAGGCAGAGCTGCCTTATAGGACAGGAGTGGTTAATCCTAAAATCAAGCTAAGGTTGATAATGACAGAAGTGGCCCAGTCTAACAAAGCAGATTTTTACTTCTACATCTCCAAGGGGCTTTAGCTCCTATTTATAGCATTTTTCATTTCATCTTTCCTGATAGGAGAAGATTATTCAGTAAAGTAAAACGGAATAGAGAGTTCATCAGCATATTAAAGTTAATGGAATGACTGAGCCCTGCTGACCAAATTAATATTGGCTCTGGCAGTTCTCATTCACTCATTGCCCACCTGACATGTCAGCTATTTTCATGACAGAGCTATGTTAGCCACACATACGACCAATAAGTTATGCATTGCACTTAGGGGCTTCTACAAAGCCATTACCCAACCTCATTTTCCTGTTTGCCTTCCTGCTTACCATCAGCAGACATGCAAAGTAAAAGAGTGGATAAAATATAAATCTGCTCCATGAAAGCACAACATCTGCAGGGCCAGAAGTGGGAGAATAACGGGTACAACAACAGAGGTGCGGAAACTTCAGAACTGAGGATGTTTTAACTCAAAAACACTGAGAAAAAACTTTTCTTAAATTCTGCAGCAATGCTCTACTCAGACTCAGGGATACAGGTGCCAACTTCAGTGTCTAAAGTCATGGAGTCATAGAATCCTTTGGTTGGAAAAGACCTTTGAGATCATCAAGTCCAACCGTACCTGTCCAGTACTAAACCATCTCTGAGCACCTTGTCTACCTGTCTTTTAAACACCTCCAGGGGTGGTGACTCAACCACTTCCCTGGGCAGCCTCTGCCAGTGCCTGACAATCCTTTTGGTGAAGAAATCTTTCCTAAAATATCCAATCTGAACCTCCCCAATGCAACTTAAGGCCATTTCCTCTCTTCCTATCACTTGTTACTTGGGAGAACAGACCAACACCCACCTCACTACAACCTCCTTTCACGTAGTTGAAGACAGTGATAAGGTCTCCCTTCAGCCTTCTTTTCTCTAGGCTAAACAACCCCTGCCTTGATATTTTCCCATCCTTAGAAATGTTTATTAGTGAAGAATAAGTGAAAAGTGAAGGGAAGGCTCTGGGGAAAACACAAGACTTCCATTTCACTTTTTGAAGCTAACTGAAATTACCTCAGCAAGCAGACAAGGGAACCAGATCTGGCATTCTGATTTAAAACTAGGCAAGTTAAAATTACATAGAAGAAATAGTCACAGCTTTAACTTGATGATCAATTTCCTCCTTCCTCAGAAGACTAGTCTGGAATCCTCACTGTCAATTAGACCATGAACTCTTTAGCAACAAACCCAGCATTTTAACAGAAAAGAATATAATTTGCTCTGATATTATGGTCCCTTTACACAGCCAGAGTGACCCAGAGTGACATCAGTGTAAACAAAAATCAGATTTACTGCTGTATTAAGATCAGTGTAATTTACATGGTCCCCAGTGAGGCTTTAAAAAGGGTGTTTCTTAAGAACAAATGCTGTGATGTTTTTTCAACATTTCTGCAAGTAAATCCTCCTCAAAGCACATTTATCGATTTAAATAATGCGACAGTGATTTAGTGCTTACCTAAAATGGCATTTTGTATTAATTTACCACCCTGCTTTCAGAACTCTGCTCATTAGAAGCCCCATTTCCCATAAGAGAGAAGAATAGCAAGCTTTTAAGCTAACCACATAAACATTATCTGAGCTGGAGAAACAGAATTTGCAGCACTGCCATCATGCCAAATGTAGTAACGTCTGCAAGTCTGTATATCTTTCTGAGTTCCAGGACCCAAGTCCAAGAGATAATGTGATTAGAGATTTCCATCTACTGTAAAAAGGCTGCCACAACTGTTGGCACATAGCACTTGTGGTTTGATACAATTGTCTGGGAAAATCATGCTTCTAAATAACTCACAACAATTTTAAGCACTGACATTAGGTTCTTCTTACCGAGCAGATCCAATCCTTCCAACCTGATCGCGGCCTAATGCCAGAGTAAAACCTGGATCTTCTGACTGCTCAGAAGGTGGTGTATCAGCAGCTCCTGAACTGTCCCCTTGATGGGCAGATTTTGTCTGTTAATGTTGGAGAAGGTTATAAAACCAGTTACACAGTTCAAAGGAAAATAGCTGTATCAATGCCTATTCATCAGTTTATCGCTATTGCTACAAGTGTGCCAGAACTTCTGATTTACAGGACCTCCTCAGGATGAAAACAAAGCAAAAGCCAGTAAAAAATGCAGTTTCATATGAAATCACAGGGTGCACACAGTGCTGCTACAGAACCCACAGTGCAGCACCACTGCTACCACTGCCAGCAGCTGCTTTGTGCCCCCTAACCCAAGTTTTATTTTGGGTTCAATGCCTCAGACTCTATTACTGAGGTTTCTGACAGAGTCACAATCTCAGCATGACCCATTTGTATTGATGGGAATTGGATGCCTAAATACTCCAAACTAAACCTGACTTTAAGACACCAGACCACACGAGAAGCTTTTGGCAGGGCACTGCCTCTCAGCTCCCATTGGGCTCTGGCAATAGAGGCAATCTTGCCTCTGTCAGTTTGCAGCTCCAGACTGTAACAGTTGAAAACATTTTTTAACATACTAGTCCATAAGAGGCCGACCTTCCTGATCCTTTCATCTGTACTATGAAGTTTCCAGATACCTGAGGCCCACCAGACTCAAATCAACAGACCTGAGGGGGGGGAAGCTTTTAAAGCAGTTTACAGTGGGAGACAAGAATAACTTACTAGGAGTCCCACCACTCCCTGAGGGGATGCATGGCAGGCTGCTGGCGTTGGTCTCATCTATGTTTGTTTGCTTGCTTCTTTCAGCAGCCAAGGGTAAGTCCCCACTGCAGCCCAACCCTTGCTGTCAGTCATGTGACAGTCTTGGCATGGAGCCACACGTGGATGTGACTGATATTGCTGTTTTCTTAAATAGCTTAAAGAAAAGTTACACACAAACAGGAAAGAAACTTAAGAGTTATAAGAGAGAACTCCTGCTTTATCACTCCATCAGGAGGGACTGTCAGTAGAAGAGGTATTAGTGTCACGAGATAGCAACCATCTCAGATAACAAGGGAGAAGGAAGTGGAAGAGCACATCTAAAATGCTTAGAAAGTTTGTTCCTCTGGTTAATTTCTTCCAACTATCTACCTGAAGCGTGAGTTGCTCAATCTCTTCTTCCAGCTCTTTAATCTTTGCTTCTCGTTCAGCCACCATCTGTCTGAGCTGCTCTATGAGGCAGTTTTGTTTCTGAACCTCACTGTTCAAGTCCTGCCCTAGCACCTGCTGGGACTCCTTGTTCTTCTCATCCTGTTGGCTCAGGTGCTTTAAGATGTCCTGCATTTGCTTCTGCTGGCTCTGATAAAACAGAAACAATGAGTGAGATATTCACTTTTGTACACAATGAGTATCTACTCTCTGTGTGTTTTACACCCTTCAAGTCAAATACCCATTTAGGAATGCTAGGAAGCCTCTGCTCTGCCAATCCCAATCCTTGGTGTAAGCACACTGACATCACTAGTGCTACTCCAAGAATTTGGTCTGTTATATTTTAAGCATGAGATCATGTTTTGTTCTCAGCATCTATCCCTTGAAAAGGCTGCACAGGATATCCCCTTGCAACGCTCAGCCACATGCAGCTGGGTAAAGCAAAAGTCTGTCCCCACTGGCCCCTGCTGGTTGTATCAACACTTTAGTGACCGAGTAGTGCGAGTAGAAATGACCTGAGCAACTGAGAGATTCAGTCTGCAGGCAGCTTTTCTCCTGAGTGTAGCAGAAAAGAGAGCAAAAAAAGGCTGGCCTTTGACAAAGAAGGTGACTTTTTCATAAGCTGGCTAAAAGATTTCAATTTGCTTTTGCGTCAAATTCGAACACGATCAGATTGTGTGATTGTGACATTAAAAGATGAAGGTTGTGTAAGACAACAGCTGTCAGGCTGTGCTGTTTTACCAGTGGGTTTGTGAGTTTTTGTCACACTGACAAATCTAATCCTTGTTGGACAGTCTGTTCTGTCAGGCCAACAAACTGCAAGCGAAGGGCTTCTTTGCTGGAAGGGATAAACCAGGTTAACCACTCTTTCACAAGTGAACTCACATCCTTCTGTAATAATTTGAGTGAGAATGCTCAGACTTAGCAAAAGTGACAACTGTTATTTGGCTCCTCTGGGATCTGCCTGATGGTCAGAACCCATCTTCCCCATGGCTGCCTGGTGTGCAGGGAGGTGAACACCAGCTTAGGCATAAGCAGGTCTTAGCTAAAATCTACATTCAGAAGTAATGGCATGGGATTGAAGCTCAGGAGGAGCTGGATCAGGAAAAAGTCTACGAATACATGGCATATTTCTATTTTTTTTAATTATTGTAATTGGGGAAGAATTGTAATTGTGGCTCTCAGGGTGGTTCAGTGGTAAACTTGGGAGTGTTGGGTTTACAGTTGGACTTTATGATCTTAAAGGTCTTTTCCAACCTAAACAATTCTATGATTCTATGAGTCTAAGACTATTTAGAACCACGGCAGGACAAAAGGGTCCTGCAAGACCATGACAGCAACCATTTATTTCAGTATAGCTGCATCTTGAGTCTCTGCTAATACTCATGGTTTTGAAGAGGCCAAGTCCTCTCAGCTCTGGCTACTGCAAGCGAATGTCCACATGGTTTAGTACAAATGGTTCAGATTGTGTGGTTTGGGTTGTATAACACAAAAAATCAAAGTGCAAGATTACAGGCATTCTCAGAAAAAAAAAAATCTACCAATGGAGCTGAAAGCAGAACAGAGAATACCCCCCAGCCTCATGGATCAGGAATGAAGCTCTTCCTGTACCTACTAGAAAATCCTATTTCAATACTTCTGCAAAATTTTTCTCACCACACTTGCATCTTAGAGCCACTTGATTGCAACTGTGTCAGGTCTTGCAGCCTTTACATGATCTGATCCAAAATGCAGAAGGGCTTCAGCTGACTACGAAACCTCTGGCTGTCACAGTTTGATTCATCAGGCCCCTGATCTGCAGCAGCTGCGACCAACACTGAGAGTCAAAACTGTACCAGTAAGGCATCTATGAGCTCATCGTCGTGTTTTCCTTTCTCCAGCAAGGTTATGATCTGTTCCTTCAGGGTTTTCACTTGGCCACACAGTATTTTGTTCCTGGCTTTTGATGCATCAAGTTTTTTTTTCACTTCCTCATGACTTTTTTGGAGAGCACCATGTTCCCCGGCGAGTTTCTGCAGTAAACACATCATAGGAAATGACAGTTATAGCCCATGACCAAGCCCCAGGTACTTTGTGAGCTAAAGAAATCACTTATTGTCTGGTAGAATGCAAAAAAATGGAACTGGCATGCCATATCATCCCTAAGCAAGCAGAAAACATAACATATATATATATATATATATATATCTCATATATACTCATCACTTGCTTGCCAGCATCAAAAATATTCTATCTGCTCAGGAATACAAGTAGACTAGGTTGATTCAGTATGTGCCAGGAAGCAAATGATAATTCTGTGTTAAAATCTATCTCTGTATGCTCCTGCTTTTTCATTTGCTTCACCATTCTCCACAGGGAAACTTTCTTCCTTCCAGATACAGGGTGGTGATGTCACATTATCTACTCGAAGCTGTCCCTCGCATACCCTGCATCCTGCACCAAATACACAAATACAGGCTGGATGGAGAATGAATTGAGAGCAGCCCTGAAAAGAAATACTTGGGGGTGCTGGTGGATTAGAAGCTCAACATGAGCTGGCAATGTGTTCCTGCAGCCCAGAAATTCAACTGTATCCTGGACTTCATGTAAAGAACTGTGGCCAGCACGGCAAGGGAGAGGATTCTGCCCCTCTGCTCTGCTCTTGTGAGGCCACACCTGGAGTCCTACATCAGTTCTGGAGTCTTCAGTACAGGAAAGACATGAATCTGTTACAATGAGTCCAAGGAGGCCACACAGGTGATCTGAGGGCTGGAGCACCTCCCATGTGAGCACAAGTTGAGAGAGTTGGGCTTTTTTAGCCCAAAGAAGAGAAGGTCCTGGGGAGACCTTACCGCAGCCTTCCAGAATGTAAACTTTCCTCCTATAGAGGAAAGCTGGGGAAGGGCTCTTTATCAGGGAGTGCAGGGATAGTATGAGGGATAATGGCTTTAAGCTGAAAGAGGAGAGAGTTAGATTGGATATTAGGAAAAAGTTTGTTACTGTGAGGGTGGGGAGGCCCTGGCACAGGTTGCCCAGAGAAGTTGTGGATGCCTCATCCATGGAGGTGTTCAAGGCCGGGTTGGATGGGGCTTTGAGCAACCTGACCCAGTGGAATTTACATGCCTTCATTATAAAGCCAGTACCAGTTGCACTGCAACCCAGTGCCCCGTCCCTCTTTCTAACATCACATATCATGCACAGTTATCAAGTGGCCACATTTCAGGTCAAGTGGATGCATCTGACACGTTAAATGTGCAGCACAGGGGAAGACCCAATCTTGCCCTGCAGAAGTATGCCTGGCCAGGCGAGAGTGCAACCCAGGAAACAAGTGTGGAAGCTTTTTCTCAGCCTGTGAATTGTGGCAGGACTTCCTAACAGCAGGTCTGGTGGGTTTTTGAAATGTTCTCCTGGTAGGGTGTAACACACACTCTAAAGGTAGGGTGAGCTATTACACACTGTGTACCCAAACAGGACTCCAAGAGCTCACAGGTTTTTACCTCCAAGGTCTCTTTCTTTTCTTTTTCTAAGCTGCGAATCTTCAACAAGTTCTTCTCTCGGGCTGACAACTTCCTTGGGTCAGTAAGTGCCAGCAGTTCCTCATCTATCTCACTCAGTGACGTTCTGGTCTTGTTTTGACCCAACTGATTCTCCAGCTCTCGAACCTAGGGGAGAATAATGACAACTCATCCAGAGCCTTCACCAGGTGTACAGTGGTCCAGCATCAAAGAGGACATAACCAAAGGGAGCTCAGAGTGTAGCATCGTGTTACTTCTTGACATTATTGTGGTTAACTAACACAGAACAGGGTCTTTTCTTTCAACTTTAAATTTATTAGCTACTAACAAACATGCAGATGTCTAGGACATCTGTGCAGGGAGGAGATGTGACACTGGACCTACGGGAGACTCAGGACACATGGGAGACCTGTGCCTTGTTGGAGTCACATGTGGAAGCCAGGCACACACTCCAAAGCATCCTGAATGCCACTAAACACAGGTATGGGCAAGAGAATAATACCTTTGGTCTCCTCTAAAAGGACAGACACCCATCACCTCTACACATTTAAGCATCTTGGTCTTTAGCAGAATCACCATCCAGGATGCCCACAATGTGAACTCAGGCACAGTTCACAAACCTGATCATAGGAACCTTGTGCTGGTTTAGATGCCCTGGGATACTGGAGACACATGTGATACAGGAGCTACAAGACATCCATATTCCTCTGGAGAGATAACCAGAGGTCAGAGGGATGCCCTACAGCATCTCAGCTGGCACTAGACACCTACATGTAGCCAAGCGAACTCAGTCCCTGCATCTCACTATTCACTATAGACTTCTTTTGTAGTCAGGAAAAGGAAATGAGCACTGCCACAGTACAGCTCCTCTGCCCTGTTCTGGAGGTGTCTTCTAAGATAAGATGTACCAACCTCACTTTTGATCCAGTGACTGTATTTACAAGATCCCCACTGACTACAGAAGCGGCCTGAGGGGACCGGCTCAGAAAGAAATTTCTACATTACAGTAAAATACAGTACATATATTCCTCAGATGAATCCCAGCAGGGAGTCTAACAGAAAGAAAATGTAATTTGCTCAAGGGAAAGTAGAGGTTAACAATTACAGTCAGTCAGAGTGCAAAAATCAGTTAGTTGGCATATAATTAAACAGCAGAAAAATAGGAAAAAATGTATCAAATTGCCTGAGAGAAGCTTTATTTAAGATGCAGACAAAACTGCCTCCTTGTTTCAAGCTGACATTTCAGCTAGGCTGCTCTTCAGAAGAATCAAAAGTTAAAGATATTACTCAAGTTCCTAGGGGAACAACTTCAAAATCTTATCTGGCCTCAATTCTTCCCATCTGACTTCAGGCACTGAACAAAGGTGTCTAAGTTAGAGCATTAAAACTGACAGGGCTCCTTCTGTACTCAGAGGAGAGAGGCACCTTCAAAACCTCCTGGGATTTTAACTAGGCTGCCATAGCTCTCCAAGGTCACTGAACTCTCTCCTTCAACACAGATGCAAAAGATTCCCAGCTCAAACACTGAAGCTTGCACACTTGCAATAGACTAATTAATAGAGTTTGCAGGAAGTCTGAAAGACCCTGCACACATCGACACATATTTAAAAGTTAACACCTCATCACCACACACACAATTATTACAAAAGTTGCCATGAAGTGTTTTATTTTAACAGTTGCTTTCATCAACAGAGAAAAGACTGGTGAGTATCTGCAGCAAACACTGTTTGTACTCAGGGATGCCTTATGAGCAGGTATAAATGCTAAGAATTAGTTAATGAAGAACTAACAGCATCATTAACTGTGGTAACACCTCTAAGAGCATCCCAGCACCCAGCTTACACGGCACAACGCAGGCTCTAAACTCACCTTGCTCTGGAGAACAAGAATTTGCTGGGCTCGTCCACGCCAGCTGCCAGGATTGGTCAAGAGATTCTGAATGTTCACATCTTCACCGACTTCATTTGCTAAAAGCTATGAAAAAGGGATTAACATCAACAATAAGGCTAGGCTGAAATACATGTGTTGGGGAGAGGGGAGAAAAGCTGCTCTCTCTATCAGTAAACACAAAACACTGTACCTATACACAGTGCTCTTTATCATTGATCTCTGATATAGAGTCATAGAACTGTTTGGGTTGGAAGGGACCTTAAAGATGATCCAGTTCCAACCCCCTGCCATGGGCAGGGACACCTCCCACTTGATCAGGTTACTCAAAGCCTCATTCAACCTGGCTTTGAATACCTCCAGGGATGGGGAATCCACAACTTCTCTGGGGAAACTGTGCCACTGTCTCACCACCCTCACAGTAAAAAAATTCTTGCTAATATCTAATCTAAATCTCCCCTCTTTCAGCTTAAAATCATTACCCTTCGTCCTAACAGTACCCTCCCTGATAAAGAGCCCCTCTCTAGTATCTCATGAAATGCAAGCTCTTTCAGATCATTATCACAACACAGAGTGTTGGTGCTTAGAAGGAGTTTGGCCAACATGAATTATTTCACTGAGGTGGGTAATTCACTGTTTTGATTTTTGAGTAATGTTCTTTGATTTTTTAAAACTGTGACTCTGTGTTTTGCTGCCTGTCTGTGGAGAGTGTAAAATTGTACTATTGAGCTGCATATCTGGGTGTCAAACTGTCCTTCTTTGGTTAAGAGGATTTCAAATTCATCACCAAGCTTCACTAAGCATTACTAACAGTTTTCAATATACACAGTTATTTCTGATACAATAAATACTTAACCAGAACTAAACAGGAACAGAGTAGAGATACTGCCTTGGTGAACACCCTTGCAATCAGGAACTGAGCCAATCTCTGTTGCACAACTCTAACGCAGCCACATTAACGAGAGCTAAAGTTAGTATGAAGAGCATTTAAATTATTTATAAAAAGGTCAGCAGAGTTCTATTTTTAGGACCATATTCTCTACTCTGATCTGCATTGCAGGTCTCTTACACAAAGTAACGAAACCAAAGGAAACAGAGCACACATTAAAATCCATCATGAATCAAAGAGGAAAAGGTTACTCAGGATGTCACTCCAACAAACTGTTTAAATATGCACTTTAATTGAAGCGTGGTCTTTAATCCCATTGAATTCCATGGGAATGAAGCCTACATTAAAAATAAATACATAATTAAATGTTTTGGAAAGGAGGAATGGGCCTGAATGTATGCTTCAAGTCAATCACAAACCTATTGTGCTGAACTGGGATTTTGAAACCTTAAAGAATCCGTGGCCATTGTAGCAATAGCAATAATGGGTAGAGTCATCCAGCTGTGGTGGAAGACCATGAAATCTGTGTGTCCATCTGCATATCTTTCCAATGCAACCACTACAGCCATGGTTTTTCTTACCTCCTCACAGTTCACTGGAATACTTCATGGAGGAGAATCAAAGCTCAAAGGAAAAGAATCCTCCCTCTGACTTCCCAAGAATCTACCTTTTGCACAGGATCCCACCCACAGACTGTGTCCTGCAACAGTACCTTTTGAGTCATCTTCAGTTCCTGCTTTGCTGACTGAAGTTGGTTACGATACTCCATCACTTTAAAGTTGGCAGTGGTTAATTTTTCTTGCAATGCTTTCACCTCTGGACTTTCAGCCTTCAAAGAGAAGAATGTATTTGGTAAAAATAGGGTCCTCAAGGAAAAAACAAAGTGATCAAGATCCACAGATCCATGAGGACCACAGAATCTTTTCTTTCCCAGACTGAAGGGAAATGCTTTCCCTAATTATTGAGATCACAGAGAAGGTACAAACACAGCAATTTGGTCACAAAACCAGTGACAAGGACACATCTTGTCACAAGGAAACAAGTGCACAATAAGAGAACTAAGTATTAACATTGGATTTCCTTTCTTCAGTTACAATTCATACCAAGTTTCCTTCTATCATCTTCAGAGTTGATTGCTTGATTCCTGCATCACAACCACCAAGAGAATGTATTTTTTCCACAGCTGTCTGTAGCTGGAAAAAAAAAATGCATTGTTATTATAGAGTAGATACAGTGAAGAGTGTGCCTCCATGGAAAGGGGGAGATTTAAATCAGACTTTAGGAAGAAATTCTTCACAATGAGGGCAGTGAGACACTGACACAGGTTTCCCAGGGGATTTGTGGATGCCCCCTCCCTGGAGGTGTTCAAGGCCAGATTGGACAGAGTCTTGAGCAGCCTGGTCTGGTGGGAGTGTCCCTGCCCACGGCAGGGGGGTTGGAACTGGATGATCTTTAAAGTCCTTTCCAACCCAAATTATTCTATGATTCTACAGAAGATTGATTAGAAATAATTAGAACAGCAATTTTGATGATCCTGAGTGTTTATTTACTCTAGAAACTCCCCCCCCCCATCATTTCCCCTTGTTTTTTAAATATAATCAGTAGGAATGCATACATCTTCTCCTGAAATGCTTTCCAAGAAGCATGTGTTATTTTACTGTGGAAAAACTCCAGTGAAAATATCTCTGACTTGCTGAGACCAGACTGGTTATCAAGTATGGAGGCTCCTGTGAGAATTTATCATCGTAGGTTCATAAAGCAAGTGTTTATTTATATAAATGCAAACACAGTACAGATCAGAAGTTTGTCTCTGGATTCTGACAACAGTTTGCCCATTCTCCAGGACAAATATAGGATATTTCATAAGAAGCACATAGTTCTATTCTCCAGGTGGATTTAAAAGGAGAAAATACTAATAATGATGTTAAGGCTCTTTTTTTTTTTAGCTGGGATAGCTCTAAGGTAGCATTTCTCAACCTGTGAAGAAAATGTCTCTTACTGCTTGCCACTGTTTAGGAAGGCAGGCACATAGCCCCTCCTCCTCTGAATCATGTCCTACGGATCTGTAGTGCAGTGAATTTGAAGCTGGAAAGGCTGGGAAATGTTGTGTTAAAGAGCTGAGGCTTCATTCTTTGAGGAGGTCAGAAATTTTGCCTGAAAAAAAAGAAGGTTCTAAGGAATAGCTTATTCATTAAAGTGATATCTGGAGAGCACGCTCTAATGTTACCCCTTCTTAAATCAATTGTTGGGTCACATCTTCTATTCAATTCATCAATCTTTTAGTCAATGGACTGAGAATGAGAAATTTCAGCTCATGTTGGCAGCTGTGAGGTCAAATTCTATGGAAATTGTCTGCAAACATGCATTTGCTGTCTTTGTTTACACATCTCACCTCTTGCTAAGTGATTGCTCAATGACCACACCTTCCATTTTGTTTGTGGGAATACAGTGTTAAAACACAATTTTTTTCAGCTTTCATACAAGCAAGGAGCTAACAATTATGTACAATAAACAGTGTTTGCAGTGGCAAGTGTACACATTGTGATGCATTTGTAAGGTACCATCATCACAATTCATTTAGCAGAGTTTAAGGCATTTAGAAGTAGCTGTACAGGATGAGGCTCAACTCACAAATTAACACTTTCCCCAGTTTCAGTGTGGGTGTCTCTGTGAAGAATGGAGTCTTCAGCTCTACAGTAAACACCTATATCACATCAAGGGGATGCACTGGCTGCAGACTCAGTTTTGTTGCCCACTCACACATATCCAGGCCCATTTGAAGCATCCAAGGGCATCCAGCAGGCCTTTAGCTGCTGCACAGTGACTGCCAGTGCTGTGGTGTCCAACTGCCCCACGGGGATGCCTGAGAGGTCATGTATCTCAGATCTTACTTTCATCCTTACGCATGGGCAACTGAACTGCACTTCAGCTGTCTTGATTCCTTCTACAATCAATGGAAAAAGATGAGTGTGTCTAGACAGTGATCCAGCTTAGCTTAAGTGTTACTAAAGGGATGTGAATCACTGCAGGCTCCTATCTGTGACAGCTCTTCTCTTTCATCACTCAACATTTTTCATTGATACCTCCCACTATCAAACATGGCTTTAACTTTATCCATCTTTTATGTCTTTGTATAGTTCTACTGAACAAATACAATCCACAAACTCAGCCAGTGACCTTTAGTTTAGACGAAGAACCACCCCAAATGAGGCTGTGAGGAAATATAGAGCATTGACCAGGGTGTGCTTCCAGTGAAGTACACACTGTGGTCCAACTTTATCTCGGAGGAGACAGGTTGCTTAGTTTGGCTTTGATCTTGATAGTGCTGGTGTCTAAGGGCAGGTTAGTACATATATAAACTGTCCATCCCTGCTTTGACCAGCAATGACTGTTTCTTGAAAGCTTCTGTTTGCTTTGAGTTTGATTTCCTTTCCTAAAATGTCTGTGCACCTTTTTTTTAGGTCAATATCTGAGAATGCCTTAAGTTTCTGTTTGAACAACCATAGGATCATAGAATCACAGAATGGTTTGGGTTGGAAGATCATCCAGATCATCTTTTAGTTAAGATCATCCAGTTCCAAACCCCCTGCCATGCGCAGGGACACTCCCACCAGACCAGGCTGCTCAAGACTCCATCCAACCTCCTTGAACACCTCCAAGGAGGGGGCATCCACAGCTTCCCTGGGCAACCTGTGCCAGTGTCTCACCACCCTCATTGTGAAGACTTTCTTCCTAATGTCTAATCTAAATCTTCCCCCTCCCAATTTAAAGCCACTCACCCTGGTCCTCTCACTACTTGAACTTGTAAAAAGTCCCTCCTCAGCTTCTTGTAGCCCCCATCAGATGCTGGAAGGCCGCTATGAGGTCCCCCCAAAGTCCTTCTCTTCTCCAGGCTGAACAACCCCAACTCTCTCAGCCTGTCCTCATAGCAGAGGTGCTCCAGCCCTCTGATCATATTTGTAGCCTTCCTCCAACAGTTTCATATCCTTCTTACACTGGGGATCCAAGAACTGGACACAATACTCAGGTGGGGTCTCACAAGAGTGGAATAGAGGGGAAGAATCCCCTCCCTTGACCTGCTGGCAAGGCTTCTTTGGATGTAGCCCAGGACCCAGTTGGCTTTCTGAGCTGTGAGTGCACATTGCTGGCTCATGTCGAGCTTCTCATCAATCAGCACCCCAAGCCCTTTTCTGCAGGGCTGCTCTCGACCACATCCTCCCCCATCCTGTACTGATACCACGGATTGCTTCGAACCAGATGTAGGACCTTGCACTTGGCCCTGTTGAACCTCATGAGGTTCACACATAATCATTATTACATTTCTGCTGTAGGGGATTATAACCAAGTTGACTTTACTTGAAATTATTCTTGGCTTGCTCCCCTACTGATATAACTTTGTAGGTCCCCAGCTACATCTGGAATTTCTTAGCCAGCCTATCAACTGTTTGACAACCCCCCTCTGACCAGAACACTCTGGATTCATGCAGGAGTTCTCAAGCATTTCATCTACCATTTCTTAATCTTTCAGGTAAGTGGGGTACAATTCAGAGAGAGGCATCATTCATGATAGTAATTGTGAAAGATGGAGTCAAAAGGCGTTTGTCAGAGTGATAAACGTTACCAATCCATGTAAATGACATCTTATAAGGAAGCAAAGTACAGAAAAAAGCAGTACCAATTATCCAAAATTCTACCAGTATTGTGTGAGGAAGAGCAGTCATAGCCAATGAACAAAGTAAACATTAACATCAGGGCATCTAATTTTCATTTCAGCAGTCACTCGAGTTAAATTATTCCTGTGAAAGGTCAGCACATACAGAAAAGTTGTGCTAAAGCAGAAGAACAAACTTGCCTGAGTGAAGGTTTGCTGTCTTAAGTGATATTGTTTGTAACTGTCTCAGTTCTGGAAGTACTTATGCCAGAAAATTGCTTGCTTAAGCAGAAAACAGCTTTTATTATGTGGATGAACAAAACATAGAAGAACAGGGCACTAATTCATGACTGGTATTGACAAGGTGGGAATATAAGACATAATGGTATGAAATTTACTCCTCCTCATACAAAAAAAATGAGAACAATATCATTGCCACACTGCTAGAAAAATACAAAGCGTGCCTTAAATAAAAGTGAACATTCCTGATAGGTAGTTCATAAATCTTTCTCTCATTATAACTTACTGATATCCTTTCCACAAAGGTGGAAACAACCAAAAGCACACATCTCTCTCTCCTATCATGGCTAGAAATTACAGGAACTTAAAGCAAGCACGGATGCAAGAGCAAATTCAAAATGGGGCCATGAATTACAACCAGTTCCTACAGCTCCTCTATCCCAAAAGCTGGATTTCTACGTTTTAGTGTGCAAAAAAGAGAGAACAAGAAAAATTCCTCACTTCTTTCTCCAGCTCTTTGACTTTGTTATTCAGTTGCTTCACTTTGGCTTTTTCGCTCTCTGCCTCGGCCGTTATCTCACGGTTCTTTTTGGCCAACTCAACTATTTTAGTAGCTGCAACATCTCCAGCTAAACCAGACGCCCCTGAAAAGCACACACAAAAGCAAAGGACATATTTTACAGGCAAGATTCAGCACAGATGATGCTTTGTTCTGTGCACAGTGTACTTTCATTGTCTAAGCCGTTTCTCTCAGAGCTGTGCCAGGCACTTAAATGAACAAGCGAGGGAAAAGAGGTATCGGCGATCCCAGCTGGGTTGTTTGGTCCTGAGTCAGCATCACATTGTGGCTTGCAAAGCCACATTTTGCACTTTAGCAACAGCCACATGTGAGAGGGCCATGACAGTGATCGTAGTGACATTACCACACAGCAAGGGGGGAGTGTTTTCTGCTCGCTGCTGTGAGGGACAGTTATGAACTGCCACATTACAGGACAAGACAATGCTCTGTTTTGCACTGGTTGTTTACTGAAGGAGCTGCTGAAAGAGAGGTGCAAACTTTTCTAGACATCTGTCCTGAAAGGTCAGGCACACTGCTATGGCTGGGTCCTGGATAA
Organism: Dromococcyx pavoninus; assembly: GCA_033558185.1. NCBI lineage: Eukaryota > Metazoa > Chordata > Aves > Cuculiformes > Neomorphidae > Dromococcyx > Dromococcyx pavoninus. Next base: position 290,107 of record JAUMJL010000400.1, on the reverse strand, counting down.
CATCCAGGAGATTTCATTGTGCCTATTTATATGTCCCTTGTGATTATACATGGAGCCTTATTGTATTACTCTTTTAATTGCTCTTCCAAACAGGCACTTCACTCACCTCCTCATCAGAGAGGGTTTGATTACTGTCACCAACAGGGTAATCCCCAGGACTGGCTTGTGTGTCACTTTTGTTATCATCACATAAGTGAAGAAAAGTTCTCACACAAGTGCAAAACCAATGTGAGTGCACATCACGTCCACGGGAACCTCTAGCTTAGCAATTAATACAGGGCTGCAATCACAAATCCTTTATGGGACAGATGAAGATCAAACTTGGCTGTTGTCACTCTTTTTAACTCCTTCAGCCTCCTTCAGTGCTCTGAAGTAATGACTTTTATACTCACATCTGTGAAGATTATATCCAAGAACCAGGGTGAGATGCACTCTTAAGAGAATTCTGAGTCCCATAAAACCCCTAGAGCATTAAAAGGGCCACACAGGATATAGGAGAGAATAGACTATGACACCATATCACTATTTAAGAATGTTATAGAGAAAATAATAAATCCATTATTTTTAAAAGGCATTTCCACTGTTCTTTCTTCTTTATGTGATGTGTTTCCCCTCTCACCTAGAAGCTATTTTTTCCTTAGTTTTCTTAATAAATAATGGCCAGTAAGGATCACAGTAAGCACTAAACTAAACAAAAGCCAGGCTTGTGCCTCCATGTGATGGCCTTCAAATGCACTGCACACATTTAATCAAAGCTTTTAATTCCCACACAACGTGGGTGAGTCTCTTGCCACAATGCAGATAGGGAAGGCAGGGACACGGGGTAAACTGCCACAAGCCAGCACACGAGTCAGCCAAAGAAGGTGCAAGAGCACATTTACCTCCTGGCCCTGACCCAGTAACAGCTTTCGTTTCTCCTACATACGTGCTACAGACAGTTTTTAAGAAGGAAGGCATAGTTTAAGGGTTATTTAGCTCTGTTTATTGCTGGTTTCCCATTCCCTACTAGCTTGGTCATCACCGCTGTCCTGAACAACAGTGGCACCCAGTGGAGGAGGTGCAGCCTGCACAGTTCAGTTTCCAAAGGACGTAAAATCCTCTCCAGAGGCTGGACTTTGCATTCAGCCAGCATCCTGTGTGTTCCCTATTCAGGCAAACAAAAGGAGCCTGAATAAGAAATTTAACACTGCAGAGCAGAGAAAGCTGCAACATTGCTCTCTGACATGAATAAAATGTTTTCCAAACATGGTTTCTACAAATCATCATTTTGTGTGCCAATAATGCCACGTTTGCAGAAGATCTGTGAGAAACAGATATCAATGTGCACCCCAAAAGAGCATTATAATTATATTAAGAGACACAATAATAAAAAAAACAATATTTTACACCTCAGGTCTGACCTATCTGACTATCAGAGGTGATTTGGTTGTTTCAATAGCTCTCTAAGATGGGGAGCAGTAGTATTCATATTTTGCAGCTCGTGAAACTGAAGGAGAGAGTAAGACTCGGAACTTTAACACCATTCCATATGTAAGTGCTATCATGTCAAGCCATTGTGAGGAACCTCCCTCTGCAAATAAAGCAATGAGACTCTTTCCACAGGACAGATATCAATATTTGTAAATTTGTAAATAGTCTCTAGTTAGACCTCTGCAAGTTTAGGCAGCAAATCCAATCAGTCATTGACAAATCTATAGCCAGGTGTCTACATATTTTAAAAGTTCAGAGCTGTGTAGTTTCAGCGCTGTTGTAAATCACTGCAAGCTCAACAGAGAACAAGTTGCAGCTGAGAGCTGGATTTTGGTTCTCTTCAGCAGAAACTTATTACAGGAGTGGAAATGGATGCAACCAGTGTGACTAAAATATTCTTTTTCAGCATAAAGTAGGTAGAGGGATGTCACATGAATATTTCACTGCCAGGAGCTCACAATGAAATCAGTTCTCCTCCTTCTATTGTCATCAGCATCAAGCAAACACTGCAACGAACGTAGCGAGAAAACAAAATTGCTGTGTTTACCTGACAAAGCCAATCTGTCCTCAGGTATTTTTTTCTGGAGTTGCTTTATTTCAAAATCTTTCTCTGTCAACAGTTTGTACAGCCTGCAGTTCTCATCTCGGACCTCTCGAAGCTGATCCTGCAGCTGCTCATTCTCAACCTCGAGCAACCTGGGAAAAAATAAGCCCCAATGGGAAGTGTCACTGTAATGTGCTTCAGATAGATGCTTCCAGAAATAAAATAATGAAACACCTTTATGCTGGAGGAGCTGAGCTTAGCAGGAGTGAGTTTACTGAATGAAGCAGAACATCCTGAACCTCCGATCACAAACAAGCGAACAATCTGATCTATTCAGTTAACTCATTTCTTCTTCAAAACTTCTGCACTTCCTTGTGTTGTCTGGGGTAAAACATCACAGAACAGGTATTTTTCAGGGCTCCTGAAATTGCTGAATGGTCTCATCTCACTGAATCTTACTTTTCTGGTTCTTCAGAGGAAATCAGGCAGGCTCACCATGCAGCAGTCACGTCAGTCAGGCTTTACGTACCAAAGCAAATAGAAGCCAACAAAGCATGAGCTACAAAAGCTGCTACTGAGGTATTTTCTTTAAAAATGAATGCTTCATAGTAATTCACAAAAGACCAGTTTCCTGTGTCCTCATTTGATTTCCTTGGAACCCCACCAGCATGGACTGGCATCAGTTTGTATTGTTAATGTTGCTTTTTGGAGTCCGTTTAGAAACAAAGAATATCAAAAAGCCCTCTGAATGGGAGGAAATAGCCTTGCTTCTCCTATTCTTCAGTATATTTAGTAACATTAATGGCTTTCATCTTTCTAGGATCTCAGAGACTTTAATCTCTTTGCCATCCTTACATGATGGTTCTTCCAAATGTAAAAATTAGAAGCGAAGGCATCAGGGGCTCAATTCAATCATGGGCACTAAGGTATCCATTTGTGATGCTCTAGGATTGTCTGAGTCTTCCAGATGAGGTCAGCAGACACAACACAGGGTTCTTCAGAAAACTTCTGGGGCCCAGTCAGAGAATTGAGAGTGTCTCAGAGAGCTCTTCCCACCCATCTGTGGGCATATGGCTTAACCCCAAGAATTACTAACATCCTCAAACTTTACACATACCTTACAGCCAGACTCCTCCAGACAGCAGCATTTCAGAACATAAATGATCCTGTCTCCATGGCCCAGTGAGAAAACCAAATGTGCTAAAAGAGAAGCTGTACTGACACTGTCTTCAGTAAATATCTGTGGTGAAGACCCTGCGGGCTCAAGTCAGCACTTCCCATTCTGCCTGCCTCTGAGTTTCCTCTCTCCTCCCACCCAGTTTTCCTCTTCTACTTCCATCTGAGTTTCAGAGTGGGATCCCACTCCATACCTGTTACCAGCAAGCCAAAACACATACTGAAGTCCAAGGAGGTCCAGTCCATACAACCAGGGCTGCTTCCAGATCAGCTGCCGCTGCAGACAACATGAATGGCTCCCTAAGTGCCCCCAGGTGCTCTGATGGGGGGAATCAATTCTGTTACCCACGCACAGGTGCTGATGGAGCTGCCCACCTGACCCCCAGCTGCTGATGCTGAAGGGTGAAGGTCTCCTAGGTCCAGGCTACCATTCCCATATGGAAGTTCCTGATAGCCTAGGACATCTCAGATGTCCCTTGGCACCTATACCAGCCATGTGAACTGAGCCCTAGATTCTCATTATCTCTAGTGTGACTACTTATCTATAGAATGTTTACATTTTGGTGACTTAATCTGGAACAGCATCTCACCCCTTTGGCCTATGAACTGATTTCTCCAAATTATACAATCATAGGATCATTAAGGTTGGAAAAGATCATCCAGTCCAACCATCAGCCCAACACCACCGCGCCCACTAAACCATGTCCTGAAGCACCACATCTACATGTTTTTTGAACACCTACAGGAAAGCAGACTCCACCACTGCCCTGGGCAGCTTGTCCAGTGCTTCACCACTCTTTTGGTGAACAAGTTTTTTCTAATATTCAACCCAAACCTCCCTTGGCACAACTTGAGGCCATTTCCTCTCATACTACTACTTTTTACTTGGGAGAGGAGACCAACACTCACCTCGCTACCACCTTCTTTCAGGTAGTTGAAGAGAGAGCAATGATGTCTCCCCTCAGCTTCCTCTTCTCCAGGCTAAACAATCCCAGGTCCCTCAGCCACCCCTCATAAGACTTGTTCTCCAGATCTTTCAGGAGTTTTTTGCCCTCCTCTGGATGTGCTCCAGCAGCTCAATGTCTTTCTTGTACTGAGGGGCCCAAAACTGAACAGGAGATTCAAGGTGCAGTCTCAAGAGCACAGAATACAGGGGTACAAACACTTCCTTGCTCCTACTGGGCACACCATTTTTGATGCCATCCAGGATGCTGTTGGCCTTCTTGGCCACCTGGGCACGCTGCTGGCTCGTGTTCAGTCGGCTGTCAACAATTACAACAGATGTAAGCAGCTTGGATGATTCCAGAGATCTGGATAAAGCCCAGTTATTACAGCATAGACCTGTGGCTACAGACACATCCGCAGCCAGACAAGTCAGCTATCTCAGTTGTCACCTAAATCTTTTCTATTCAGAAGTTCTAGCAAGTTTTTTGCTCCAACTGGACTTTGGAGCTTTTAAATGCATGCTGCATATGTACATGTCAGAATAAATGATCCCTTAGAGCACTGCCATAAACAGCACAGTCAATTTATGACACGATTCACAATACATAATTAAGCAATGCGCTTCTCTTTCAGAGTTGCAAATCAAAGGGAGATCAAAGGCAGCTGTTTACAAAGGAGAAGAAAGAAACCAGCAATCTCAGAAGAGAAACAGCAAAACTAAGTTATTCCCTCATGTACTACTCATAGGAGTGAGCAACAAAACTGTGCAAATTTAAAACATGAAGAAAGGATTCTAAGCTTTTAACACACCTCATCAGCAATGTCTTCCTCAGAACTAGCTTGCAAGTCTTGACAAAGCCCTCTTACAGTAGGACAGACAGAAATCCCAACTGCACAGAACTGGAGTCTCCTCTCAGAGTCTTCCCCATCCCATCCCATCCCATCCCATCCCATCCCATCCCATCCCATCCCATCCCAGTCTAACTCTGCATGTTACAGTATTCCACCCCAATGGAAAGTCAGCCAGAAGAAACAAGCAGCATAAAGGTAACACTTTCCTCTCTGGTTCAAAGAAACAGAGCCAGGGGAAGTTTATGAACAATTTATGACTGAAATTTAGGTGTCTTTTCCCAACTCTGTTACACATTCTCCACGTGATGGGGAGAATCACTTAATCTTAAATACACCAAAGACAGAGGATAAAGTTACAGAAAGAACAAAGCAGAAAGGCAGAAATGACTGCAAAACACTCGCCTAAATGAAATTTGGGAGTAGGATGGGAGGAAGGAAAAGAGAACTCCCAAGGCTCAGAGGAAGGGAGACTTCTGAGAGGAGAATGTTTTCCAGGCACTGCTATAAATGCTATAAACACTGCCAACCATATGGAGTCCTGGGATTCTGGAACAAGTTTCTAATGTGTTGTCATGGGAATGCTGCAAAGTACATCCTGGTGAATCCCTTCCAGAAGCAAATCCTGTCGGAATTTTATATGCTCATAACCACTCTTTTCCTGAATGCAGATGCACATAAGCAAAGGACAATCCAGGTAAATCTGTTACATCTGCCATGTGGGGACTTTCAACAGCCAGTGCCACTGAAAAAGGAGATAACCAAAAGCTCTTGAATCAGTCAGACCTAAACTACTGAACCGTAAATGGTAGAGAACTGCCAGGACCCTCCTGTACTCTGCACCAGGATGTGCTAAGGGAGTGCCTAAGCCTCTCTCCACCTCCAGACAGATCCACAGCTGAACTGTGGGAATCAGTTGCCCACTCCATAACAAAGAAAACACAATCAGATCTCAATAGTAATCTTCTATATAATATCAGAACAGAATGTGGAACGAAGAGGAGAGCTGGCAGAGGTCAGATCGGAAGCATGACTTGGAGAATCAGACAGTCCTGGTGTGTAGAAGACAACATATGATGCAAAGGCAACAGCAGTAGTTTCTAGAAGGTCAGATAGCTCTGTTTCCACACAGACTTCCTTTGCAAGCATGAACACCACATTCCCAGAAGCACCTGAGCATTTCAGTGGTTCACTCCTGGGTTCCCTGCACCCTCACAGAAGCTCTGCTGCAGATCACGCATTTGCCCAGAGTAACACGGAAGGAAGATCAGCATTTAGGGCCTAATAAACCTTGACTAGTGGCTTGATAAACTTTGGTAGTGGTGCCCTTCCTGACTCCAGACTCTGGGAGGGGAAATTGTCTCAAAGGTATAAGCCTAACTGTGATTTTCCACCCATGATTTGCTGGGTTTGTCTCAGAGAGAGCTGCCCTTCCTCCCACTGTGTCACAGTGCACCACCCATCATAATGCCAATAAAACAATCCGTGGGGCGGAAGATGTAAACTGGGTCACTGAAATTACTTGAGGTAAAAGTACCCTTGCTTCAGAAAGTGAATCCAGTTTCCTGCAAACAGCTGTAGCAGCACAGCTGCAAGCAGGGAGCAGAAAGAAGCAGGAATTTCTGAGCTGGCTTCACCACTAACACAGAGCAAATCCCTGAATAGCCAGTACTGTAGTAACTGTAGACATTTTTGGATGTGTCCAACTTCAGACCTGTTCTAGCTTGTGGCAAAAACATTAATTGGGTCAGAAGGAAAGGCTGACTGTAATCCTAGAAGGAAGATAAATGACCTGCACTGGGGTTTCAAACCTCTGCTCCAGTAAATTGAACACTGAGCTCCAAAAACAAAGAATGAGGGAGATCCAGAACGTTCAATGTCCTGGCAACCCAGACACTGCCCCAACAGGTGAGGTAAAACCCACCCCCCCTGTCCCCAGTAAGATTTAAAACCCTACCTGTATAACCTTGTCAAGTATTTTAACCAGGAGGCAACTCTAAGACCCTCCTATATATATGGCTGTCTTGTGAGCTACTGTATCAGGTCAAATTGCAAAGAGGGCCAGGGAAACACTTTCCCATACTGCAGGATTTTGGTTTGCACCCATTAGTTGTTTTGCCTTTATCTGCCTTTGGAAATTATTCCTGTAGGGAATCTCTGTTTACAAGGATAGGAAGGAACTGACCAACAGGTCCAGTGATTCTGAATGACTGGATTACATCAGATGGTACCTAACTGCCCCTAGCACATCACTCTGAACCCCTCTACCCTTCTGCTCTTCACCTGTGAAACACTGATAACAAAGAGCACATCTGGGAATAAACATGCTGGGGACAGTGGAAGTCTCCTCAGGACAATGAAAGCCCAAGATGCAAACATAGAAAGTGCTTTGTCAACTTAATACATTTCCATAAGATCATATAAAATAAACCTCAATGACCTCCTGAAGGAATGGTGCTGCTACACCGTTACCTTTTGCTGCCATCCTCATTTACAGGTTGCCCTGTTTCGAACAGCTTTAGATCATTCGGGATCCTGAAAGCCTCCTCTGTGTTGCCATTATCACCCTTTTGACTGTTCTGCTTTTCCTTCTTCCTCTCCATTACATTTTGCAGCCGCCTTTGCTGTTGTTCTTCATAAGCCTTAAACTGGCTCTTGAAATGTTCATCCACTTTTACGTCCGACTCCATTGTTTACTAAAAGCATAATAAGAAGAAAATAAAAAGTGACAGAGAGCAGAGAACAACATCCCTTTGAAAGGGAACCTCTTCTAGCAGCTGCTCTGCAGCTTTTCCTCATGGACCTCTGCACAATCTCTCTGCCACCTCCCTCTCTCAGCCCTCACTGCCTTGCTTCAAGTGCCTTTTTCCATCAACAGTTTTCAAACAGTCTTCCGGTGTTTTTCAACCCAGCACCGAAAAAGTAACATTTTTAAACATACCTGTTTATTTAAACATTTTTACAGAAGAGCAAACTGGAGTCAAATCCAAATAAGTGTGGCAACCACATTATACTGACTAGAAGGAACACAGGCTCTTTGAGGTCCAGCCTTTCTTCCCATGTTTCAAAGAAAGCTGCAGATCCCCTCATTTTGGGGCTAATGTGGGACTGACAGGAAGAAAGACCTCTGTTTATCAAGGTCCTGTCCTCAGGTCCTATCACTGGTCACCAGAGAGAAGAGATGAGCACCTGCTCCTCCTCTTCCCCTTGTGAGGAAGCTGTGAACTGCTATGCAGTCTCCCCCAAGTCTCCTCTTCTCCAGACTGAACAGACCAAGTGATTTCAGCTGCTCTTCATGCGTCTTCCCATCTAAAACCTTCACCAACTTTGTGGCCCTCTTCTGGACACTCTCCAGTAGCCTGATACCCTTTTTATACTATGGGTTTCATCTGTCCCTCAAATTTCTAAGGATTCAGTGGTTCCACTAAAGCAAGAATTACCAATCTCCATTTAATGTTTAGAGTTGTAGTTGGTATGGCTAAAGAGAATAAGTTTTCTGATGCATTCCAGCCCCCTCTCTTTCTGTTTCACATTTACCATCAGCAAAAATTCCCGTGCACCTTTGGTCTAGGAAAACAATCAATAAAGACCTTCCAAGGCACACCCTCAAGGAGAGATTAGTGCAGGCCCTTTCTCCCACTGAGGCAGCAATCCTGATAAAGAGGTGAAGTGCACGCTACATCCCTTTGTCCTGCACAGGCAGAGACAGATCGGGAATGGTTTCACCTGCAGACACAGCGGGTGTGGATGAGGGCACGTTGAGGTCTGACAGTGCAAGGAGAGGAGTCCACGCAGCCCACAGGGCTCATAGCTGTGGCTGATCACAGAGTCATAGAATCACAGAATCGCTTTGTTGGAAAAGACCTTCAAAGTCATTGCATCCAGCTGTACCTGTCCACTACTAAACCATATACCTGAGCATCTCATTTACCTGTCTTTTAAACACCTCCAGTGATGGTGACTCAACCACCTCCCTGGGCAGCCTCTGCCAGTGCCTGACAACACTTTTGGTGAGGAAGTTTTTCCTGATGTCTAATCTGAACCTTTCCTGGTGCAACTTGAGTCTGTTTACTCTCATCCTATCGCCTGTCACTTGGGAGAAGAGACCAACGCTCACCTCGCTACAACCTTCTTTCAGATAGTTGTAGAGAGCAAGAAGGTCTCTCCTCAGCTACCTTATCTCCCATTCCTCAACCACTTCTCATAAGGCTTGTTCTCCAGCCCCTTCACCAGCTTCATTGCCCTTCTCTGGACATGCTCCAGCCCCTCAATCTCCTTCTTGTAGTGAGGGGCCCAAAATCAAGCACAGGTGTGACCTCACCAGCGCCAAGTACAGGGGCACAATCACTTCCCTAGTCCTGCTGACTGCACCATTCCTGATAAAAGCTAGGATGCTGTTGGCCTTCTTGGCCACCTGGGCATACTGCTGGTTCGTGTTCAACCAACACCTCCAGGTCCTTCTCCACCAGGTACCTTTCCAGCCGCTCTTCCCCAATCCCGTAGCCTTGCACATGGTTGTTGTGTCCCAAGTGCAGGACCCAGCACACAGAATGCCCCAAGGGCAACCTTTAGCCCTCCAGTCTGCAGGCACAGGACCCAAACCTGGCACTGAGGGACCCAGCACTGATGGACTTGGCACTGATGGGATCTTGAGCAACCTGATCCAGTGGGAAGCGCCCCTAACCGTGTCAGGGGCGTTGGAACTGGATGGGCTTTGAGGTCCCTTCCAACCCAAACTATTCTATGATTCTATGAGTCTCTGATTCTGTGATACCTTGATTCTATGAGTCTCTGATGCTATGATTCTGTAATTAAATGATTCTATGAGTCCATGATTCTATGATTCCATGATTCTGTAATTATATGATTCCTGAGTCCATGATTCTATGATTCTATTATTCCATGATGCTACAATTCCATGATTCTCATGCTACGATTCGATGGTTCTATGATTCCATGAGTCTGTGATACAATCATTCTGTGATTCTACGATTATACGGGTCCACAATTATGGGATTACATGATTCTGGGATCCCACGAGTCTACGATTCCATGATCCCACCATCCTGCGATCCCACGGCCCGCCACGAGCCGCTGTGTGGACAGAGAGGGGGTCCCGTCCCTCCTCCCCCTCCCTCCCTTTGCCTACCGCATCCACCTCCCCGGCCCCGGGAGGGACCCTCGGCCGCCCTTGTCCCGCGTGGGCAGCGCCGAGCCCGGCTGCTCCGGGCCAGGCCTCAGCCCCACGCGGTTCCCACAGCAACGGCACCGAGGGCAGGGCCAGGGCAGCGCCGCGCATGCGCGGGGCCGCCCTCAGCGCGGCCTACGCGGCCTACACGGCCGGTGACCCCGGGCGGTGCTCCCGGGCGATACCCCCGGGCGGGTCCCCCGGCCGCCCTCCGTTCATAGACTGATGGAATCAGAGACTCACAGTGATACGGAAAGCGCCGTCAAATCAACTCCCTAAGACTCGTTTTGGAGTTTTAGAAAGCCAAGCATCCTTTACTTCAGCGCCGAGGGAATAACTGCCATCAATCACTGTGACCAGAGCAGAGCTGGGGACAGAATATATTTCCCACTTACATGCATATGTTTAAATTCTCCGAGAAATCTTATGCATATTGTATTAACTTTCCAAAATAACCAAAAATGCTGGCAAATTAACTTTTTGAGTTTTAGAAAGCCAAGTATCCTGTACTTCAGCGCTGGACACGAGAGAATGATTTCCATCCGTTATGTGTAACGAGACAAAAGCTGGATACAGAATATATTACCCACTCTCACACATATATATAAATTTTCCAAGAAATCTTACACATATTCTATCACTTTCCAAGGATTAATTTTAATTCTGTTATGAACTTCACAACGGCCAAATCTCTGCTAATTGGAGCCAGCTCGCTCGCTCTCTAATCTTGTATTTCACCCTTAACACAAGATGGTATAATTTCTCAAAGAATAGTGTCTGGAAAAACACTGAAAAAAACTGCACGTTATCAAGAAAAAATGCTATCACAGGGACATTCTGTTTAAATTTCAAAAAATACAGTTACTCTAGCTTAAATCAAAATACTGCACTTGTATAGTAACTACTTCTTGTACAGTAACTACTTCTTGTATCAGTTCTCTGTCTGACCTCATATTTAATATATATAGAAAGATTGCAAATGGATGATTATAGAAGACATATCTGCACATATCATGCTTACCACAAGATATTATAATTTCTCAAATAACAGTACCTGGAAAAACACTGTTTGAATAGAAACATGCTATCAAGAAAACATGCTATCAGAGGGATATTCTGTCTTAACTTTAAAAAAAATACAGGATATTATTCCTGTATGTATCCAGTGCTATAATAAAGGATGCTTGCTCTCTAAAACTCATCAAAATGACTCTTGGAGAGTTTATTTGCCAGCATTTTTGGTATCAGTCTTTGCCCAGCAACCCTCAGCCGAGCAGCTGTGACCAGTTCCCTCAACCAGGAATGCAGCTGCTCCTTCTCCCATCCCATGCCAGGCAGTAGGAGGGCAGTCACAGGGAAGGGGCTCCGCACAGTGGGGAGGCTTCTCACGCCCTCCCCAGTGAGGGAGACCTATGAGAGGCAGCAGTCAAGGTCAGTGGGATTGCACTGGCTGAGCATTGCACCCACCCATGTGATTTTTATCCAGGTGTACCAGCTCTCACACCATCCCTTTGTGAGAGGGGCAATCCCCCCCCCAGTCCATTGCCAAACACTGGGTACCTCCCATGCTTCTATTTATTGGCATTTCACAGAATCATAGAATTATTTTTGGGTTGGAAGGGACCTTAAAGATCATCCAGTTCCAACCCCCCTGCCATGGGCAGAGACAGCTCCCACTGGATCAGGATGCTCAAAGCCCCATCCAACCTGGCCTTGAACACCTCCAGGGATGGGGCATCCACGACTTCTCTGGATAACCTGTTCCAGTGCCTCACCACCTTCACAGTGTAGAATTTCTTCCTAATACCTAAACTAAATCTCCCCTCTTTCAGCTTAAAATTGTTACTGCTTTTCCTATCCCTGCAATCCTTGATAAAGAGCCCCTCCCCATCTTTCCTGTAGGTGCCCCCTTTCAGTACTGGAAGGCTGCTGTCAGATCTCCCCAGAGCTTTCTCTTCTCCAGACTGAAGAATCCCATCTCCCACTGCTTCACACGGAGCCACAGACAGACATACAGCACGTGCCTTGTGGTGTTTGTCAAAAAGAGACATCACACTGTCACCACAGAATGCAGCTAATAGGAGAAAATGAGTTTTTTTGCAAATTAGCTTTATCAACAAGATTTATTTTTGCGACTGCTGTTGCAGATACAAGGGATTCCAGCTCAAAACAACAGTGGCAATTTACAAAGAAAGGCCTGAACACCTCATCAAGGATGGGAGATTTTCAGATTTAAATGTTTATAAATTTCCATAGGGAATGATACTGCAGAAACCAGAGCCAGATCGTACACTTTAAGTAAAAGCATTAGAACACCAAATCAAGGTTTAGTTTTCACAATATGTATTTTAAATGTTACATTTAAATGTTACTCAGAAGAACACTGTAAATAAAAGTTACAAAATATAGTAGTCTAAGAATCTGAAAATGTATAGTAAAAATAGGGAGCCTGTGTCTTCATTAACAGTGAATAAATATAACATTTAAATAGCTACCACACACCAAATACTTATGTCTGAAATAAAAAAAATAGATGTTTATTTCTCTCTCTCAATATTTTAGAAGTCATTTAGTGCTACTGGAAGCTTCTAAATTACAAAGCTGGAGGCTGACAAATATACAGGATAGAAAATGATAGCAAAGCATTCATAACAGCTGTACAGATGTGGCCTCCTCATTCTGCCTGCGGCCTGACTGAAGCTATTTCAGACTCTGCGGGTTTGGGCAATTGCAGCAAAAAAGTCACCAATTTTATCACTGAGTTGACAATAGAGGAGAAGATACAGGGATCATACTCTGCTGTATCCCCTAAAAACTGGGATATGGTAGCATCAATCAAAGAATCAGACCCTGATGCCAGCTCTCCCCTGTGCACAGTCATTTAGGCTGCCAGCTTCAAGGCAGTGCACCATACACAAAATCAATATAGGGCAATTTGCTAATACCATGTATTAATTTTTCCCCTCAAGAACCCCTGGATATGAGGTTTGTAGCTGCAGTAAACAGGCCACCACCAGGACAGAGATTTCAGGCATCTTCTGGTTATTCCTTGGGCTTCACCACATGCTCCTGGAACATGGAATACAGCACACCTACAGCACAGAAACACAAGCATGATTAGAAAGCTGGGTTGAACAGGAAACAACGGTTTTCACAATCTGTAAAGTGAAGAGGTATTCTTGCAAACAGAAATAACATTTCTTTTCCTCTTCTGCTGTCTGTATTTGGTTTTAATGGCAGTGATCAACACTACAAAATTCTTCATATACAGAAAAAATGGATATAAAATATATTGTATATGAAAATGCGGTTCCCAAGCCAATTCTGGTTTGTTTTGCAGCCAAAGCCAAGCTTTTCTACTGTATTTTCTGGAAATACAATACAGACACACAGTGTTTCAGTGGATGTACATTTGCACACACAGAGCTACAATACTTTGATTTGTACATCCCAAGTCTCATCTCTTTGTACCTTCAGGGACACAATTTCAGTCCTGAAAAAATATATATATTACATATATAAAAATATGTATATATATTATCTATATAAGCCCACAGTCTACACAAGTTGATTTTTTTTAATTTGCCTCTATTTTAAAATCTGCAAAACCTCATGTGCTTCCCCCATCTAAAAGCAATCAACTCTTCTACTCTCAAAGTTAGTGCTATTTAATATTCAATATGTGTACTTAAACACCACATTAATCCAGAATGGCTGAGCAAACACCAATCACGAGCATAAACATCCTGAAATAAAGTGGCTTGGACACTTCCACCCCAAGGACATTTCCTTCACGCTGTATTATCCACTAGAAGAGATATGGAAGGTTCTCCAGCTTCCCATTCTGCACATACCACACGTTATCGCTCCCACGACGAAGCCCTGGGCTGCCACGCGCATGTGAATCAGGTGAAGTGACATTTTCATGTTGCCTCTGTGCTTCAGTCTGTACAGCCCGTAGCCAACCACCATGGCAAAGCCAGCCATCCCTGCCAGGCAAGGAAAGCATCCAAATCATGGAGACGTGTGAAGTGACCCACATAAATAAAACACCCTGAGAATAATCGTGGTTTGAACTAATCACCCCATGTTTATGTAGATGGCAAGTACCAGCCTGTCTGCTCTTTTCACTCGAGTGCCATCTCATTCACTGTCCAGTTCAGTGCAGAGAAGAGTCAGATTTCCATTAGTATTAAAATGCTAAAGCAGTAGCTCAAGCTGTCAGAGTTTCTTGCATATTTTTCAGAAGGAAAAAGTGCTGCTTGCACCCTCTTTCCCTTATGGAAGCTCACACTGAGGACACTGCTCGGCTGCGGCTCAGATACTCAGTGTGTGGGTACACCCCAACGTGCCCACTATCCTGCTGAGGCTGCTATTTTGGGTGCTGTCACATTTGGCCACCTCTCACTGGCACACAGGACAAGTCATGTGTTACTTGTCCCAAGCTGTGGGAAAAGGGATTCAGTGAGGTCTCTTTCACAGGGCTAGAGGCCACTTTTAATCCTTCCACAGACAAAACATGGCCCCAGCTGTGCCAGTGCCAACCTGCGTACAGCAACAGTCTCAGAATACACAGTAGCAATGCACAAAGCTTCCCAATTCCATCCACTTCATTCCATATTTAGGATGATTATTTACTTAGTTCAAAGGAGACTGCCAAGGTTTAAGTGGAGTGTGTATTTTACCACTGAGAGCCCAGACAGCTTGGCTCCCTGAGGAGGAATATTACCAGTTCCACTTGTTAAGCTATAAACCCTGCTTCACTGGTGCATGAGCCATGTGGTATAGAATCACAGAATGGTTTGAGTTGGAAGGGACTTCAGAGCCCATCCAGTTCCAACCTCCCTGCCATGGGCAGGGACATCTCCCACTGCATCAACCTGCTCAAAGCCTCATCCAGCTTGGCCTTGAACACTTCCAGGAATGGGGCATTCCCTGACTTCATTGGGCAACCTGTGCCACTGCCTCACCACCCTCACAGGAAAGCATTTCTTCCTAATAGCTAATCTAAATCTCCCCTCTTTCAGCTTAAAACTATTATTCCTTGTCCTATCCCTGCACTCCCTGATACCCAGCTTTCCTGTAGCCCCCTTTAAGTACTAGAAGGCTGCTATAAGGCCTTCTCGGAGCCTTCTCTTCTTTAGGTTGAACAACCCCAACTTTCTCAGCCTGTTCTCATGTGGGAGGTGCTCCAGCCCTTGGATCATCTCTGTGGCCTCCTCTAGACCCTCTCCAACAGGTCCATGTCCTTTCTGTGCTGAGGACTCCAGAACTTAACACAAGATTCCAAGTGAGGTCTCACCAGAGCAGAGCAGAGGAGCAGAATCCTCTCCATCACCCTGATGGTCACAGTTCTTTTAATACAGCCCAGGATACAGAATGCTTTCTGAGCTGCAAGCGCACATGATTTGCCATAGCTTCATTAAATACCAGTTTAGGGTTTTGGGCCCTCCAAACTAGCTCTGATGGAGGCTGAAGGGAAATTCTGCTAATCCACTTAGGAGAACCTAAATTTGCAAAGTTTGCAGTGTGCCCTAGTGAGCTGGAGAGCAAAGTCCTGTGACCAGAGAAACCACTGACGCTGTCTGTCGGCAATCGCTCAGAACATTTCACCCCAAGCGACCCGACTGCTCTCCATTTAAGGTGGCTGGAGACACAGAAGGTGTTTCATGTCAGAGGCAGCTTCTGATCAGAGGACTGATCTTTTCTCCACTCAGATGCTTTTTCGGGGTCAGTGTAGAGAGAGGGAGGACTGTAACAACCTCCTCAGTCCAGGGTACCATAACACGTACTAAGAAAATGCATTTTAAACTCAGGGAGAGCAGCAGAGAAGGGTGAAATGCGGCATAGGGAGGGCTGGTTTTTAGATACTTCTGCTTTGTATTTTGTTAGCTTTGTGGTTATCACACAGCTCCTGGTAGCTGTG
Organism: Dromococcyx pavoninus; assembly: GCA_033558185.1. Classification (NCBI taxonomy): domain Eukaryota; kingdom Metazoa; phylum Chordata; class Aves; order Cuculiformes; family Neomorphidae; genus Dromococcyx; species Dromococcyx pavoninus. The sequence goes on along the minus strand of JAUMJL010000400.1, from coordinate 274,009 downwards.
CTCTGGAACGGCTGCAGAACACACATCTTGCCACCAAACCAGATCACCTCGATGTGTTTTTTAAGCTAAACTAAGCGGTCTCTGAGGGCTGGCTGATGTAGGTTTTCTCTTACAATTGCAGGTTCTGAGTTTTCTATTTAAGCTAACAGGCTTCATTAATTCCCCTGTTTCTTGCAGAACAAATACCATTCTGGGCAGAGAGAGTATTGCTATTACCATGCGGATTAGCCTACATGAGGAAATAATTTCCAAGTGATTTCCTGTTCACAGGAAACCAGCGAGCAATGATGGTGTTTACTGTATTGATTGTCACGAAGAGAAAGAGCTGCATAACCCCATCCCTTCAGCTTTAAACTTACCAATGGGTACAAATGGTGTCTCTTTAAATTTTCTTAAGAGCTTCGACGTCTGGCTGGTGTCAGTCTCATATTCAGGGAAAACGGGTTCCGGACCGGGTGCCATGGTGACTGCGAAGACAAGGAGTCTCTCTTCAGGATTTAGAAACACAAAGTTAAGAGAACTTCCAGAAAAAGAAAATCCTTTGCATATTCCACCAGTCATGAACATCCATGCTGCCAGATACAAGGACCAGAGCCAGACTGGAGCTGGTGAGCTATACAGAGATGATGCTTTCCAAGACTCCGCTTGAATTACAAGATCGCTGCATACTAGAACAGGTAAGGACAGGACAACCAAAAAAAGTAGCAAAGCAACAAATTCCTGCCATCCTTTTCACACCATTGCAGATTCCAGTGGCTCCCCACATGCTGACCAGCAGTGAGACCACTGAAAACTTTGATCACTGCCTGTGTTTCCTTTTAGGACTTCCATCCTGCTCCGCAGTGCTTTGCTTTCACAGGCTATTCTTTAATAGCAGCTCTGACCTCAGAAAAGTTCATTCCTCCCCTTTCACTCCCTGCCAAGAACAGCAACTGAAGCTCTCCGGGTGGAAAGCACGAGCCACTGCGGAAGGTCAGCCCTACCTAGCAGCTCATCAGTCACTGCTACAGCCTATCCCGCCTTGTCCACTGCTTCAATGGAGTTTCAAACTTCTGCTGGACAACAGAGAGTATAAAGTGGCAGCTGCTTGCCCAGAGCAAGGCTTGAAGACCTTGACAGGCACAGACTCCTGTGGGGACACATCAGGAAGACAGGCTGAGTTTCTAATGCAGGGCAGGTGATTCCTTACCTGCCTCTAAGGAGAAAAAAAAAGGCAGGAAGGGTTCTGCTCACTAAGACTTCATCATCCAAAACCTGCCAGCTGGGTGTGCTGTCACCATCACCATCAAGACTGGTTCCTTCCTAAGTTCCCAGCATATACACCATTCTCTGCCAGCACAACAAACTCAGCAACATCACAAAGGTCTCTGCCAGAAAAGCCTACCAGCATTGTTCCAGTTTTGCCATCAACATGCTCAGCTTGTTCTCAAGTGCAAATACTCCCAAGCTCTTGAAATAAGCCATCAAGAATGTAATTTAAGCACAGGCTAAGAAACACATCCAAAAGACACATTTCAAACAGGGCTGTGTTCCCCAGTTATGCAGCATTTTGTGCACATCCATTTCAGTGGGCTGACGGGTTTTGAAACTAAGTGTGCAAACCATTTCCTCTGCAGGCCAAAAGATTTAGTCTCTCTGCACCTGCTACAATAGCCTTAACTTCTAAATGTAAGTTATATTTTAGCCTGACTCATTCGGAGAAGGAAACACGAAAGCACCTCGTCACTCAGGAGAGGTGGAGACAGCTAGAGGTGAGATTTGCACAAGGTGATAGTGAGAAGTGAATGGATTTGTCCTGTGTAAGAGGTTTCTCTGACCTTCAGCTCATGCAGAGGCCGGGGTGGGCACAGGGCAGAGGAAGCCACGCAAAACACACGTCCTGGTGGTCTGACCACACGGACACCCACAGCAGAGAGGAGTGGGGCACCTATGCAGCCACCCACGGGACACAACTTGGACACAGGGGGATAAGTGACTGATCCCAGCACTAATCCTGACACGGGGCGGCCCTGCATACCATTAGGCTGCCTTCCTTACCCCTGCCCAGGCCCACAATGGCCCCTGCCCCAGGCCCCTGTCCCTGCCCTGGGGTCCCCCAGGGCAAGGCCCCTGTCCCTGCCCCGAGCCTGTGGTCCTCCACACCGGGCTCCCCTGCACTGGGTCTCTTCCCTGGCCCTGGGGTCCCTGCCCCGGCGCTGGTGCCCTCTCCCCAAGCCCCTGCCCTACACCGTGTTCCCTCACACCGGGCTCCTGCACCAGCCCCGGGAATCCTCCCACCGGGCCCAGCACCAGCGCCAGCCCCAGGGACTCCCGCACCAGGTCCCTGTCCCAGGGATCCCTCACCCCACACGGGGCCTCTGCCCCACTACAGGCCCAGGCCCCTCCACTCACACAGGACCTCTCCCTCCAGTTCTGCCCCCGGCGCCTCCTCCCCCGGGGTCTCTCCCCCATCCCCAGCTCTCGCCTCGGCTCCTGAATTCCCCCGGATCCCCTCGATTCCCCGGATCCCACGGTCCCGGCCCTCACCACGCTGTTCCAGCCGCCGCTTCCCCCACTCCCGCTGCCGGCCGGCGTCTGCCGCGTCTGGCTCCGCCCCCACTTCTTATTGGCCGGGTTAGCCCCGCCTCCGACTCTTATTGGCCTGCTTGGCCACGCCCCCTCGTCCCGCGGCGCCGCCGACCGAGCCTCAGTGCCGGCCGAGAACCACAGCTCCCAGCGCGCCCTCCCGACAGCCTCCCGACAGCCAATCGGGAGAGGGGGATTGGAGAGGGCGGGGCATAAGGTGACGTCACCGGGGAGGGGGTTCCCCGCATTGCGGCGGAAGCGGAGCCCGGGTTGGGGGGGCGGGATGGGAACCAGCAGCGAGGGGGCACTGGGGGACGGGGGCTGGAAGAGGGGGCAGCGGACAGACCGTGCCCGCCCCTACCTGTCCCTGCCTGCCCATCCCTGCCTGTGCCTGCTCATCCCAGATGATCCCTGCCAATCCCGGCTCACCCCTGAGCATGCTTGGCCGTCCCTGCCCGTCCCTGCCTGTCCCTACTCATCCCAGATGATCCCTGCTCATCCCTGCCCGTGCCTGATCGTCGCTGCCTGTCCCTGAGCATCTCTGTCTGTCCCAGCCCATCCCTGCCCGTCCCTGCGTGTCTCTGCTCATCCCTGCCCATCGGGGCCGCGAAGGAGATCAGAAGGCTGAAGCACCTCCCATGCGAGGACAGACTGAGAAAGTTGGGGTTGTCCAGCCTGAAGAAGAGAAGGCTCCAGGGAGATACCAGAGAAACCTCCCAGTACTTAAAGGAGGCTACCAGAAAGCTGGGCAGGGGCCTTTTATCAGGGATTGCAGGGATAGGATAAGGGGTGATAATTTAAAGCTGAAAGGGGGGAGATTTATATTAGATATTAGGAAAAAATGTTTTCCTGTGAGGGTGGAGAGGCGGTGGCGCAGGTTGTCCAGAGAAGTCATGGAAGCCCCATCCCTGGAGGTGCTGAAGGCCAGGCTGGATGATCCTTGAGCAACCTGATCCAGAGGAAGGAGTTCCTGCCCATGGCAGGGGGTTTGGAAACGGATGGTCTTTAAGGTCCCTTCCACCCTAACCATTCTCTGATTCTATGATCCCTGCCCACCCGTGGTTGCAGCCCCTGCTCACAGCCCCTGCCTGTGTCTGGAACCTGTGAAAGGGACAGCTGGCCACAGCCTGAAACTGAGCACATTTCCCCGCTCCAGAGCACGGCAGGACATGCATAGCTCAGGTTTGCCAAACACCAAGACTTTGGGTTGAAGTTGGGGCCCCTGAGAAGTGGAGGTTTACACTGCTGTTTTCAGGATGGAGAAGAAGGCTGCAGCTTTTTAAGCAACTTGGAGGCTTTTCACTTCAAAATCTTCTCATGTCGGTATAAACCCACATTTAGACATCAAGTGGAAGCTCTTTAGCAGAGGGCAAAATCATAGCCTGGCTTTCTGTAGGTCTGAAGTTCTTTTTCCTGCCAGTAAATTGACTTGTTGACTATTTTTACCTGAGCTTCAGCTCTCAAGCAGAGCCCACTTTGTCCTGGCTGTATGCCAGGAGTGGATTTTGAAGCCCAAAGACAAGTTAGAAATTGCTCCTGATTTTAAGAGCAGCGAACTCCACAACAGGAGGAAAAAATCCCCTGTGATCCCCAAAATGCCCAAACCTCTTCATAAACATGAGGGTGGCTCATCAGAAAGCACAACAACAAAAAAAAGTCTTTCTCCCCAAACCCTGCCCTGTTTTCAGTGCTCCAGTAGGAATTTGTGCTCCCCATCTCTGAGCGCAGTGGGAAGCAGAGATGCTGCTCCCTTGGGGCCACTCTGTCACTGATATGCAGTGTTTTTGGCAGCATGGAAGAAAGTGACCCAGATAATCATTTATTAGTATTGCTGTACCCCTCTAATCATGCTTCCCATTATAGGTAATCTGATTACTTTAATTGCCAAAGCCATTAGGGCTCTGCAGAGTCTGAAAAGAAAAAAAAAATCTATGCAATTACCGGCTCCCGAATTGAGTTAAAATCTTGTAATAAATTACAGTGAAGGCTACTTTCTCCAGTGACTCTCAGAGGCACATTTAAGTCCCTGCAGCTCTGTGCCGTATCTGCTTCAGGGGAGAAACTCAATTAAAAACAAAAACTGATTTCATTTTAATTGCTGGGCTAATGAAACTGCTGTCACCTGTAGTATCCCCGTGTACGTGTCTGGCGCTTTGGCTTTGTGAGCGGCTTCTTGCTCTCTCCTAATGTATATGTTGCCCATGTATTTATTTATTACAGGTTATTTTCTAAGTGCAAGCACATTTGTATACCAGCTGATGGTGGCAAAGATGGAAATGAGTACCTGAAGGGGGCCTACAAGAAAGCTGGAAGGACTTTTTACAAGGGTCTGTAGTGACAGGATGAGGGGGAATAGCTTTAAATTGGAAGGGATTTAGATTAGACGTTAGGAAGGGTGGTGAGGCCCTGGCACAGGTTGCCCAGGGAAGCTGTGGGTGCCTTCACCCTGGAGGTGTTCAAGGCCAGGTTGGATGGCTCCTTGAGCATACTGATCCAGTGGGAGGTATCCCTGCCCATGGCAGGGAGGTTGGAAGTCGATGGTCTTTCAGGTGCCTTCCAACCCAAACCATTCTATGATTCTATGATTTCTCTCTGTGGATTGACAGGGCAGGTTGGGTGTGGAGCTGTGGCCATCACTACTGCTCCATTTGCTTTTTCACCAGGGCAGTTTGGTCTTTATAAAGTACCAGGGCTGGTACAGGGGATGTCCTTGGCATGGTCAGGATGTTCCATGTGGCCCGATTTGGTGGTGAGACAAGGCAGTTGAGCCAGAGGGTGACCGGTCTATGGTGGTGGTGCTCTAAAACATCTCTAATAAACCACTTTGTCAGAGACACCTTTGGCAGGCAAGCAAAGGGTGATGCCATGAAAATGTCCCTGTGGCAGTGCCAGGAGCCTGGCACTTCTCTGCTGTGGTCAGTCTCTGTTTGTGACATTATTCTGAATCTACTTGCAGGGCATCAGCACTGCCTGTGTGTGATTGTCCCTATGGAGCTGCCAGTGCTGGACAGCTGCAGCCATGTCCCTGCCAGTAGCTCTTTCTGCTCTTGCAGGGGATTAAGATTCTGCAGCATGCAAGAGGCATGTGGCTTATTCACAATTCCTGGAAAGAAAAGCAGGCTTCTGTACTGGGGTCTCAGCCCCAGGAACCTCGCAGTGCAGAGAGCAAGCAGGTCCAATTCTGCCTGGGGGAGCTGGCAGGGAGAAAATCATTTTAATACCTATCTATCAGGCAACAGCAGCTGTTTCCACTAATTAAAGCTTTTAGAAAAAGCCTACAGGAAAGCTGGGGAGGGGCTCTTTATCAGAGAGGGTAGTGGTAGGATGAGGAGTAATGGTTTTAGGCTGAAAGAGGGGAGATTTAGATTAGATATTAGGAAGTTGTTTTTTTCCCTGTGAGGGTGGTGAGGCCCTGGTACAGGTTGTCCAGAGAAGTCAGAGATGCCCCATCCCTGGAGGTGTTTAGGGCCAGGTTGGATGGGGCTTTGAGCAACCTGATCAAGTGGGATGTGTCCCTGCCCAGTGCAGTGGGGTTGGAACTGGATGATATTTAAGGTCCCAAACCATTCTATGAAAACAAAATGGCATAGGAGGCCTTACTGTCACATCTAGGGTTGGGATGCAGCAAGCCCAAGACCAACAGGAAAAAAAGGAATTAGGGGTGGTTGCTTGTTTGAGAGGAGATGAGGTGGAGAAAAAGGGAGGATCAAGATGGATGAGGGGGAAAGTATGCATGGAAAAATGAAGAGAAGAAAGACATACTGAACTGGTTAGGTTTAAGCAAGTGCCTGGATTGTGCTTGTCTAGGTGGCTCTGGGCTGCCACATCCCAGAAAAAACTACTTCAGACTATTTTGTGAGTGGTCTCACGACCCAGCCTATGCATGCTGGGTGCATGGGACCCGTCAGTGAACATCATGTTGTGCTGACTTGGGTCCAAGGTCCCAGCAGCTCTGGCTATGCCTAACACGGTGCCTGACTTGAGCTAGACAAGAGCAGGTTGTATTTCTGAAGGAGGGCTGCTGGGTCCCTGTGGCACCCATGGCAGAAGGCAATTATGGTCCTGATGAGCATCTCAAGTGGCAAAGCCCAACTCTGGTTGCAGACACCACTTACGTTGTAGAGGGACTCATCCTTGAACACGCAAGGAGATGATTCCTCCAGTGCTGTCACCCACTAATCAGCACCAGGAAAGGCAAAACAAAATCAGGGAGGTCACTCTGAGCTCACATTTCCTGCCCACGCTCTTACTCAAGTGAAAGAGTTTCCTAAAATCCTGATTCAAGCCTCTGGCAGGATGGGAACTGACAGCAGTGGAGAAGCAGCTCCTGTAAGTGCACTTTCTGTTTCTTGTTTGTAGACAAAGCTGCATGAGAAACGTGGAGATGTTCTCTTTTCTTTTTGAAAGGTAGCCAGCTTGTAAGCACTGGTGCTCTGGCAGGTTTGGGTTTAATTTCTGAGCTCAGCTCATGTTGCATCCTTCAATTTTCCACTCTGAGCCTATGGGATGGGGATGCGAATGTTTAGTGCCAGCATGATATTGAGTGGGGAAGACACAACAGAGGGAGAAGAGGCATCTTGGTGGGCTGGAAGAGACCCAGAAATAGAAACTTCAGGGGTGACTTGTCCTGATGTGTGTGCACAGGGTGTGTGTTTAGGAGTCTTGCTGGTTGCTCCTGCGATTAGATGGGTGGGCAGCTTTGTTTTCCTCTTAAAGGCAAAGTCATAACTGTGAATGGCTAAGGATGAATTTTTTCCAATGAAGTAGAAAAGTAAAAATTCTCAGAAAAATCTTTGTTTCTGGCATTCTCCTGTGGCAGATTTCTGCTCTCCATGGCTACTCTGTCTGAAGTGTCCTGGAGCACTTGCCAAAGAACTGTGAGACAGCACAGAAACATTTTGATCCAGCCCAAATCAAATTTTATTTTCTTTTCAGCTGCCTGGAATTGCCTGGAATGGATATTTAAGCAACTTGGGACATGGGACCACAACAGGTACGTCCACAGCTTCACCCCCTTGCAGCTGTACACCCACAGGCATTCTCAGTACCCCAGTCCAAGCCTTGGGTGCTTCGCTTAACCCACTGGGAGTGGAGGGTCTCCACTTTCCTGGGGTGTTCGTGGGAGGGGAACTGTCCCTAGAGGGTGCAGAGCCATCCTGGGGTATGTCCTTCTCAGGATGTGGAGCACAACACATCCAACAACTTCATTGCAGGTCTCTGGGGCAATGGGAGAAACAGGTCCTTGAGGAGAGCAAGACAGAAGTGGCTGAAGCAGGGAACTATAAAACCATGCCTGGTTTGGGATTACTGGAAAAATGAATCCTGGGGGAGAATGGTGGGCAGCTTTGGCCATGGCTGAAAGACACTGTGCTTTAGGGGTGGAGGAGTATTTGTGCTGGTTCACCCCATGACAGCCCTGGTTTCCTCTCAGAGGCTGGAGATTAGTTTTGTTTTTTAAAACCCACGTTAACCTTCATGGTTGGCTCAGGCAGATCCCATCTCCCACCGCAGGCGATGGGTTCTTCAGAGACAGCCGTTGCCCAGTTGGAGTGGCTTTTGGAAGACAAAACGCTTGTAGTGTTCTGGTGTGTGTTTTTAATCTGAAAATCAGACTCCCAAAGTAGGAAGCTCTCCAAATCAGTCACCATTTCCTGAAATCTGGGCTGCAGCTGTCTAAATACTGACGCCAGCCTCCATCCTGGAGACCACATGGCCCTCGCCCTCCTTGGTCAGCAGAGTTTCAACCCGTTCTTCATCTCATGCAGGACTGACTCCAGCAACATCCTTCCAGTCAAATCTCTATCTCTACCTCAAACCTTGATTCAGGAGTTGATTCTGGTGCCTGCATGTCCTTACCTTGGATGAGACTGTGCAAACTGATCTAGTGGAAGATGTCCATGCCTGTGGCAGGGGAGGTGGAACTGGATGATGTTTAAGGTCGTTTTCAACCCAAACCATTCTATGTTCTATGATTCTATATTTTCCACTCACTAATATGTTTTACAAGAAGCCATGACTTTGTGTCCTAGAGTTGGCATGGAGAGGGGTCAGTGTCCTACCAGGAGCAGTGAGATATTCAGCATTTCACCTCTGAGAACAGCTCCACAAACATAAAGGTGTTGGTAGCAGGTTCTGGTTCACCGAGACACCGTTTTTTCAGTAGCAGCCCAGGTGAATCTAAATCAGCTCATAATGAGGTGTGATGGATTTCCATAATTTAGAGCAGAAACTTTCTCAAAGCTTTCAGTGTCAGGAAGAAGTGATGTGAGAGGAGATTGTGCTCATTTACTTTAAGTTCAAATCTGTCAGAGCAAGGAAAACAGAATGTTGTTTTATTTTTTTAATATGCCATGTAGACAACTGTCCCCATGCTGTAGGCAAAGGCCAAGGAGTGCAGGACACAACCACTTCTGGTGGAAGAATTGTAAACCTATGAACTAGAGGAAAACTCTCTGTGATGTGCCCTTTTGTTTCTTGAGTGTATTGGAACAACATTTTGATCCCTTTCCCTTGTCTTTTGTTCCTAGGCAGCCCCCTGTCAAAGGGAACTTCAAAGGTGGCAATGACAACTGCTTCCACTTTGCTGGATGCTGCCAATTCAAGTGACTACCCATATGAGTACTTGGATGAAGAGGATTACATGCAATATGCCCTCTGCACAAAAGAAGAGGTACTTTCCTTTAGCAGAGTATTCTTGCCATGTTTTTACACCACGATCTTCCTGGTCGGGTTGGCTGGGAACATCCTCTTGTTTATTGTCCTCATTACGTACATCAAGAAGAAAAAGAAGATGACCGAGGTGTATCTGCTGAACCTGGTGGTTTCAGACTTCTTCTTGCTACTAACTCTTCCTTTTTGGACTCTGTACATTTCTCAGTGGGTAACCTGGGGCATATTGTGCCCGGTCTTAAATGCCATGTACACTCTGAATTTCTACAGTGGGGTCTTTTTTGTGAGCTGCATGAGTCTGGACATGTATCTGCAGATAGTTCATGCTTGCTCTCCTCGCAGCTCCATGTCACAGAGGAAGTCCATCCTCTTCTTGTTGGTGCTATGGGTCCTTTCCATACTTCTTTCCATTCCTGATGGCCTCTTCACCAGCACAAGGCAAATTCACGACAAAACCGTTATGTGCACCCATGATTATGGCCAGAAACACTTATTTTGGAAAGTTGTCTTTCGGGTCATTCAAAACATCCTGGGTTTCCTTTTTCCCTTGCTCTTCATGGTGTTCTGTTATTCCCGGATAGCTTGTGTCCTCACCACATCTCAGATGCCTGGGTCAAGGAGAGTGCTCTGCTTCGTCTTTACTCTGGTGGGTGTCTTCTTTGTCCTGTGGTCACCTTACAACGTTACCCTCGTCCTTCACTCCCTGCAAGACGTGGGTGTGATCAGGAGCTGTGAAAGCAGTAAGCAATTGGACTATGCCATGCAGATCACGGAGAGTTTGTCCTTTGTCCACTGCTGTCTCAACCCCTTGCTCTATGCCTTTGTGAAGAAACGATTCAGATTATATTTATGGAAGATCCCTCAGGCAGTTTTCAGGAGAAGCACTTTCTTTGACATCCAGCCCTCAGAGACAAGCCAGTCTTGCAGCAGATACGCAGCTGAGATAGAAATGTTGAGTATCACAGATGCCTGATAAATATTTACATTATTTAGATTACATGTATGTCCTCTGTGCTGTGTTTTACTGATTCTGGCTGTGGGATGGAGTTGTTGTGAGCTCACGACACTGTGTAACCACTCATTTCATCCCAGTGCCAGCATAGAGATGAGGATTTTCCTCGTTGGGATTAGAATACTGCTCGTGGAATTTATTTCTGTTGTAATTGGAATTATTATTAAAGGATTGCCCTGGTTTTATGCTCATGGAAGAAGCCCTTCCTGTCTGGAATATGTGAGGCATTAGTGGATGCAGGAGGAGCTTATTTCAATGTTATGCCCTTAAAAATGCAAACTGAAGCCTGTGCTGATCTCTCGCATAGAACCCAGAGAGGCTGTGGGAGGAGAGTGTTCCCATTATCCCTCCAGTTTGTGGGGAATAGATTTACCACATTCATTCATCAGGCCAGACATGGGTGGCCAGAAGCCCAGCCCTGGGGATGGTTTTGCTTCTCCTGCCTTTTGCCATCTGCCAGGTAGATGTGTTCAACCAGGCTCATCCCTTTTTTTTGAGCAGGAGAGACAGCAGGAGGAATTAGATCATTTTAAAGTGGTTGTTTAAACTGGGTTTCTCCATTATGATGAGCTGTGCCACATTCAGGATTTCTGAGCAGACAACTGTGTCTTTCCAAGGGATAGATCCTTGGTTAGAGTTCAGTTTGATCATCAATTGATTTGAGATCAGCTTGATCTGCAACAATGTTCAAACCAGTAACAACCAGTGAGAAACAGGAAAAAAAAATGGGCTCAGCAGAATGGTGATGGAGGTATTTGCTGAAGATTGTTTTTGACAAGATAAAAAAGATCCATGGGTACTGCCTTTAACATAAATATTGGCTTTGGAACATCAGAGAGTGAGAGCATGGCCTTGAAAAGAAGAGCATAAATAGCTGTTAGCCAATCCTTATTATCAAGCATAGCTTTAATGTTCAAGGTTGTTACCTTGCTGAACTTTAAATAAAGGTATTATTCACCCCAAATGCTCTCAAACCTTAGCTGAGTGTTTTACAGCTTGGAAATCAATTTGGTATGGAGTTGCCTGGAACTGTAATTTAAGAGAGAACACTCATCTCCTCAGCTTCAATGCTAGGCAAGATTACTGGTAGGACTGAGAGGGGTTTGGGCTTGGTCTGGAAAGGTGAATTTGTTTTCACTGGCATTATTCTTCTTGCCAGGATTGCTGCAGCATGTTTCCAAAGTGGTAAGGCTTGGAGCTTTCTTTAAAAAAAAATAAATACAGGAATAATTATTTATCTGCTGCTATGATGTGGCCTCTGCTCCAGGGGTCAGGTCACTAGGGGGGAATGTTGAAGGGGAAAGCAGCTGGGAAGCAAAAACTAAGGTGAAGATTGTGATCCCATACAGAAGAGGACTCTTGGGACTGTGCAAAACTTATGATGAGATGCTCAAGGGAGGGTGGGGGAGATACTGGAGGGGGTGTGTGAAGGTGGGTTGGAGAGGAACAACTGTGGGAAAATAGGGAATGGGATATAAAAGCGGCTGGTTGTGTGGAGGCAGCGTGCCCTGTGCCTGGTTGCAGCAGTCTGTCCTATCTCCTTACTAAATCCTTTTTCTTAACTCTTTTCTGTGTGAGGATGCTGTGAGGTTCAAGCATCAATGGCTGGGGCAGAGGCTGTGATGACTGGCTGCAAAGATCAGGGTGGCAGCACCCAGAGGCAAAGTGCTGGATGAGGCACAGACTCCCTGGCATCGTCCCTGAACCCCATCCAGAGGAGAGCAACAAAGATTAAGAAGCAAAAGGGAAAATGAGTAAAGCTGCCAGGTACAGGGGTGGGAGCAGGAGGGCAGAGAGTTGGGGGATGCTCCCTCAGCTGGAGGGGACACAGGTGATTTACACCTGCCTTGTGTTGGGTGTGCATGCATCGGCAGAGAAGAAAGTGCTGTCGCCCATCTGGGCACCACTGCTCTCCAGCCAGGAGGTCAGTTTGGCCATTTGCAGATTCCAGGCTCATCTTATGCAGGACAAATGCAACTGATTCAAGCCCTCATCACTCATGGGAGAAGCAAATTTGCTTTGCTTTGCCTTTGTAAGGGTTAGCAGTGCTTGCACTGTCCGATGGCAGAGCATTTGTGGGACACTCTGCATTGCAGAACATCAAAATGTTGGAGAGTTTTCCTTCTCTTGGCTTTTGAGACCAAATGAGCTCAGCTGTCACCATTTTTTCCTTAGTCCTGAGCTCATTTCCAGTAGCATTCCCAACATCTACTCTTCTTTTTTTTTCCAGCATGCAGTGTGTGCCCATAGCATGGTCTTTAAAGGCAGAAATCACAGAGTGAAATTCTCTGAATCCTCTTCTCAGAGACTGGGCCCCGTGCAGCTTAGAAAAGGGAATTTGCTTAAACTGCTGCAGAGCACATGCCAAAACCCATCCACCTTACACAGCAAGTCCTAACTTGATTGCAATGTATCTTCCACCTTAATAATCTCTGCTCATCAAGGGAGAAGTACATGCTGGAGCGCCCCACAGGGAAAGGCAAACACTTGCTGCCAGTGAGGACAAAGGTTGTCAGCTGTGCATCTGCATATCAGCTGCTGGATGGGAATAAAAAGCACGTTTCTGCCCCAACCTAGGTCTAGTTCAAGCTCCTGGAGGCTGCAGAGCTCTCATGGCGCTCTGGGTGATTCTCCTCTGGACCTTGATAGCATCGCTGCTCGGTGGGCTCTACCTTCTGGGTGCGTTTCGGAGACAGAGACCTGATGAGCCGCCTCTGGACAAAGGTACCATTCCCTGGCTGGGTTACGCACTGGATTTCAGAAGGGATAGCTCAGAGTTTCTAAAAAGGATGCAGAGAAAACACGGGGATATTTTCACGGTGCTGATTGGAGGCTATTACTTCACCTTTGTGATGGACCCCTTCTGCTTTGGAGCCATCGTGAAGGAGTCACGATCTAAACTAGACTTTACTACTTTTGCTTCTAAACTGGTCCTGCAGGTTTTTGGCTACAAGCCCATCGAAGCCAACTTTAGCATAATTCATGCGTCGAGCACGAAGCATCTGATGGGAGACGGGCTCACTGTCATGACACAAGCCACCATGGAGAACTTTCAGAAGCTGATGCTTTTCAAGCTGAGCTCAGTAGGGGAGAAGCGAGTGTGGCAAGAAGATAGCCTCTTCCACTACTGCTACAACATTGTCTTCAGAGCTGGGTACCTGGCTCTTTTTGGCACGGAGCCACACCAAGGGGCAGGTAACAAGGAGAAGGCTAATGAGCAGGATCGTATCCACTCCAACCAGCTGTTCCATGAGTTTCGGAAGTATGACCGCCTCTTCCCTCGCCTGGCCTATGCTGTGTTGCCTCCCAAGGACAAAATAGAAGCTGAACGGCTGAAGAGGCTGTTCTGGAGCATGCTGTCTGTGAAGAAGAGCTGGCAGAAGGACAATATCAGTGGGTGGATAAGTGAACAAGACCAGCTTCTGGCAGAACATGGTGTCCCTGAGTACATGAGGGACCGTTTCATGTTTATGCTCCTCTGGGCATCCCAAGGCAATACGGGCCCGACTGCCTTCTGGCTCCTCTTGTATCTAATGAAGCATCCAGAAGCTATGAAAGCTGTGAAGGATGAGGTAGATAAAGTCTTGAGGGAGAATGGCCAGGAAGCAAAGCCAGGGAGCCCACCAATTAACATCACTAGGGACATATTAAACCAGACTCCTCTTCTGGATAGTGCTCTGGAGGAAACTCTGAGACTTGTTGCAGCCCCAATATTGATCAGAGCTGTCCTCCAGGACACCAACCTTAAGACAAGCAGTGGGACAGAGTACACTCTCCGCAAAGGAGACAGGGTGGCTCTGTTCCCATATGTCTCTGTGCAGATGAACCCAGAAATTCACCCTGAGCCTCACGAGTTTAAGTATGACCGCTTTGTAAACCCAGACGGCACCAAGAAAGACTTCTACAAAAATGGGAAGAGGCTGAAATACTTCAACATGCCTTGGGGGGCAGGAGTATCCATCTGTCCCGGGCGGTTCTTTGCTGCTGCTGAAATTAAACTGTTTGTTGTCTTGATGTTGAGTCACTATGACCTGGAGCTGGTCAATGGAGAAGAGAAGATCCCAGCGATAGACAACACCCGCTGGGGATTTGGGACGATGCAGCCTGTTCGCGATGTTCGGTTCAGATACCGGCTACGCTTTTAACATGGGAAGTCCTTGTTGAATTGTTTGTTCTGGTGTTATCTGTGAAATAAATTGCGTGATGCCATGGTTATCAGATTCGTGTGGTGCCAACATTGATATGGTCTTGTTTGCTTAACGGTTATCGTGGCTTTTCTCTTTACCTCCTTCACATGTATCGCTTCTCTGCGTTAGCGTCTCTGTGTTGGGTTATAGTGATGGATACACTTAACTCCTAGCTGTGCTTTGGTTCAGGTTAATTAAGGAGCAACAGGCCTCGTGCCCTGTGGTGAACCCTGGAGCTGAAAAGCTCCTGGCTCACATACAAGGGAGTGAAGATGCCTCAGAAGAATGTTTCAAACGGTGGTTTGGAAGCCCAAAAATGCAAGATATCCGAAGTACAAAACAAGATACCAAAGCTAAAATGAAGACATCTGTCTTATCTGTACTGTTGACTAGCAGCCACCTTCTTCATTCCATATTAACCATCAGGATGAGCCCAATTTGAGCTGTTTCTGAATTGCAGCTGGACTGCACGCCAGGTGACTCTCCCGTTGAGCAAGGATGCCTCTCAAGGCTTGATATTCCTCACCTGAGACTGAGAGATCCTTCCTTGTCCAAAGTGGAGAGATCCCTCATTCACGACCAATCCTCAGTAAGTGACTCATGGTGTGCTGAATTAATACTAATGAGATATTAATAATCCAGGTAGCTGCTCAGTATTAATTATTATAACCTTGTCCAGAAAATTCCATTAGACATAGACTATTGCCATGTCTGAGACTAAAACTGAGCCTAGACTCCATATGGAGTTCATAAAGCAAGAAGGTCCACTCTAAACTTTGGACTCAATGTGAGAGTCTTCCTTACCCTTTGCATCTTCGATCCGTGTGTGAATCATTCCCAGTTTTCATTTGTATGTTTCTTCCATGCAGTAATTAATAAGGTGAACCTTGTCATCAAACTTATTGACCCTTAGTAAACCCCTGTTAAACTTTGTTAAATTCCATTGAGTTGATGGAACTCTGTCAAATTATTACTTTACCTAATAAAATATACTGATGCTTCTCTCTACTGAGTGAGGTGCATTCCACTCTTCCATAACAATTATGTGATAAAATCTCATTTGCATATCCACAAAAGAGCACAGACGGATAAAGAGTGCTCTGCCAGGGTACTCCCAGCCCCATCACAGAGGCCATCAGCCCATCAATAGCCCATCTGCACAAACCCAGAGGAGCACAGGGACATATTGGCAAGTGGGAACCCAAATTAAGGACTTCCATAGAACGAGTACTTTGTCCCTCCCAGGACTGTCCCAGTGGAACCATCAGCATGAGACCCACTGAGATGTGTCATTGGCAGCACCTCTCCAAATCACAATCTGGACTAAGGGGGATTGAGTCAAGAAAGGGGGGAATATTTTATGATGTGCAGGGGAAGAACATTTTGGATTGCACAAATCTTATGGTGGGATGTTTAGGGGAAGAAGAAAAAGTGGGAAAAAGGAGGAATTTAAGTGATTTAGGGAGGAAAATAGGTGTGTGAGGGGATAAAAAGGGCTGGTTGTGTGAAAAAGGTGACTGATCACTTGTCTGATCACACCCTGCACCAGATCAGCACAGTCTATCCTAGTGTCTTATTAAATTCCTTTCCTTAAATTCGAGACCATGAGTCAGAGAGCCTGTGTATCCATGATGCTGGCAGCTGGCACTAGTGAGTGAGAGGATGTGCAAACAAAGATCAGGCCAGGTGAACTGGCAAATAAGTGAAAAGATCTGCAAGTGAGCGAGCCTGGCTGCACACCAGTATTGGGGCTGCCTGGTTGTGTTATCAGCTCCTAACCAACATATTTATATTCCGCATGAAATATCATTGTCAGGATGGCATCAGCTTGTGGTGAACCCCTGAGAGGTCAAAGAACAACAAATATCCTCTCCGGAGGTGTTAGGATTTCCTCGGGGTTTTCAGATTGTCTTGTTTATGATCCCCTTGTGATATCTGAGGAGATCCCCAAAGGGAGTAGAGGTGGGATGTACTGAGGAAGGACTTACCAACAACAGCTCCTTTCCACGTCAGATGTTAGAAATGTGGAATGCATGTGGTAACCTCCCTTTGCAGGGCTGCAGGAGGTTGTTCAAGGCCAGGTTGGATGGGTTTTGAGCAACCTGACCCAGTGGGAGATGTCCCTGCCCACAGCAGTGGAGCTGGAACTGGATGGGCTTTAAGGTCCCTTCCAACCCAAACCATTCTATGATTCTATGATTCAAGCCCCGTGTCTTGTGTACAATTTCTGGGGATAAAAAAAGCTCTGTGTGTGTCTGGATTCATCCCACCGACTGCAACAGAGCCAGGGCTGAGCCAGGATTCCCTGCAACACCCAACCAGCTCCCTGCTTTAACTCAAATCATTGCACAAGCCCAGATATTTTGGACTCTGCCTGTTGGGAATGGATCTGCCCTCCTGCGAGGGGGTGGCTGTTGGATTGCAGTGCCTGAGCCTTGGTGGAGGGTGAGATCCTGGCATCTTGATGATCCTCCATCCTCTCCTCAAGCCTCGTGGTCTAATGGTGTTTTCAGAAGATACTTACTGCAACGTGACACCTCTCACCCCTCCAGATTTACACGTCATCCTCTGCAAAGGCCCAAGGGAGCTATAAGAGATGGGATAGGGTGATGGGAAGGGGCTAGAAACCCAAACTGGGTCATGAGAAAACAACCTCAATCCCTTATGAGCCCTGAAACATCTCTCTTTTATCTACTGGATCCAATGCAGGATAACACTTTGCTCTACAAACTCTGATATGCTTTTCTTCCTTTCAATAATTAGGGCTCTGACAACATCAATCCTTACAGAAGTTAAATCACAGCCTCACCTGTGCAGAGGACAGTGGATTGATTTTAACGCTGACAGTAACCTTGGACTTTGGAGATTATGTGTGACCAAGGAATGAAACTCAAACATTTTCACGTGTATCCACACATCAAGGCCAGATTCTGCTTTGTTCTGCAAAGGACAGGGTTATGTTGTAACTGCACATCGAGGGCAAACTATCTCACGTTGCCAGACTGGGCATTAGACCAGACTTTGTGGTGGTGGAAATTCAGACAGAAACTGTCAAGCAGCTGTGGTAGAGCCAAGGAAAACAAAACCTACCTGTAAATTCACAAGGCTTAACTATGACAGTTAATATTCCTATTAACAAATCCAGCACAACTTCCATATTCCCTCTACAGCTCTCATGTCTTTATTTTTGTCCCCCATGGGTTCTTTTCTTTGCTCTGCTACTGAGAACAAAGCCAGAGCTCTTCCGATGTTCTGGCCAATGGTTTGATCTTTGCAAGCTCTAAGCCAAGCCCAGGAATGCCTCGGCATAGCTGGGCAGATCAGAGCCATAGTGACATCCTGGCCAAGAGATGTCCTTGCTCCAGGGCTCTAGCAAGAGGACTGTTTGTGTGGATGGTTTGCATGGAGGTTGCTCACTGAAAGTGCACGGTGTATGTTTGTGGTTATCACTTGTAGGGACTCCAGGGCAGAGGGAAGGATGCTGGACAAATATGGACTGCGCTTGGGAAAGGGATATAAAAATGATGACAATGACAGTGATTCAGCAGAATAGTCTGGCTTTACTTCCTTGTCAGAATGGTTTATTTAACCAAACATTATTGGGTCTATAAAAGACTTCAGACCTGCTCAAATGCACGCAGTTGTGAGAAGCAAAAAACCCCACTTCATTTGAGTCATATACGGAAGAACGTGAAAGCTACAAATGAGTTAATCTGCAATTAAGTTTTATGCTTAGATGGGTTGTCCCCTGGCACTGAGCTTTCCATCCCAAAGTGTACCAGCAAGAGTAGAGAAGCAGCTTGTGCCAACAGAAATCTTATTGGATGTGCAGTGGCATATGGAGGGTCAGCTTGGGCCCCATGGAGAAAGCTAACTCTTCTCAAACCTAAGCAAGCTGTGACCTCTTGCAGGAGCAGAATGAGGAAGATGTACATTTAATCAGTTACTGGAAAGCCCCTTTGCTGCTGCCCTTCCTGTACACACCTTGTCCTACAGGGTCTACCAGACTGTTTTCAGAGAGACTGGCTCTTCTTGTTTCCTGTGACTTGGGCAGGAAGGAGTTTCCTCACAGAGTATGAAAAGCCATGCTTAAAATCTCCTCGGTGCTACCACTGTCCCACAAGTAACACACACCTCCTCCTTTTTGAGCCTCTTGTTGCTCCACAGCTAGAGGATCTCTCCTCTAGATCCGTGTTTAATTTCAAGTCAGGCCATGTGGCTATGGTGGAGAACTTGGCCAGGTAAGCGATATTGCTTGCTGACGGATGCTAGCAGAGTCCCACCACTCCAGCCCTGTGTCTGGCACTTGGCAGAGACATGGGATCCCAGGACAAATCATGTTGGGAGGGAGCTCAGGAGATCTCTAGACCAACCTTCTGCTCAAAGCAAAGTCAGCTGTCAGCTCAGGCCAAGTTGCTCATGGCTTTATATAGTTGATCCAAAGTTACATTGCTGTCTAACATCAGGCAAAAAATCCTGCTCACTCTTCCCTATTTTCTCATCATAACTGATCAATGAATTCCTTTTAATTGGAGGTGGGTGGGAAAACCACCAGTCACTCAGACCTTGCTGTGGTGGTCACTGTGGGATGAGTGGTGCAGTGACATCTGAAAGCGTGTCTGGTTATCACCTCCTGGGGCCAGGAGCAGAAGTCACCATTTACACACATGGAGCCTTTCTGACCTCAGGGAAGGATTTGCAAAGCTGCTTGGGGTAGGGAGCTACTCCCATTCAGGAATGGCTGTGGAAATCTTTCCTGGTTGTCCCAGGAAGCGCACAGCCAAATGAGACACACGCTATATCAAGTTACCATCAGTCAGCTGAGCCATTTTAGGTCTATGTTTGTGCTCTTACCTTGTGGCAATGCACATAAGAGGGGGTAATTTGCTCAGTTGTGCTAAACGGCGTTTACAGAGAGCGGTTCCCCCAGCTCAGCTGATGCACAGCAACTTGGCAGGACTCCGGTACCACTTAGTGCAGACGGGGAGAGGGAGACAATTCACGTCTGTCGTGACATCCACGTCACTGTGCAATCATGAGGCCATACTTGGAGCACAGCAGGCCCCTTTTCTTTTCCCGTTCAGTGAGGAAATTCCTCAGTTTGGTGGTAGGGAAGGTAACCAGTGCCTGCTGCCTGTTGTCCAAACCTGTCTCCTGCAGCCACGGGCTCTGAAGGCACTCCGAGGCTAACGGCCTTCCCCTAGGACAGATAAAGGTGAGACGGTCAGATAGGGATCCGTGCTGAGCGTAGAAGCTCCTTGCAAATGGAGAGAAGGAAGGGACAATAGTGGGGTTCAGCACCAAGAGTCCAGTTGGGAGAGCAGACGCCACCTTACCAGGGATTTGCACACAGCGTGCTCTGGAGAAACGACACTGCTCCCCCGGAGAGACCCGCGTAGCACCGCGTGAGCTTCACTCTGCCCTTCCTGGTTGTTCTCAGAAACTCACAGGCTACGTCAGAGCTGACAGGGTAGTTGGCACTCAACCTGCCCCGAAAGAAGAGAACTGTTCAGCGTCAAAGGCATCGTCCAAAATGCTCCTTCTCCCAGGAATTCCCACCAAGCAGTCATGAGAATGCACAAACACATCATATGGGAAAATAAATTTCAATAGCAGCACAGGAAGGTGATGGATCTGCTAGAGTGAGTCCAGAGGAGGCCACAAAGATGACCAGATGGCTGGAACACCTCCTTTATGAGGACAGGCTGAGACGGTTGGGGTTGTTCAGCCTAGAGAAGAGAAGGCTTCATGGAAATATCATAGCAAACTTCCAGTACTTAAAGGGGGCTGACAGGAAAGCTGAGGAGGGGCTCTTTATCAGGGAGTGCAGGGACAGGATGAGGGGGAATGGTTTTAAGCTGAAAGAGAGGAGATTTAGATGAGATATCAGAAGAAATTTTTTCCTGTGAGGGTGCTGAGGCACTGGCACAGGTTGCCCAGAGAAGTCATGGAAGCCCCATCCCTGGAGGTGTTCAAGGCCAGGTTGGATGGAGCTATGAGCAACCTGATCCAGTGGGAGGTGTCCCTGCCCACGACAGGAGAGTTGGAACTGGATGGGTTTTAGAGTCCCTTCCAACCCAAATCATTCTATAATTCTATGATTCCAAAGGCCACTGTCCTCCAGTGGGTTTGATTACTTAGGCTTCTTTTCCACTTGGTGTAATTTTAATTTGCTTGTTAAAGCTGAGGCATTTCAGATGAGGCTGAGTGAGAAACACCAGCAGCTGCTGTGTTGTAAAACAGCCTCTTTACTCTGTTTGAAGACATTACTGGGACTGGGCATCCTTGCACGGTGCAGCCAGATCCATATCACCCATTGCACAGCCTTCTGCAGTGTTGCCAAAGAGAGGGGGCACAACTGAGGTTAACCCTCTCAGTAAACTTGTCTCCTCTGGTTTACGACTATGAAATTGCACTTCTGAAGCAGGAAGGACAGACTGACTTACATGATGAAGGCTGTGATTCCGACGGACCAGATGTCAGTCTGTGGGAGGGCTCCTTGCTCTGTCAGCAGTTCCGGAGCTGGAAAAGCAAACCAGCGTGAACCAAGCTCCCCTCCAACGTAGAGATCAGCACAAACCAGTGGGTACTTTTATGCTTTGCTACCTTCCCAAGAGTCAAAAAGAAAAAGCTTCTAGCACAGGGAGCTGATTGAGGGAAAAAACCTTCATGGGTGATGACTGCAACGAAACCTGGAGAACATCAGGCCAAATTGCAGTAATACTATACCCCTGAGCTCCAGACACATGGATGCCAGCCAGAGCAGAGCTGGCCATGATCTCTGGCTCTGTCCTCTGTGGTCTGCAAGTGGGATGGGTGTCACCACTAGTAGCTCCATACTGTTACAGGAAGGGGCACCTGGGAGACTTT
Source organism: Dromococcyx pavoninus (assembly GCA_033558185.1). NCBI lineage: Eukaryota > Metazoa > Chordata > Aves > Cuculiformes > Neomorphidae > Dromococcyx > Dromococcyx pavoninus. The sequence goes on along the minus strand of JAUMJL010000400.1, from coordinate 252,706 downwards.
GCTTGCTGGGGCCAACTGCAGCCTTGACCAATGGCTCTATCTGTCTTTCTGTTTACCACAGATTGCATGCAAGGCCAAGGTTGCTGTGACTGAACTCTGTACTCACCCATGGTTTCAACATAGTCTGTGCACTTGTCCATGGTAATAACTTTCTCTTGTGTATAGAACTGTGCATTGCCAAAATCCAGGAGTTTCAGCAGGTTGGGCTCAGTGATGATCATGTTTTCAGATCTGAGATCCAAGTGCAGGATGCTGTGTGCATGGAGATACTCAATGGCACTGAGGATCTGCCACAGGTAATCTCGGACCTCCACTTCTGAGTACGATGTCCTGGTAGAAGAAAGGAGATAGAAACTAGAGTTATCCTATCTGTGTGCCCATCCTACACCTATTGTCCTCCTCTGGATGACTAATCCTGTGAGGCGCTTGAGAGTAAAGGAGAAACAACTCTACTCATTTAGTAAATCTATTGTATGTGGAGAGGCTGGTCCAGACTGTGAGTCAGGCCTGCAGATTCCAGAGGTTCAAGAGGTTGTAGAGCCACAAGTCAGAGAAAGAAGTGGTTGTGCAGAAATCAAAATATGGATTTCACGTGCACCATTCCCCCTCCTTTAATCAAAGGATTTCAGCAGATCCACTTTCTGCCATTTTAAAGAAACAATGTGGAGGACACACGAAGCTTTCTGAACCACGATAATTTCCTTGTTGTGGGAGAAAAGGGGGTTTGTATCAGCTTCTGTGAACTGCTTTCAACATCTCAACTGGGAAGCCCTGAACTGTCCCCCACCCTCGCCTTGTAGGGAACTTAAATACTTTTTTTATATCACAAGAAGTGGCAGAATGAATGGCATCACGAGTCCTGTGTGCAATGGCAGCACACTGGAACAGATGGAGACAGAAAATGTACATTCTCAGGGGAGAGCAATGGGCTCTCTACACCAGCCCTGACTGGAAAACCCTTCCCTCCACCTGTTATTACCTCAATGCCAAGGAGTGGAGTAGCTCTGGTCCCACACACATCTCCTGGATCAACACTAAGTGCCGTGGGCTGATGTAGGCTCCCTTCAGCTGGGCTATGTTTGTGTGATGAAGCTTTCTCAGGATGTGGTACTCGAGGGTCACAGTCTGCTTGTCCTCTTGCCAGTAAGGGATAATTTTAGCAGCTAAAGTCTTGCCGCTTACTTTTTCTCTGCACTGTTGGACGATGCTGAAACGCCCCCTGGTAAAAAGAAGAACACAAAGGCAAGTTAAACTTCTCTGCTACTCCTGGAAGAGCCAGGAGCTTCTGTTCTTTAAAACCATCAGGATCCCATGCTGTGTTTTCATCCATGCACAGTTTTGAGTTATTTCATCTATTGTCACTATTTGCACATCCTTGTGTGTCTCTAAACTGTAAAGTCCCTTCAAGTTCCAGGAGTGAGAGCTTAACTCCTTTGGAGAGAGAAGGTGGCTCATTGTGCCTCGAGCAAGAGAACTACCCCCTGCAGGCACCTGCCTGCTTCTGTTGGCAACAGAAGTTGGTGTCTGTCTCCTAGGCAGAAAAATGTTAAACCCCAAACCCATATCTGAAAATGAAAGGCTGATGCAACAAGGAGAGAAGATTTTGGTAGCCCAATGGGCTCATTTCACAATGTACTAAGGGGTTGTCCTGGTGTCCAGCACAGCCCCTTTTGCTCTCATGAAATCCACACCAAACCAAGATAAAATCACTCATCCAATGATCTCAGGTTTGCATGTATTGCTGTGGAGGTGTTTTCAACAGAACCCCGTGACATTAGATGAGCAGCACATTTCTAGAAGTGGCTTTTCTAAACTCCAGCCACATGAGGCATTTCCCTTTGGCTGTTTGAAGGTTGAGTTGGATTCAGTACCTTTTAATCTCTGTTTGGAAGGCGTAGGTCTGGTAGGTTGGGAAAGGCTCGGATGGTGTGATTATTTCACTCTCTTCTTCAGTGGCAGCCGATGGGATTGCAGCACGAAGTTCTACAGGGAAAAAGCAACTGGGATTACGTGGGAAAACACCTCTGTGTGGAGTCCAGAGCCTCTCTGAGCCACCCTCCATTATCTATGAGCAATGCCACAGGTGAAAGCAGAGCCTCCTCACGGCGGTTGCAGGTCGTCTCCCAGCTGTGGCACCCAATCTGAATGCAACAGATTCTGGACCATCCACTTAGTAATTCCCTGGTGTGACCACTCCAGAGTATATGAGATGTATTGTATGTTGTGTGCTGTGCTATCAAACATTTTAGCCAATGGTGTTCAGCTCATAACAAATCATTAGGGCACCATAAGGCACTGACAAAGAATGAGAAAGTTATTTTATTTGGGTATTTCAGGGCAGTAGTTGAAACTTGTTGCTCTGCTTCTGGCATGTGGTGGTGTCCAACTGCTCCCTGAAACATCAAAGCATCCCCAGACAAATGAAAGCCTCTACCTGGAAAAACTGGGCACATTGAGATATATTAATGAATTCTGGGCCAAGAAAAAGGAGAGGATTTAGGGTGAATTAAAAATATCTCCTGTGAACTGATTTTTACAGAGTAATCCTCTCCACTGGGAGGAAATTCCAGTTAGACTATCCTTCCATTTCTTGGCAGAAAAGATACTTCCTTTGCTGCAAATACTAGAAAACATAAATTAACTACTGAACTTAGGACGGAGTCCATAACAAAGAGCAGGTCCAGGGCTTTCACCACTGGTGGATCTGTACCAATAGATTGATGTCTCATTGACATTGACATTCATTGTCTCAGACCTGTTTCCTTGTTATTTCACATCAAAAATTGAGTGTGCCTTCAGTGAGTAACCTCCACTTTCCAGATTTTTATTTTAATATTCTATTTTTGTATAATTTACATATTATTTATATTTACATGCTGTTATTAATTTATTATTTACGTTATATATTTGCATATATTCACCTAACTGCTCCCAGAATTGGAAAATAATACTTTTAAATAAGAAAGTTGAAGAGGAGGAAGCCCTAAACCACCCTGAGCCAAATGGTTTTGCTCTTGATTCACTTGTTCTAAACTTCTGGAGCTGCGTTCAAAAGGTTGCAGTTGTTTTGGTGAAGGAAAACCACAACGCTTTCTTGGCACTTGATCTTACCCATTTGGTCCTTCCTAATGATTTTCACTTTGGCAGATGGGTCGCTGTAAGGGCCCATTCCTGCTTTGCTGGTGCAGGCTATCCTGAAGCAGTAGATAAACCCCTTGGAGAGATTTTTGGCATGATAGCAGCAGTCAGCAATGTCAGAAGCAAGAGTCGTCCACTCCCCATCTTAACCAAGGAAAGACAAAAAAGAGAATCAGAGAATCATAGACATATAGGATCACACAATTGTTAAGGTTGGAAAAGACCTCTAAGATCATCCAGTCCAACCATCAACATAACACCACTGTGTCTGCTAAACCATGTCCCAAAGTGCCACATCTACACGTTTTCTGAGCACCTCCAGGAACGGTGACTCCACCACTTCCCTGGACAACCTAGTCCAATGCTTCACCACTTTTTCAGCAAAGAAATTTTTCCCTATATCCAATGTAAGCCTCCCCCAGTGCAACTCTCTCATCCTATCACTTGTTGCTTGGGAGAAGAGACCAACACCCACCTGGCTACAACCTGCTTTCAGGTATTTGCTGGGAGGAATAAGATCTTCCCTCAGCGTCCTCTTCTCCAGCCTAAACAATCCCAGTTCCCTCAGCTGCTCCTCACAGGACTTGTGCTCCAGACCCTTCACTGGTTCTGTTGCCCTCCTCTGGACACCCTCCAGCAGCTCAATGTCTTCTTGTAATGAGGGGCCCAAAACTGAACACAGGATTCAAGGTACAGCCTCACCAATGCCGAGCATAGGGGCACAATCCCTTCCCTACTCCTGGTGGCCAAGCCATTTTTGATACAAGCCAGGATGCTGTTGGTTGTCTTGGCCACCTGGGCACACTGCTGGCTCCAGTTCAGAGGAGGGCTTAGGACTCATTTAAGATAGTCACACTGGGATTTAATTTGAGTTTTTGGGTTTTGTTGTGTTTCTTTTTTCATCAACTTTACTTATATGATGGGAATACAGAGAAACAGTGAATTTCTTAGAGTAAATGACTTGCTGTGGCCAACTTCTGTGCATGGTGCCACTCACTGTACACATGCCCAACTCATCTTTTATGAAATCAGTTGGTTCATATCTAACCAGTCCAAGGTGTGGCAATATTGTCTCAGAGGAATGGTGAAACTTTCCTGTATAGTGTCTGTTTATCTAATTCATGACAGCAATCTCCAATGCAAATATACATCAAGAAATCCAAACAAAAGCCTAGCAAAAACCACTGGGTTTTTTCCCTTTATCCCCATATTGAATCCAATTGAAACCATGAGGTGCACGATTTCAGGCCAGAACTATCCACTAATGTCCTCCTAGCAAACCCAGTGGTTGAAACTTGGACAGGTTTACTCAACTCTTACAAAACTCAGATAATTTTTCAAGGTACTCTAATTGTAGGCATATTCTGGGCTCATTATTCTTGGGACCAAGGCATGAAGCAGAAAATCACCAGCAAATATTTAATGATCCTTCATTTCACATGACAAGGGCCCTATAATTTGTCCTTGCAGCTGAGCTCAAGGTTGAACTCAACTCCTTGAGACTGCCTGAGGTTAAATTCATCATTTCATTCAAATAAACACTGGTAGAGAGCCTCAAACCACAGGACAAGCAATAATTAGCCACCAAAAAACAGGGTATCAATGACTTTGCAGGGTACTGGTTGAATTGAGAGATGACTATGTGCAAGAAGGAGCAGATACAGCTTAGAAATACAGAGAAGTGTCTGCAGAAGCAGTGTGCAAAAGCCTACTGTCAAATAATAGATAAAACATGGAATTTTTTTTCTGGTTATCCTAATCCTCCTGTGTATAGGGAAGTGTGACTTGGCATGTCCCTGCCAAATACACAGAGTGCAACTGAAGATGCTGTTTCCTGTTTTTCTTCCTAATGAGAACAACTTGCATTTGTATCCTCCCCAAAGTCTTGCCTACAGTTGTGTCAAAAGGAATAACAATAAAGCAAGCTGTGTTGGAGGAAAAGTGACTGACACCAGCTGCAGAGTGAAGAGGCAGAAAACTGCTGCCCATTCCTGTGCTAATCCAGAAAAGAGTGCATCTGTGTTTGGGGAGGTAAAAGAAGGAACACTTGAATCCAAAGGGCTGCGTGACTGCAGTAGGAATTACTCTCAGGCACAGCATTCATAATAATAACAACAGCAAAAGTAGTCCCAAGAGAGATGGAACAGGCTTGGGGAGTTGATTCAAAGTTCATGGAATTAAATAAGAAAACATCCACTGACTTCATCAAGATGGGGACAAAGCCTTGGAAGAGAACATCAAAGGGATGATGCAGTTTTGCCAGGCTTTTGTCATCTTGTCCTGGCAGTTTGCCCTAAGCTTCCTGCATAATCAATGGAAAAAGAAAGCATGGCTCTTTAGCATGGGGTGAATTACCTTCTCAATAGGACCATCTTTCTGCACAGACCGTACAGAAAGCCTGGGCACACGATGATATTGTCTTCTGGTCGTTGTTTCTGGGCATTATTAGTGTATAATGTTGTTAGAACTGTAATTTGAGATGATCACTCAGTGTGTCTGGCAGCAGCCATGCATCTTCTTCTGTAGCTGCTCACTCTTTGGTCACATCTTCCCTGCAACCTACTTTGATCCACGCTTTAGCAAAGCCTTTGTGTGAGTCTGCATTTTCCAGGTTGATTTAAGCAGCACAGCTTCTTACTTTTAGACTATTAAATGATGGCTGTATGAATTTCATTCCTAACTCTAAACTAGGGAGTTATATCAAGCTGTTTCTAAACAAAACTAAAATATCCAGCTGGTGAAGAAATCATATGAATTGAGATATTCCCTGCAGAAGTAATATTCCACTTTACCTTCGCTCCTGCACTGGACAGTGTAACGGACAAGGATGTTGGTTTCCACAGGCTTCCAAACCACCTGCACTCCATCCTCATAGACCTCCACGATGTCAGGGGGTGGAGGGCTGGGGGGAACCTCTGTCAGGAAGAGGCACAAAAACCAGTGACTGTTAGGAATAGCACTGCTGTCATACATAACTCTACACCTAGCATTTCTCAGTTACAGATATTATTTATATATATGAATATATATGTATATATTATTTTATATATATAATGTATATATATTTACAGCCTTCCAGTACTTAAAGGGGGCCAACAGGAAAGGTGGTGGGGTGGGGCTCTTTATCAGGGAGTGCAGGGATAAGATGAGGTGGGACAATTTTAAGCTGAAAGAGGGGAGGCTTAGATGAGATATTAGGAAGAAATGTTCTACTGTGCACCGGCACAGGTTGCCCAGAGAAGTCGTGGATGCCCCATCCCTGGAGGTGTTCGAGGGCAGGTTGGGTGAGGCTTTAAGCAACGTGATCCAGTGGAAGGTATCCCTGTCCATAGCAGGGGGGTTGGAACTGAATGAACTTTAAGGTCCCTTCCAACCCAAACCATTCTATCATTCTATAATTCCGTATATATGCACACACTTAGTGGAACAGCAATTTAACAATGCTTAGTTTAAACTCAGTATTAAGATTTTGAAGTCTGTTTCTAGAACCACACTTCTACTGGAGTGACTCTGAAACCAGGAGAGAGACTAAAGAGTGAGGAAGAGGGAATGAACCCTGCAAAATGTGCTACCAGATAGCAAGGGCTGTGGCTGTGGAGTAGAGCAGGGGAGGGACAGATTGTCCTCTGAGTCTGTCTGTGGAAATCACGTCACATTTTTGGGCAGAATTACTACTGTTTTCCCAACCTGGGGCTGCCTTCATCTTCAAAACCTGCTTTCCATTCTAAATTAGATTTGTGAAGCCTGTTAACCATCAGCATCTACCTCACTGTCCCTGCTCCTGAATCCCAGCTGTATTAGCTAGTACAGAGATCCTCTTTCTTTTTCTTTTTTTGAATCCAATCTGCTCCTACCTCTCAAGTTGCAGGGTTTCCTGATTTCAGATGGGTCAAGAGCAAACAAAAAACCAATAATCTGTGGTTGAACAAAACCTCAAGAGTTGATGAGTTCTGCACACATCACTTACTATGGACAAAAATATATAAATATGTATATATAATCTAGCTGCTTGTCTTACCTGCTTTTCTTATGATACAAGAGGTGGATGCTGAGCCAAGAGAGTTTGTAGCCACACAGGTGTAAATACCAAAGTCATCAGCATTAACAGACAGAATAGTTAACAGCTGGAAGTTTTTCAGTGTGCCTGAGATGAGGATCCGGCTGCTGCTATGGACAGGTATCCCATCTGAAAGGCAGGAGATACGAGAGATAAGTACCCTGCAAATTTATAGCAAAGGGTCTAAACCCCTCCCTGCACCCATGTCCTAGAGGTTAGGAATTCCCTAGAGGGATGCCAAGGTTACCTCTGAACCAGTCAACGTGCACGGAGGAGTGAGCCGCTGTCCGGCACGACAGCGTCACGCACTGTCCGACGGCAGCAGCCTGGTCAATCAGCTCCTCCACGAACAAAGGTGCTGCAAAGAAGAGGAAAAAAAAGCAATTCAGCATGGTCACGAGGGCTATGTGGAAAAAAAAGTGCATGAAGGACAGCAGGAAGCATTTGTAATTGGTTCAGGAACATTTCTGGCTCATGCTCTGGCACTGCTTTGGCCGCTGCTTGGAGAATCACCCGGGCATTGGGCACACAGATGCAGGAGCCCTGATCATCCCCACAGATGAGGCATGACTGATCCATCCAGATGGATCTTGGAAGGTCCATGGGGAATATCTGCATTGCCCAGCCTTGCTGGTACAGCTAATGCAGCAGAACAGCTCAGAGGAGAAAGACAGAGCACGTCACAGCAAGAGTTTCCTTCTGGCCTTGCTTAAATGTCGGGGCAAAACTGAATGATGGCATTTCAAGGATGAGGGGATCAGATCAACACAACACAAGGAGAGAAGAAGAGATAAAAGATGGATATGGAATGGAGAAAAAAGCCACAGAATGTCACATTTGCTGCCATCTCCATGGGAAAGAGGGAGCTCAGGTTTTCTTTTATCTTTCTCCAGGTTTTTTTCTCCACAGCACCCAGAAGCTGCCAGCCTTGCACACCTGCCCTTCCCAGTGCTTGGGTGAGCCCTGCTGAATACTGAGGCATTAACACGACCTCAGGAGATGCTCCTGCTAGAGTCAAGGGGGGACTTGCCTGGGCAAAACTGGATTATAGGAATTCACAGCTTCCTGCTTCTGCCACCCCACCCTTGGATATTTCATTTCTTCTCTTTCTAGCTTACAAATAGATATTTTTCTCTGCAGAGGCTTCCTAGAATGTCTCAAATTGGCAAGAAATATCAAGACAAGACAACCTTAGCAAGGACATAGTTGTGAAGTAAACGGAGAAGGCTGGCTCGTATTGCATGAGGTGGTCCAGGTCACCTCAAGACAATAATTGCAGATCCATCCTTAGAAACCAGCCTCACACAGCACTGTCATATTCACTAGCAATACTTCATGATAAAGCTAATGATGACTTTTGCAATAGCAATACCTTTCTCCTTTGGCATGAGGCTTGATAACTTGAATGAAGAGAGTGCCGATTTCCTCTTGTGAGATCCTTCAGCCCCTATTAGCAGCTCTTTTTCTAGTGCCTCGCTTCCCAGCTCATCAAATTCTGTTTTGAGAGAGGATGAGAAATCATTCAAGGCTATCCTTCTGCCTGTGGCACCCCTTTACCGCAGACAATTCTGCTGTTTGCACATAAATAGCTCATCAGTCACAGGTTTCCTTATTAATGAGCTTTCAGTCAACAAGAAAGGCTGTGACAGCTATTTCAAGCAGAATGATGTCCTGGAAGAACAGGGCATATCTAGGGATGACAGAGAAGAAAGGACAGAGTCTGTTGTTCAGTATGATTGACTTAGGTAGCCAGGGTGACTTCACCAACTTCTCCCAGTCACTTTATCTTTAAGAATTCACCGTGGTCACATGCTAACTGCAGCAAGAAAAGCACCATCCAGCCCTGATCTGCTTTTGTGCAAACTCAGGCAGGGGAGTTTAAGCCACTTCCATCAGCACAGAAGACCACTAATTTCATAACCCACCACTGCCACTTTTGCAGGGATGGTCTAACCACAGCCTCAGAAGCACTGGGGAAAAAGGAAAAGGCAGATTTAGCAGAGCCCAGTTATAGCAGCAAATCTATGAAGGCACAGAGCAACATATTTACCTTCCTCTGTCTCTGGCTCAGGAGATATCTTTCCTTTCAGGATCTTTGAAATACGGGCAACTGAAGCTTTTACTTTCTTCTTCAGGCTCTGTTCCGCTGACTGCTCCATTGAATGAGACCTTGCATATGGCTTAAAGAGTCCTGGCTTGTAAAAGGAGCTTTTCTCCTTACCACTTGAGTCCTTTTGGAGGCCATACACTTCTTTATGACTCTCTGACCCTTTCCCCACAGCTAATAATTTATTTGCCTTTGAATCCTCAGATATTTCCAAATGGTTCTTCCTATTCTTGTCTGCTGCCTCTTCTCTGATGCACAGTCTTTTGTCCTTGTGCAAATGTCCCGCAGGGGGTGACCTTGCCCTTTCAGCAAAAGGTATAAAGCGTCTTCCAGATGGTTTGGGTGAAGGCTTCTTATAGTTCAGAAATTCAAATGGCAAATAGACAATGTCATACAAGTCAGAGAAATTCAAATAGGCAGGCTCTACCTGTGATATGTCAAATTTCTGAATTCCAGTGCCAAGACTGGGTGTTTCATCTGACAGGTCTTTGATTTTCACTAAAGAAACTTCTGGGTGTTTACCAATGTCTTTGCTCACCGAGACTTGACTTGGTCTTTTTCCAGTGTCCATGCTATCTATTGAGGAAACACTCACTTGGCTAGAAGTGGGGCTCTCAAATGCTAAGTCCTCCAGATGTTCACATTCATGAGGAACCGTTTGTGCTCCCTGCCCTTCCAGTGCCACTGACTCCTCACTCACAACAAGATAGGGTTCTGCAAGGTCACCCAGCTCAGAGAATTCTCCCCTTTTACCCCCTTGTACAGAAAGGAAGGAGGTGTCCATGGGTGCTTGGCTACTTGAGCTTTTGTAGAACATCCCTGTGGGAGACGAGATGTGCTTTCTGCATTCCTCCTCACCAGAAACTGACTCTGCCCAAACATTCATCTCTTCAGAGAGGGAAACCATCTCATCCACTAAGCCCTCCAGCACAGCAGACTCCTCATCACTGTAAAAAGAAGACCTGTGATGTGAGAGCTCCTGACTTTGATCCCTGTGGAGCGATGGTGGAACAGTTTTTCCCGCATCATAGCTTCCACTTTCTAAGGCAGTGCTTCTATCCTCTCCATAAAACTTTGTACGTTCCTCATATTCTGGCTTATAGGCTGAGGCTGGAGCATCTTCTGGTTGTGAAGCAGTTAAGACACCTGGAGGCCCAACCTGCAGATCAGCAGAAGCTTTGCCACTGGGATAGGCAGCCTTGTGCTGCCCAAACTCCTGACGTGCAGCCTTGGAGAAAGGAGCAGGCATGGTCTGTTCAGCTGCTGGCCTTCCACTTGCTGTCCCAACAGATCTCACCTCACTGTGAAGTGATGCCTTTGGATGTTCTTGCTTTTCACTCTCGCAGACTGAAGGGAGGCCACTCTTTTGGGAGGACACAGTTCTAGCTGGGTGTCCGCTCTGCAGACCAGCAGGCACCACACCACAGCCTTCAGAAACCTTCTGAGATTCAGCTCCCTCAATTTCAGCCCCATGGGCCAAACCAGGAACCACCTCTGTGGTAGCTGAGCTTTCACTCCTCAGAGCAGCAAGCCTCTCCTTGCTATGAGCTGGCTGTTCTCTTTCAGCCTGCCGTGCTCCATCAGAGACTGAAGTTGGCATTGATTTTGGTGGTGGGAATTTTGGAACAACAAGATGCTCTCCCTTCAGGATGGTTGATGCTGTGTCTGCTTGAACAGGAGCCCTTTTGTGTGCCTGGCTTTTACCATCATGGGCTGATGGCGGAGTGATTCCTGTAATACCCAGTCCTTCATCCTCCAGGACAGCAGATCTCACCTTTTTACAGGTCTTCAGCTTCTGATGAGCACCTTCATCAGCTGTGTGGAGAGCAGCTAATGTACCTGGCTGTTTGCCCACCAAGACAGTAGCTGCTGGAACACTTTGACCAGGACGTTCCTGACTTTTGTCTTTACGTACTGGAAGTGAATCGGATTCTGTTTGTGGGCCTGTTAAAACAGCAGAGCTTTCATGCTCCGTGAGATCAGATTTGGCAACGCCGTGAGCAGAAGTCTTCTCGTGTGAATGTTTCTGCCTTTTGTCTTTCCAAGGTGGAACTGGAGCTGTCCTTTTGATAAGCAAGCTTCCACCTTTTAGATCTGGATGGATGTCAGTACTGTGAGGAGACTCCTGGGGTGGATAAATGCCTCCTTTACCCATAGGGGCTGACTTGGAGGTGGTTTCTGACAGTGCAAGAGTTGAAACAGACTGTTTACCCTCCTGAAAAGCAGTGTCAGAGGCACTGACAGGGGAAGATTTATGCTCCATGCTTTCATGTTTTTCAGCTGATGACATCATTACATCTGAGCACTGGGCAGTTAGAGTGGGGCTCTTGCCTTCCAAATCTTCAGCTTCCTCCTCAATGTAAGCTTTTGACTTCTTCAGTAGATGTTTCCTGTTTTCACTCCTTTGAGGTGACACTGGATGTTTCTCTACCTGTTGCACAAAACCAGCAGGGCACCCATCTTGCTCACATTGTGTGGAAGAAAGGGGCTGCTCTTCCAAACAATCCTTCCTGGCTCTCCTAAATTCTTCTTGCTTTGAAGCGTCTACACAACATCCCTTGCCAGGTCCAGCAGAAACGTCACAGTGGTCACTTCCTTCAGGGCAACTTTCCTGTGACAATATATCACAATCTTCTTCCAAAATGTCTTGTTCCCTCACTGATCTTGAGGCTCTCAGCCTGTAGTCATCCAGAGAACGGCTTCGGCTTGTGCCAGCAATGGCAGGATGTGGTGGTTTCCTTGCAGTGTCAAAGGAAGCTGATTTGGTCAAGGAACCAAGCAGACTTTCCCTGCGATCACCTCCATCGTCAGACTTGCCTTCTTCTTCTTCTAGTTCGAACTGCTCTAGAAGGGGTTCACGGAGACCACTGAGGGGAACCTTTGAATATCCAGCTTTCCGGAAAGTCCTTCTGGCTCTGTCCAGGTGCCTTCTGAACTCCCTCCCTGGTGAGGAAGGTGCCCTGGCAGGTAGCTCGGCTGCTTGGCTGTAGAAAGTGCTTTTAATGACACTCTGTCTAGGAACACAGACAGAAGGCTTTTCTGTCCCATCCCCAGCCTTTTCAATTCTGTCCTTATCAGATAAAAATACGTCTGTTTTTTCTTTCTGTGGTGTGCTTTTTGTGGAACTCCCCGCTGGGGAAGGCTCAGCAGCATCAGTTCTTTGGGACTGTTCTACTCTTTCATCTTGAAGTCTGGGATGGAGCCCCTCCTCTTTCTCCTTTAAGGCACTTGCCATGAGCTCCTTGCTTTCTGTAGGTGATATGTCCCCCACCTCATCTTTCATTGAAGCATACTTCCTTCTCATGGGCTTTACTGGAGGGACTGAGATCTTGGAGTGCTTCTCTTCACTTTCATGTTTTGGAGGCTCCTGAGTGCTGGGTGCATCAAATATGGACAAGTGGAGCTCAGGTGTAGAGCCAAAGTGCCTCTTCTTGGGGAAATGTGAGTTCTCATTGTCTGAAGAGGAGCCACTGGTACTGGAAGAAGTGCTTTCTTCAATAAGATGCCGAGAGATGGCCAGGGAGGTGTTGTCATGAGTCCTTTCTAGGATTTCTGGGATAGAGCGCATTACCAGTATGGATTTGTAGCACATCAGAGACCGCTGGAAAGCAAAACGAAATACAGCACAATCATATGAAAACTTGGTAGGAGTATGGTAAAACCAGCAACTAAAATGATCTTCTGTGCTTTTAAATACCACACATATTAATTTAATAACACATCACCACCCTTTACTACACATCAAAAATCCAGGCCTCGTCTGCTCTCCGAGTCTTCCTCTCCTCTCATTAACAGAGGTGAAACAATATTGACTTCAGGGCACGTGCTTGCTGTTGTGAACAGAGAGGCAAGACCTTGCTTGAGTTTTTCAAAGATAATCTGGTCATTCAAAGCAGGTGGAAAAGGAGTTTTTAATGGAATGAGTCAGATGAGACCCTAGCTGGAGTAAATGGCCTTAAGTCCATTGACTGCAGTACAACCTAGAGCAGCTTAGGCCAACAGAAGACCTACCATGCTGCAGGAGGTAGGATTTACCTGCTCTAACTTCTGCCATTTGTGACATCTCAGTTGAAGTTGAGCTGATGGCCTCTCCTTACAGCCAACAGAGAAATAGGCATCTTCAGAAGACAATCAAAGTGATTATTTGAGAGAACTTCAGGGGCCTACAGAAAAGCTGAGGAGAGGCTCTTTATCAGGGAGTGCAGGGATAGGATGAGGGGGAACAATTTTAAGCTGAAAGAGGGGAGATTTAGATTAGACATTAAGAAGAAATGTTCTGCTGTGAGGGTGGTGAGGCCCTGGCACAGGTTGCCCAGAGAAGTCCATGGATGCCCCGTCCCTGAAGGTGTTCAGGGCCAGGCTGGATGGGGCTTTGAGCACCCTGATCCAATGGGAGGTGTTCCTGTCCATGGCAGGGTGGTTGGAACTGGATGATCTTCAAGGTCCCTTCCAACCCCAAACATTCTGTGATGCTATGATTCCCTAATTCTATGAAAAGAGGAATCTTCTTGGGTCCTGGCTATAACTCACTACCAACTGCAAAGGTTATCTAACTTAGACACATCTGTGCACCTTACAGGCACCTTCATTAGAGCAGATGATTTCCAGACAGTGAAAATGTAGGTAAATTATTTCTGCCACTGTCTCCTGGGCTTATTCCCCATTCCTAGCCAAGCTGACATCTCTACCATACTCGCTGTCCTAGCCTTTAAAAGATGTAAGAGTAGTTAAATACATTCATAACTAAAACCAACATAGGTTAAGGCCAACTCACCTGCCACTTGCTCCGAGCCACAATGAATTTGAGCTGCTTGGTATTAATGAAATGAGCTGCTTCAAGAGGGAGATTATGCTGCCAGGTGGAATGAAAGGAAAATAATCAGTTAAAAAATCTTGACTTCATTTCCTGAGAAGTATTTTTTTAGGATTCCCTCCTTCCAGAATTGTTTAATTTAGGAGAGTTACAATAGAAAAATGCTACAATCCTCATGGTTAAACTGTAGACAACCCCAGCTTTTCAATAATAAAAGCCAGGCCCTGTTCAATGCATGTTATTAATTTCCATTTTTTGTTGTTGTTGTTATTTTTTAGCTCTTCTCAGCAATTTAAGGCATTGGAATATAAACTTAGCTCTGCAAAGCCACAGTTTCCTTTTATATAGACATGTTATATCTGCTCATGTCATTAGGAATCATTATATTTTGAAAGGAAAGATATCTTGGCATGTAAAGACCAATTTCCTCTTTCCAGAGAGCCATCCCTGAGCTTCTCTGCAGGACAGAAAGTAAGAGATCAAGAGGAAAAATAAGACAGCAAAAGCCAGGCTGAAGTCACTTGGTCCCTTCCAACTCAGGACAATCTATGATTCTATGACTCTATGATTCTATGAAATAATATCAAGCAGCTTTAAGAGCTGCCCCTCCAATGATCTCTTCCAACTTCAATATTTTTGATGATTCTAATAAAGAACCAGGACAAACTTACCATGAACCACTTGTGTGAAAGACAGTCCAAAGCACTAGGCCTGGCTCTGATAAGAGAAAAGATGACCATTTTAATAGCAAGTCACCTCCAACAACAACCACAAGATCTTCCTGAAGAAGGTGCCTGCTTCACGTGGATCCAGGCACACACTTTTATGTATGTTCTTAGGCTGCTCTTTTAGAGACAGAGCCTTTCAGCCCAAAGTTTCCTTCTCTTGAGCTGAAACAATCCTCCTTTTACAGTCTGAGACTCCCTGCAAATCTTCAGGAAGACCCCGTGACACTCTGGAGGGAGCCTGTTCAACAGCATCAAGAACAGCTCTAAGAGCATCTTTGACTCTTTAGCTGGACAGAGCAAAAATAGTTTCAGCTACAGGCAGAAAGGATAGAAATGAAATTAAAAAGCAAGCACCTGCAAACATGCCTTCAAGCCACCTTTTATACTTGGAATTGCTTAATGAATGTAGTTAATATTATTTAATTCTCACATAACTCCCTCTATACCAGTCCTTGCTCTTCACACTTCTCCATGTCAGTTCAGAAACTCAACTGCCTGAAGGAGTCAGGGAGTAAGGACATCACCATAGCAGAAAGAGGCCAATCTGGCATGGCATTGGTAAGGGGGAGTAATAGAGAAGAATTACAGCATACTACATCACATCTCACTCAGATTTCTTCTTTACTAAACAACCACAGCTCTGAGGAGCTGAGATCTGCCTGCTGAGACATCAACATCTTTGCATACTGGCTGTAGGAAGCACAAAATTGCACTCACTTTGGGTTCTGCTGCAGGATCCCTTTTATAAAGTCCTTTGCATCTTCGCTCAAATGAACAAAATCAGGAATGGTCCATGAAATTTCTCCATTCTGGATATTTAGAAGGGTTCCTCTGTCGTTCTCCCCAGCAAATGGAGACTTGCACGTTAGGCTTATTTATTGAACACCATAAAACAGAAGGAGAGAGACTTTAGACTTTTATTTGCTGTTCAAATGAGAGAAGCATAAATGTTTACACAAGGCTTTAAAATGCTTGAGGGACTTGCAATGCTTGCGATCAACGCATTTGCTAACAGAGCATCTTTCACCCCAGCATTTCATGGCACTTAAATGAATTATTTATCCCTGTTTCACAGATAAGGAGCTGAGGGTTTGATTTTGTATAATACAGTAGGGTGTTGGCCAAGGGAAGACTGAACTTCACCCACCACTCTCATCGCTAACTGCAAGGAGAGCTGCTGTCAGGTCTTCGAGCAGGGACAGTGACCAAAGCTCTGGCCAAGCAGGAAGGAGTGAGTAAAGGAGAAAACCACAAAAGGAATTTCACTCATTATAGAATGACTCAGTGCTTCACTCAGAACCCTCACTTGAAGGTACAGGATGGCTCAGTGACAAAGGGATGTCGAATGAATTTTCCAAGAAGATCTATTTACCTTAAATATGTGATGACTCCAACAGCCCTGAGGAGAGAGGGAACACAAATGTCAAATATATTTCTCCATCCTTCTCAAGCACATAGCACCTGGACACCCTGGCACAGTAAAGTCACCTTCTTCTCCTCACCTTTCCAGGGGAAATACATCCCAAAAGCTATTTATTCACTCTTTATTCCCCCCCCCTTCAATATTAAAATAAATTGTGTTCAAGTAGGACAGGAGGGTTGGAAATGGATAATCTTTAGGGTCCCTTCCAACTCAAACCATCTATAATTCTAAGTAACCTCTCTTTTTTAAAACACAGGTAGAAAAGAAGACTCAAAATACAGTTTTGGAGCTTATTTGCTTTTTCTAGAAAGCTTCTCAGGATTATCCTCCTTCATTGCTGTCTCTAATAAAGATCATCTTCTCTAAGATGCTCCTTTGCATCAATTAGGTCAGAACAAAATAGACAAAAGGAGCTTTAAAGGGCATTTTGGATTCTCAGTGTTTGCTTTGTTTCCCATGTTGTTGTCACTACTCCATTTACATATTAACAATAAATAGAAATCCAGGCCACCTAGGGAAAAAGCTTTTTAGAAAGATGGCAGTTACCAGATATCAGTTGCTTTTGACACCGGTGACTGAGAAACAATTTCTGGGGCAACAAATTCCGGAGAGCCGTATTTGCTGAACTGAGGTTCAAAGGGTGTGATCTTCTGAGCAAATCCAAAGTCACAGAGCTTAAGGTCTTCCCTTTCAGGATAAACCATGAGGATGTTCAGTGGCTATTAAATCAAATAAAATAAAAGGAAGACATTTTTCATGACAGCAGACAATATTTTCAGTAGTACGTAAGAATAATTTGAATTCCCTGACCAACAAGAGGCTATGATGAGCTACACCTGCCATTGCACATTACCTTAATGTCCAAGTGAAGGATGTTGTTGTCATGAAGATATTTGATTCCTTCCAAAATTTGCTTTATATACAATTTGACCTAAAAATTAAATGAAGTATTAAACGATTATTAAACATTAATAGTAAATAAGAGGGTCCCTGATTGCACCAACATTTTTAATACATCAGAGAGAAAGAGATTGAACTAGAAATATTTTTAAAACTAGAATGAACCTCTTATATTACTCTTGCAGTTGAAATAAGAGGTGAACCAAACATTACCCCAGTGAACAGAAGCTGTGTCTCATGTGTGATGACATTGCCCTGTTGAAGACTTCTATATGTGAAAAACCCTTTATATAAAATCAACCCTGCAAACATGCTAAAAAGAGACCCAGAAGTCCTCAGGTTTGATGAATTTTATCAATTGTCTGACTTCTCTAATCCAAAGTAATCTCTGCCTTGGTGTAAATGAGACAAACACATTTAAAACAAATACATTTTAAAACTGTGTTGTAAGCCTGTTTTCTTGACCATGTGTAGATCCAATCTGACTATGACTAACCCAGGAGTGAAGATTTACAGGTAGCTTCAGATTGGAATTATTCTACCTTCTGACATTTTATAGTGTTAGCTTATATTTGATCGTTGAAGATCGCATCCAACCCAAACCCTTCTATAATTTTGTGATATTTCCCCCTGAGTATGTCTAAGAAAAATCAATTTTAGCATTAAATATCGGACATCTGGCTACTAGATGAGAGATATGAAACATTTTGAACTTTGAGCAGCAAGAATCTCAAAAAAAATGCTTAGAAACTGTGATTTTGGCCCTTGGTTTGGAGACTAAAAGGAAGTGGATAGAAGTATAGCTGTGAGGGAATAAAAGATCGTTAAGCAAACGAAGATACAGGAGATCCAGGTGACAGATATCAAAGAGATTATGATAATAGAGCAAATATAATCTGTATTAGGCTGAATGCAATGCTGGTGGTCAAAAACACTGGCTCTTTCTAGTTATTCCCTGAAGAAACTCAACTTAGTACTGAAAGTTGATGGGAAAACATCTTAAAGGCTGATTCTCTTTTAACAGATTATCACTGTTTCAAAGATATTCCTTATATTCCAAAAAGATGACGCAGCTGGAAGCTACTCTGGTGGTACCCACCAAGCCTGGACTTTCAGATGAGAAAGAAATGTTACCTCTGCTTCAGTGACCACACTCTTCTTGAATAACCGGTCAAGGAGCTCTTCGCTGGAGCACCTGACAATGGCATTAAGGGAAAAGCAGAACTACAGTTAAATGCTTATTTTTAACTTTGTAACCACCTCTATCCAGCTCACAGAGCAGAATCCATCAGTTGATCTCAGGTGATGTGATGTGTGTGCAAGTCATTAAAATCTCTGTGTAATGCAATTGGGCTCTCTGAACCTGTGCTCCCCACGTGCAGGAAGGTGGTATTGCTTGTGATAAAATCTATGTGTTGGTTGTGGGTTTTTTCTGCTCTGCACTGTATTTTCGTGCTGTTCACCCAGACTGGATCTCACAGGAACAGAGTCCTTCACTTCCAGACCTTCCAGAAGAGAGATTTGGTGCTTAACAAGTCATTCACAGTTGTATATGCAAGTAACGTGGCTCTTCCTAAAGCAGCAGAAATGTAGCACTTCAGGGAAGAGCTCAGAGAATTATAATGTCCTACAGTGCAGAGAAAGATTGTGGTAATCTTTTATCTCAGGCAAATCTTAAAAGTGGTTAATTGCTTAGTTGATTAATAAATGAGCTCAGCTTAGTGCTTTACAGCCTCCTCAGAGAAGCAGCACAGAAAAGGATACAACTCCAGAATCAAAATCAGTGTTTTCCGTGTTTCAAACTGATCCAGGAGCCTGGTAATTCTGTCGTGGGACAGAGAGGCAAGAATATCCCTCTCTTGATGCGCTCGAGCCTTTGTTTTGCTTCGTAGAGGTATGAATTTGGCAGCACAAGACACTCTGTTCCCTTTATGTACAACGCGTTTGACGAAGCTGAAGCAGCCCCTGTGCAGAAGCAAAGGACAAGTCCTGCTCAGACTCGGTTCAAAGCCCTCTGCACAGCAGATGTGAACCTTTCCATGTCCCAGCTCCCTGCTGCTCAGGGCTTGAACTGTCCAATGTAATGATTTTCCTGTATGTGAGGTGGTATTGCCCTCTCCTGGTTGTCTCCAAAACTAAACAAGTTGAAAGGGAATCAATGGAGAGAAGCTGTTTGAGGTGATACAACCTTGTGCTGACAAAGAGTGATGCTCTTGGAGCCTTTAAATAGACAAGGAGCTTGTAGGATTGTGATGATAACGTTGCTGATGATCAGGTTGGAGCTACTTGGACCTATGGGCTGTAATGACTCTCCCATTCTCTGTCAGAAACTTCAGGAAAGTGTTTCCAGCAGATTTGCAATGGGGTCACCTCCCACCTCTGCCAGTATTGTCATCTTTTCAGGTTTTACTACAGCCAGGCTCACTTCTGCCTCTGGTTACACGTGCTCAGCATCTAAGATGGGCAATTAGATGTTCTCCATTAGTCAAACTATGAAGTTGGAAAATTCATTTACCTTCCAATCTCCTGCTTCACCTCATAAAGGGAATGGAGCTTTCTCCTAGTGGCCACTTTCTTTGCTGCTTGGTCTTTCTTAGCTTTGGAAATGAAGAAAAAGATGTGTTAGTATTCAGACAACAATGCCATGCTAATAGGATGAAAACTTATTGCAGGAGAATTTAAGGGAGCAAAAATTAGAGGTCTTCTAAAGTTCTGCACAGAATTAAGTGGAGCTGTTCAATGACAGAATCTGTCATTATGAATTCTGGGGCTGTGTCTTTATCTGCCATAAATCAGAAGACCCAGGCTAAAGAGCAGAACACCACCAGAACCCAGGGCAGATGCTAAATGGGTACCAGAAGATGACTGCAACAGAGTACACCTTGCAATGGTTATGGAAGCAGCTCCTACAGCTGAAAGAAAAATATTACCTTCATGTACAACAAGCTCTGCTTTGCACAACACCTCCCCTCTTGCATTTTTGGCAACACAAGTATAAACACCACCATCTTCCGAGACAGCATTGTCCACGACTAAGAAATACGTTGTTCCCTCCTTCCCCTGATGGAGCCTGTCGCTGTCTGTCAGCAATGAGGTGCCCTGAAAGATTGAAATGACATTTTGGCACTGGGCAAAACAAGCTGGAAATAGATGTTTCATCTCTTCAAGAAACAGGAACAGAGCTACAACATAAACCTTTTAGGCTAGCAAATGTCACTACCAAAATCCTGGCTGAAGAAGCCCCCCGTGGCTAATTGTTTCTCTGCTTCTGCATTACACAATAACTTTATTGTTTCACAAGTCATTCGTAGAAATATAAGCTTGGGAGGGGTTATTAGGGCTATGTGGTTTATTCTTCACAGTATCACAAGGTTGGAAAAGACCTCTGAGATCATCTGATCCAGTCTATGACCCAACACCAACACCTACTCATCGTTTAAACCATGGCACTCAGTGTCTCATCCAATCTGCTTTTAAACACCTCCAGGGTCGGCAACTCCACCCCCTCCCTGGGCAGCTCATTCCAATGGCCAATCACCCTTTCAGTGAAGAACTTTTTCCTAATATCAAGCCTAAACCTCCCCTGATGAAGCTCCCATGCTTCAGCTCTTCCAGTGCACCCTGCCCACTCAGCCAGCCCAGGGAGCATAAGGATCAGCTACTTTGCTCCTTCTCGGTCTCCAGGTTGTGCTGGCACTTTTGCTGCTTACTATATTCATAAATGCTAGGTAAAGAGGGGTGACACAGGGAGTAGATCATGAAAATTTGCAGAAGGACCCTACAAGATCACCTGATGGGGCAGTAAAATGCCAGATAAAT
The DNA here is from genome assembly GCA_033558185.1 of Dromococcyx pavoninus. Taxonomy (NCBI): domain Eukaryota; kingdom Metazoa; phylum Chordata; class Aves; order Cuculiformes; family Neomorphidae; genus Dromococcyx; species Dromococcyx pavoninus. The sequence continues at coordinate 231,721 of JAUMJL010000400.1, read as the reverse complement.
GTATATAATACAATAAATGTGAAGTGATACAACCCTATTCCCATACATGAAATGACAGTATCTGAGCTGTTCCTTATTACATTGGAGTAAAGCTTTAAGTTACAGTAGATCACTTCATGGCAGCACCAGCTCAGTGCTTGGCAGCAGTCAAAAAGTACCAGATGTTAGGAATTATTAGGGAAGAAATGAAGAATAAGACAGAGAGCATCATCATGTAAATCCTCAGTTTGCCTGGGGTCTCACACTGTTGCAGAAATGTTCTTTCTGTAACAGCTTCCAGATGAGGATTGGCAGAGCACGTTGATGTTCTTGAGTCTGGGAGGGAGGCAAGATGACCTGATAGACTTAGAATAGCCTAGTGAGAGGGCAGGGGTGTAAAGGCCAACATATGAAGCTTGTGGTAAAAATGTACAGAACAGTCAAAAGGAGGTGGCATTCCAGGCAACGTCCTGTAATTGGGCCGAATTCCTTGACCAAGGACCCTACATGCAAGAAGTTTGCATGGGTGCTAGAAACGAGGCAATCCCGTGTAGTGCTTTCCTGTGGGTTAGTAGATAAATAAAAGTTCAGCTATCTTGTGATAACCCTGAGCTGAGAATGTCAGATATTGCAAGAAAATTAAGAGGGTGTTTCATATATTCTTGCCTTGTTCACAGTATCACAGTATCACCAGGTTGGAAAGGACCTCTGAGATCATCAAGTCCAACCTATAACCCAACACTAACACCAACACTAACACCATCATCTAAACCATGGCACTCAGTGCCTCATCCAGTCTCCCCTTAAACACCTCCAGGGTCGGCGACTCCACCCCCTCCCTGGGCAGCTCATTCCAATGGCCAATCACCCTTTCAGTGAAGAACTTCTTCCTCACATCAAGCCTAAAATTTCCCTGATGAAGCTTGAGTCCATGCCCTCTAGTTCTGTCACTGGTCACCTGAGAGAAGAGACCAACCCCTGACCGACTACAACCTCCTTTTAGGCAGTTGTAGAGAGCAATGAGGTCTCCCCTGAGCCTCCTCTTCTTTAGACTAAACAGCCCCAGCTCTCTCAGTCGCTCCTCGTAGGGCTTGTGCTCCAGCCCCTTCACCATCTTCATTGCCCTCCTCTGGACACATTCCAGTATCCTGACATCTTTCCCAAACTGGGGGGCCCAGAACTGCACACAATATTCAAGGTGAGGCCTGACCAGTGCCGAGTACAGGGGGACGATAACTTCTCTGGTTCTGCTCGCCACACTATTCCTGATGCAGGCCAGAATGCCATTGGCCTTCTTGGCCACCTGGGCACACTGCTGGCTCATGTTGAGCTTCCTGTCAACCAGCACTCCCAGGTCCCTTTCTGCCTGACTCCTCTCCAGCCACTCTGTCCCCAGTCTGTAGCTCTGCATGGGATTGTTGTGTCCAAAATGAAGTACCCGACATTTGGACTTATTAAACATCATCCCATTGGAATCGGCCCATCTCTCCAATCTGTCCAGGTCCCTCTGCAGGGCCCTCCTACCCTCTAACAGATCAACCCTTCCTCCCAGCTTGGTATCATCTGCAAATTTGCTGATGATGGACTCAATCCCCTCATCCAGATCATCAATAAAGATATTAAACAGGAATAAAGATATTAAACAGATATTCTCTTCAAGACATTCAGGTGTATGCAAGTGTAGGTGTGCATGAGAGGAGGTTCTTTGCATTTTTGCTTGGTTTTTTTAGGGTTATTTTATTTATCTGAGTGGTTCATCCTTGTACTTCCCATAGAGAAAAAAAAAACAGAATAAAATTTGTGTGTATGACATAGTTCAGCCCTTAGCTGGCAGCTAAACACCACGTAACCACTCTCTCAACCCTCTCCATCTGGGGAGGAGAATCGGAAAAGGAAAGGAAAACTCATGGGTTGAGATAAAAACAGATTGACTGGAACAATAAAAGGAGAGAATAAGAACAACAATACATATAAAGGAATATATTAAAATACAGTCCTGATGATTAGCCCTCTCCAAGCAGCTATTTGAGTGAGTGCAGTGATAGCAGTGACCTCAGAGATCACAGTGGGCACAGTGATAGCAATGAGCAGAACACAGAATACAAATGGAAATCACCTGCAACCCTGCAGGCAAATTCCTGTTTTTCTACTGAGCACGATGCTATGGTATGGAATGTTTGGGTTAGCTGGGGCTTTGCACCTGTGCACTTGCAAAACAGGGGAAACTGAAAAATCTTGGATTTCTTAGCAAGAACTAAAACCATCAGTGTATTATCAACACCTTTCTCATACAAAATCTATAAAACAGCAGCTGCTGAGAAGAAAATTATCTCGGCTGAAACCTGGCCAGTGAACAAAACAGTTGGACAGAAGAGTTACAGACAATCATTACAGAACTTGTTTCAGGGGGACAACAATATTCTGAGGAATAACTATTTCTCCTTCCTTTCTATGGGATAGTCCTTAGTCACATTCATACTACCTGTTAGCTGCAGAGAAGATACAGAGCCTGGAACTCACACTGACTGTTGGAATAAACCACTTTTAATCCCATCCAAAACTACAGCATCTTGGTGGCTCCCAGAGGGACACTGGTCTCCCTTCCTGGCCATCCTGGTCCCCAAACCCAAAGAATCATACAATCATTTAGGGTGGACAAGAACTCTAAGATCATCAAGTCCAACCATCAGCCCAACACCATGGTTTAGATGATGGTTGGTGTTAGTGTTGGTGTTAGTGTTGGGTTATAGGTTGGACTTGATGATCTCAGAGGTCCTTTCCAACCTTATGATACTGTGATACTGTGATCTGCATGTTTTTTGAACACCTCCAGGGAAGGAGGCTCCACCACTGCCCTGGGCAGCCTGTGCCAATGCTTCACCACTATTTCAGTGAAGAAATTCTTTCTAATATCCAATCTAAACCTCCCCTTGCACAACTTGAGGCCATTTCCTCTTGTCCCAAACCATATTGATTACCCTCTCTGTGAAATGAGACACAGTGACACAAAAGACAACACAGGGTGAGATACACTATTGGTGGCTCCAGTGAGAACTGCAGGTCATTCAACAAAGTCTACAGACACGACCCAGAATCAGTGTAAGAGGTGTGAAATGAAAGAACAAAGAAGTTTGGCACAGAAATACTGCTTTACAGTTCCTTCCATAGTCCTCATTCTCAGCCAGAGAAATGCCAGCACTTACCTTAAACCACAATACAGTAGGTTGAGGTGTTCCTTCAATGACTGCCTGAAATCTGGCTTGCTCCCCAGAATTCACCTGCACATCCTCTATTGTCACTTGCATATAGGGAGGACCTGGTGAGACACAAGGGTTTGAGTCATGCACAACACCATAACTTTGTCCATGGTGTGCTGATGTTACTCAAGTAGGATTTACTGGGCTGGCCATTTAGAATAGAACACCTTAATGTCAAATCAAAAGATATCCTAACGATACGTTGAGGATTCTTTATACTGGCATTACTTTTAGGCTTTATATTTTCACTTTTCTGTTACTTTTTGATGAACAGTTACTGCTCAAGAAATGGAAGTATTTTAAAAAAGTCATCAGGAGCTATTAGCAAAAGAAAAGACAATGGAAATCACAGGATATGGGAGAGGGAAATAAGACTGTTCCTTACTTGTTGGGGTCTTCTCCTCAGTCTTCTTCTCAGTCTTATACACATAAGTTCTTTCTGTGGTCTCAGTATAAACTTCACTGTGTACATCCCAGACCATATCTCCTTCTCTTCTGTACCAGTCTCCTGCTCCTGTGGCTGGTGATGTTCTTCCACGAAGCCCAAGAGAAAAGATCATTACACAGTCACATGCAACTACAGAGATACAGGATTCCATCCTGCCATTCATCTGTGTGTTTAACCACAAGAAAAATATTTACTTAAATTTAACACAAGAAGAATTTTGAGTTGGGGAATTAATTTCTCTCCAACCTTTTCTATCTTTCTTGCACAATGCATGTGTGAATATTCTAAAAATAATAACAAACCTACAAGAACCAGTTCAAGTCACCACCTGCTTCTTTCATCACAGAGGACTTGCTTTGGCTTGCAACAGTCTACCATGTTCAGAAATCTGTGTCTTGGGATGGGTGTTTACCTGGTAATTGGAACAGAGCGTTCCCGAGTGCTTTCATCCCCAGCAGCTGTCTCTTCATAGGAAGGACCAGGGCTGGGCTTTGGCCCACTGGGTTCTTCAGCTGGAATCTGCCTTTGTGCTTTGCCTGGCAGCAGAAATAGAGCAAGTTAGACACGTCATCTATGATGACACATCCGAAACCCAGAGCAAACCTTTGGAGCCTTCTGTCAGAACTGAGTCTATCTGACCTCAGAGGGTGCCACCACTGAAGCCAAGAGGAGGAGCTGGCCCTCTAGAGAAGACCATATGAAGCAAAGGGCTTGTATAACATTAGAGAGACTGAATGTGGCACATTGCTGACTGGGAAAAACTAAAGTTTCTGTAAGGAAACACACAGAGACACAAATAAGAAAGGCAGTCAGTAGGGACAGGAAGAAATAAGCTGACGGGAAGGATAGTGTGAGTTCAATGCATCCTTTATAGAAGATAATTTAACTGTGTCTGAGTTCTAGCTCATGGCTATGATATAATTGTACAATCATTTAGGTTGGAAAAGACCTTTAAGATCATCAAGTCTGACTGTTAATCTAACACTGTCAGGTCCACCACTAAACCATGACCTGAAGCACCACACGTCTTTCAAACACCTCCAGAGATGCCCAGTATTAGCTTCAGACACATGGACATTTCGATTACACTTCACATTATGAGACCAGTTCTTGACTCACTGGTGCAATCACAGTCAGTATCAGTGAAAGGCTTACATCAACATAAAACTGGTGGTCCAGACAGGCCCTGGCTGAGGTACAGCTAATAGGGAGGTAATATAGAGGTATTCTAATATGGAGCATCTGGTGATAACGTTAACATCGGTACATCTCCACCAGGTTCTTTGACAAGTTCCTTGTACAGCTCTTCAGTTACAGCAGAACAATGTTTGGCATCTCAGGCTTGTAGGAACAAGGAGACAAAAAGATTGTGCAGCTTGATGGTGGTTCAGGTATTGTTCTTCTTTTATTATTGATTATTTTATCAGATATGTCTTCAAAACCTGGTTTCATCTTCCACTCCGAAAGTACTTGATTGTCCTTTGATATTGACCATTGGAGTTACTGCATAAGATAAATGCACCATCTCCTTTTTCATCTTAGGAGAAAAGGTTAAGTCAAGAAGAGTCTTCTTCCCAGCAGGAAGGGCCTTTCTGGGGAGCACTCTAGGGATGTTTGTGCTGGCTGGTTTCAGGAAAAAAAAGCAGCACTTTCTAGAAATCCCATAGAACAGCTCTATTGGGATGGAAAACATGGTTATTCAAGGCATTCCTAGCAGGGTCAGAAATGCCAGGATGGTGGGATTGTGCTTTCCTATTGCCAGCATTATCAAAATACTAACCTTCTTTTTATTCAAAGCATGTTATCATAGGGATAGTTGTCAAGTCTTTATCTTATTAAAATAATTCCCTGTATTAATAGAACTTTTAGTTTTCTCAGATGAAAGGACCAAAAAACTGTCTAATTCACAATTTATCATCTCTATAATTGTGACTAAAGAAATAATCTGCTAACTGATGTTTTACTTCATGATTTTTGAGTCATCCCACTTTACTGGGGGATTATTTTCACAGGTGATTTCCTGAAAGGAAAAAAAAAGGTTTTAAAGCCTTACCATTTTTAATGTCGTTATTTTTGGCACGATTCCATGAAACATTGCTATCTTTGTTAAGTCTTAGACAATAATATCTTTTTTTTTTGAAACAAAAACCCCAGCATCTGGAGTTTGAGGGCTGAAGGCTTCTTGACATTGTCCTTTCAAGTTGACACAGGAGGAGGACAGTTAGTCTGACTTGACATAGAGACAGCTTAGACAAGTTGTTATTGGCAGAAGCAAAAGGAAGAGAGGAAAGGTTGTTGCTTACTCATGGTTTTGGTATTTTAGCAACAATGCAAAGATGAAAGGTTTGTTCTCCTGGCAAGACACAGTCACACACATCATTAGCTTTAATCACAGTAAACTATTAAGGAGTCTACCAAGGTTCCAGGGCCAGTGAAATGAAAGGGAACTCAATGTGCCCAACATCCTAGAAAGTCTCCAGCAGTTGAAACAGGAGCATTAAACACATTTCCAGCTTGTTTATGGCAAACAATAAAAGAAAAGAATCCTCCCTTACTCATTTCACTGAATTAAAAAAGAATAACTTCTGTAAATGTAAAGGAGGGATCCCACTCCACTGTTTCCCCCCCCAAAACTAGAGACAAGTCCAGGTTCAAAAGGCTAAAGGTGAAAAAATCCCCAGTCCCTCCATTTTGGGCAGGTGATGAACCAAACTCTACTTCAGACAGTTTTCAGACATCTGTTTCTAGAAAGATCTGCCCTAAATTTGTGTTCGATTTAACCCTAACCCACAGTAATTGTTTCTTTGGGTCTCAATGCCTCCTCTTAATCTGCAACTGCCCAAAGCACAATGAAACAGAAGAATAAGGGAAAAAATATAATTATTGGCATGTTCAATACTTTTGTCTCTCTTGGGATGGTTTCCAGATTGTGCCAAACCTACCATGATCTCCAGCAGTCTGGGTTTGGGTGCTGGCTTCATGAACTAGCACAGAGGGGCCAGTTGCTGTTTCTGAGTGGCCTGAAGGAACAGACCCAGGAAAGCCAAGGCCACCAGCTTCTCCTCTCATGCCTGGGGGAAGAGTCACCAGCAGCGATGCCGAGTCCACGAGTTTCCTTAGAGCTGTCTTGATTTCCTTATCAGCACGCTGAAGCGAGGCCTGGACAGAAGTCTCCATCTCTGAATGTGAGGAAGTCATTCCTACAGACAAGAAGAACAGCTTTTCTCTCTTTAGGGTAAACAGAAAGTAGCAGCATCACCTAATCCATGGAAATACTTGCAATTGTGTCCTTTTCCCCTCCTAGAGCAGGAGCCTGATGGAGAAACGCTTATTCCAGCAAGAGGGAATGTAGCTAAGACTTAAAATAGAAAGGCTGGCACAACAACGCTTTGGAAAGACGTATCTCACCAGATTGAGGACATTGTGTCACACTGCACACAGACCCAGCCTCTCCCCAGGCAGCAGAACAAAGGATCCATCTTCCAACTCAACCCTATGTTGGCTGGTCTGTCAAAAATATCTTTATAAAGATCAATGAAGTGAACCCAGTGGTGACCCATTGCATTGATACAGATCTTATGTACAAGGAGGATGTTGTTCTCACCAGAAAGGAGAAGGAGTGAGCAGGTACCAACCTCAATGGTGACTCTGGCAGGGGAAAGAAAGGAAATCTGCTCTGCTCCATGAGCCTGTAAGACTGAGACAATGGCAGAAAAGCTACTCCTTGCAGAGTCGTGTATTTATCCTACTATTATCTGAATGTTTTTGCTGGGCTTTTCACTAGAAGGCACCTGAGACTTCTAAATTTTACTGGACTTTGCAAGATGCTGTAGAAGCAAGATCACCTGGTCTGTACAGTAATGCACAGCAGTTGTGGGTAGGGAAGCATCATACAGAGGAAGACATAACTCCTGCCTCAAGAAACTCACTGTCTGGAAGGCAGAGAGAAGACTAAAGGTTCCCACACATACAAATGGAATTTCAAGCGTACATCTTTGCAGAACAGCCACCCAGGAGAAAAATACCATAGTCTAGTTCCCAGTCAGTGCTGGTAGAAGACTGGGATGGGATCATAGGACCTCAGGAGCTCATCTCATCCAACCTCCTGCACAATACACGTTCCACAAATCCTGAAGAGGCACAACAAAGGGACAGATGATATTGAGGGAAACCCTCAGGTAACCATAGAGACAGACAAGATGTGTGTCAGATTAAGACAATTCATCATGGTCATGATGTGTTTGCTTGCCAACCCAGAGTGCAAATTTGAACCATAATGTGGTTCAAGAAAAAATAAGAGCACTCACACATAAACAGCTCTGACTTGTCAATATCATTGACACAGAAGCATGTGCTGTAGCTGTTTTGATTCTTCTCCTTTCCTGGCCTTAAAAAAGTAAATTCCCATGATAGGCCTTAGAAGGTAAAGTTGGAGGCTATGTTTGGATCAGCCCCCTTTGAAGACATCTCACTTGATACTTCTTTTCAATGCCCCCCCCCATGAACACAGTGGTTAGGAGATATTTCAGTTCTGGTTGATAGAAAAAGCAAATTTGATTCACAAAATGTCCCAGACTGCCCATCAGTTTTCATCAGCACTGGGCTGGGTGAAAGATCTTCAAATATTTCCTTAGATAAATATTTTGATTCCCTGGTGTTCCTGATTGCCACCAACTGGTTCTGTCCTATGAGCTGGGCAGCTGCCAACAACTACACTGTTTGGAAAGGCATGAAACACACTTAGCATGTCTCAATGAGAAAATATATCCACTGTTTATATATGTGTATAAACATATTCACAGCTTATATATAGGTTATATATAATCCTAGGATCATGCAGTCATAGAATAGTTTGGGTTGGAAGGGACCTTAAAGATCATCCAGTTCCAACCCCCTGCCATGGGCAGGGACACCTCCCACTGCATCAGGCTGCTCAAAGCCTCATCCAGCCTGGCCTTGAACACCTCCAGGGATGGGGCAGCCATGACTTCTCTGGGCAACCTGTGCCAGGGCCTCACCACCCTCACAGGAAAACATTTCTTCCTGATATCTCATCTAAATCTCCCCTCTTTCAGCTTAAAACCATCACCCCTTGTATTATCCCTGCACTCCCTGATAAAGAGCCCCTCCCCAGCTTTCCTGTAGCCCCCTTTAAGTACTGGAAGGCCACTATAAGGTCTCCTCAGAAAGTTCTCTTCTCCAGGCTGAACAACCCCGACTCTCTCAGCCCATCCCCACAAAGGAGGTGCTCCAGCCCTCTGCTTATTTTTGTGGCCCTCCTCTGGACTCATTCTACCAGATTGATGTCCTTCCTCTGCTATGCTGTTAATACCACAATTTTCCTCCCTGTTTCCATCCTGTTTAGGGATGTTACACTCCATGAGGAACTTCAATATTAGCTGAGGTACATCAGACTAACGGCACAGTGATGACACACCGGTGATGAACAGCCCCTTTCCCACTTCTAAAATCTCAGTTGTGAACACTTCCACCTCACACATCCTTCAGAAGAGAACCAGGAACACAAGACTGATATGTATTTTGAAGTTCCAATTCAGCCTCAGAGAAGGACCCAAGAGGACAAGGATTGTTCAAAATTATTGACTCCTAAACCTGGGTTGGAATTTTCCCTAAAACAACAGGTTCTTTCACTTGAACTCTTCTGAAATTGTCCATAAGAAGCTGAGCTAGAGCCATGTTCTTGGGTTACAACCCAGTTCCTGAAGTCAACGGGAAAAGTGGGCGAGCTGGTGGACTTTTGAGTGCCACGAACAGAGAAGAACACAGAAACCCAGTGAGTTCAGTGACAGCTGATGCAAGACATTTATTGATATAAACTCAGCATCTAACAGCATTTTTATTTTTTCTTTTTTTAATGTGTATTTTTTTCTTTTTGTACCTCAAGCAAACTGAAGTTTCCACTTTATTAATACCCATTTACCTGCAGGAAGTTTAATAAAACATTCTTTGTATTAAAATTTTCAATACAGCTGCATGTTTTCATCTAAAAGAAATAAACCCCCACACATATCATTAGTTATCTACATAGTTTAATCACTGACAAGCATAATTTTTAACCTTTAGGAAAACATTTTGAAAGTGTATGTAATGAACTTCTCATAAGCCTTTCACTTTTTGAAGAGAGTCCTGCATAGGATTTCAAGAACTCCTTATTTATTCTCTTTTGCTTAAATATAGAAAGGAAATGTAAACAGATGTTAATTGCCTTAGGCTAATGAATCAAAGTGTGGTTATTTCTTCTATGACCATCTGAGTTGCAGCCTTTCAGCTTTTTTGGAAAAACTTGAGCATAAACCACAACAGGAGGAAACCTCCACATTCCTTTACACATTTTGTTATCATTTTGATGACTATTATATTTTTGAAGACTATCATAGGGCAAATTCTTTTCTCAACAGTATCTTTGTAAATTCAAATTGAATTCACCTCCTCCTGGAATCCTTCTAGATTGATACTGGAATAACTTAGATCAGAATCAGGCCCAACAATAAAGAAATATTTTCAGTTTTAAAAGTATTTCTCTGTATTTCTCTGTCTGTTACTTTCCAATGTAGAGTGCAATATATGAAAAAAGCACTAATATATATCCATCATATTGCTTCATTATAAAACAAACTGTGTAAACCAAGGAGATGTTATAAAAAATGGGAGAGTAACATAAAAGAGGCTTGATTTCTTTCACCACATGTAATCACTGGAAAAGCATCCTATATCATGAGGGTAGTGCACATGATATTACACATAATATCCTGTTTGGTTTTTAAAAGTAAAAGGCTGTGAAATCAGTGCTTTTATTTTAGTCAGCACATTTTCAAGGTGCTGCCACGGAAGAAAAAATAAAGTATTCTTTTCTACAAGCACCTTTTGTGAACTCAATCCCTGTTAGCAGGAATATTGCCCTGCCTCACAATTTTACCTATTTAGGAATCACCGAGGCAACATCACACACCAACATCTTCAAGGCAAAAACTCACTCGATCGTCTCTCTTCATGCTAGTTAGAAAATCAGCTTTGTCTGAGTGTTGCTGGTTTCCCTGTGCCATCTAAATAAAAACATTTGCTATTGTGACAGTGCTACACAACTCAGATGGGAAAAGGTGTTGAGGCTTTTCACCCCACATCACAGTCAGACAGGGAGGGCCAGTGCTTGGTCCTTCTGAGATCAATGACGCACTCCAGCTGACTTCAACCAGGACCAATGTTTGGGCCTCATTGTTTTCCAAGGCTGAGAAGCTTGTTGAAGGCCTGTGGAACAGCCAGTTTTTGGTGAAGCCAACAGGAATGGGCCAAGCTCAGTGCACCTTAGCCTTCCCCTCGAGACCAACACTCCCACTGAGCTGCAAAGCTCCAGAGAAACTCAAGAGAAGGCAGTACCTCTACAAGACAGCTCAACATACATGGTTACAGTAATATGATGCAATTGTAACTGGCAGTGCTTCTAAGCAATCCTATGTATTTTGAACAGATATATTTTTTAACCAGGCTTTTATGGTAAAGATGGCTTTTCTTTTACTGTCTCTGTGCTCCTGCTACTTAGTTGTAGCTCAGAGGTGAATTCCTCTTCACATGCATAGGAGACATTATCCATCAATCTGCTAACAGCAATATTTCACCTCTGGCATGTACAGGAGACCAAATATTCTTCCAGTAATATTTATTGACAAAGGCCATGTTTATGGCTCTTTGTATGTATTAGTGTTTGATTATAGATGCAGAAGTCATTTTGTGGAGCCCTTTAATCTTTTAGTGCACGTTAATCAAACCTATATTTTAAAAGATATGGTTTATAAATCCACTATGCTAGAATGTAGAGTAACACAACCTACACTTATAAACATCTAGGAAGTGGATTTAAAAATAACAGTAATTAAAAAAATATGGTCTTTTTTTTTACTTAAAGCAGAAGAGAATAATTAAATCTTGGCTTCTTCAAGTCAGTGGGACTTTCACCATTGACTTTACTCAAATTAGGTTTTCAACCAAAAAGTCAAAGCAGCCCTTTGCACCCCTAGGAAATGCAATATTTCCTATATGTTTCATTCTGTGGTAGAAGTTTAAAAGAAAGTAACCAGACTGTGCATGCTGAAAGGTTTATGAAGAAATTTTGATAGACTAATCAGCATCAGAAGGGTGCAGTGGAGTCGAAGCAGTTTGCAGCTTCATGACCTTTGGGCACACACAGTGACAGGAGATCACGTTAACTGGAAACAGTCCTCCTATCCCGGGCTGCTGAAGGATGCTGAAAAGCTTAGATACTTTCACTTTCTTGCCACGCCATAATGTACAAATTGGCACTTGAAATACTTTTTAAGTTCATGGACAAAACCACACTTATTCATCTGTATTTCTGTTATAGGCAGGAGAATTAGGCTTTTCCTAAACCTCCCATCACTGCTCCACTACGGAATGATATATGTTCACCTCGATCAAAGCTCTTAAAATTACAAACTGTTCTGGCAGACATGTTCCCTTTAAGACTGGAAAAGCTCAATATATTGTATTTTAACATATTTTCCTCAAAGGTATGCCCTTGTACATGTTACCTTGTAATCTCTGTCACCAATCCCCCTCACCTATAACAATTTTGATTAGTTTTTTTCCTAAAAAGCTGCTTCCTTTTGTGTTGAAAGTTATGCTCGAGTCTGCTCAGCTTTGGGAGAGGTCTTCTGTGCTGATGTGCAGGGTAACAGGCTCTCCAACAGTCCCATAGCTGAGGGTTCTTGTGGAAACTTCAGTTTTAAAGCTTGACTGTCCGTTGTCTGCTGACAGTTGGACTTCAGTGCAGAAAGATGGTTTCACTGTGAAAGAGGGCCCGGGAGAAGCTGCTGCTGTTGCTGCGTGCACTCCAGGTGTCAGCGCCACGCAGGTATCGCTCACATGGAAAGAGATGTTTGAGGGCCCTACGGACTGCACACCGGTTACTCTGGACGCTGACATGAACATACCCCCGGGAACGTGCTCCTCAAACTGGCTGAAAAATGTTTGCCTGGGATTGGGCACCACAGGTCTCACCAGATTGAGCAGCACTGGCTTCCCAACCGTCGGCTCGTTGATCTCTGTCTGAAGCACGGAGACCTCGCAGGGTTTCTCTGCTGTGTGCTTCTGATCTTCACACCTGTAGGTCTCACCTTCTTCAGGAACATAATCTTCAAGATCCTCTAAAGTTAATACTTTGCCATTGTGGGTTAAGATTTTGCGGTCCCGAGAGCCAATGTCATCTGCCTGTGGTTCCTCTGGTTCATCAACTATAATGACATTATCCTCTTCTGGAAGGACACCTTCTCTTACTTCAGATACCTCGTCTTTAACAGGCCAAGATACATCTAATTCATCTTCCCCTTCCTTAGCCTCTGGGTTCTCTGGTGAGAACAGAAATTCGTGCTGGTCTGCAGCAGCTGTCTCAAAACTGAAAACTAAGGGCTCACCACCACAGGCAAACAATGGGGAATCGACATCTGACCCGTAGTGAGCACTTGTGTCCTGTGGGAAGCTCTTTCCTTCAGTTCCATAATCCATAAATGGATGATTTCCTAGCTGTTCAGACCCACACGGGGAGTTCCTGTCTTCGCTGCTGACATGAGCTCCTTCCTGCTCGGTTGCGTACATCAGGGGCTGGGTATTGGCTTCAGAGAGACTGTCATTAGGCAAAGATTTTGATTGTTCCACCAATTTATTGTTGGAGTTGTTTGTGTTTGGATCATCTTCTGGGGAATGCCTTGGCCTTGGGCTGGGAAAAGTGAACGTTAACATCCCTGAGTCATCTTTTTCTTGTTTTACGGGGGAAGAGTCTCTTTTCCTTGTAGGTTTTTGTGATTTTTTCACCTTGAATTCAATTATTTCTTCCACTTCCACCCATTTGGGCTTTTTCTCTTCCACCTTGGTCTCTGTGATGACACCTCTAGCTGCTGCTCCTTGCCTGTCTTCTGGTTCTGTGACAAAAAGCATGGGAACAGCAGACTTGGACGTTGCCTCCTGCTCGTGCCTGTGGGTGGGCTGCCTGATCTTTGAAACGTAAACTGGCTCTGGAGGTGGCTCTGTTCTCGGGGAGCGGGAAGGCGAATGACCTGAAGAGGAACGTGCAGGAGAAACCCTTCCCCTTTGCCTTGGGCTCTTCACCACAGTGGTTATCGTTTCCTCTCTGATGACAGAAAGGGGTGGAATGGAGTTGGCAGGAAGATGAGGTGTTTCGGGGAGCCACACTCCAGCACATGCCATCGTCGGTCAAGGCGCTACAGTGGGGTTAGTTTTGTGAGCACTCCAGCTTGTGGTGAAGCATGTCATTTTGGAAGGGGGACACACGCAATGCACACACCCACATGCCCATCTCCACTTACTTTCTGATCCAGGGAAAACCTCAGTCCCTCAACTCAACCCCAGCTCCATCAACCTCCTTGAGTGCATGAACACACAACCAGTATGTCCAGTTGAAAAATGGTCTTCTGGATGCTGCTATATTTCATGTGCTTGCTTTGACCACCGACTGTGCTATTTTGGTCCCAGTTTTACCCAAAGATTTTAAACACTCCAGGAGTTTAACTTTTTCCTGAGTATCCTTGGCTAAACTCCTGGCTTCATCAAACTCAATGGCAAAATGCTCTTTAGTACAGTAGAGTCAGCAGCTTCCTCTTTTTTAAATAAATGTAACGTATCTCTATTTTGTTTATTAAAGACTCTTTTGATCTGTATTTTCACATGCAGAAAAGTTATGTTAAAAAGGCATTAAGCATTTGGAGACCAGGAAAAGAATGTTGGAACAACTCCTGCGCACGTCAGCTATGCTAAAATGCGCTTATTTTTACTCTTCATAATACTGTTTTTGCAGACACAGCCTGATCCTAATACCACCAACCAACGCAGGAGAATCAAACCAATCTGGCATGCACGATTTTAATTTATCAGCATAATTTCTGCTGGCCTTACTTTAGATTTTTTTGACATATCCAAAGCATTTGGGATGTAGTGACATCCCTATGTAAATACACAGCTTGTGTCAAAACAATCTTTTCTCCCATACCAGGACAAATGTTGACTTTAAATGAGCTACAGATGAAATTAGATCAAATAGCTTTTAAATCTGGGGACAGAAACACCTAAACACAGACTTCAGGGCTCTTAGTTTATGTATTTAACGGGCAGTTTCAACTGCAGATTTTTCAGAGGCGTTTCTTACATGGAGCAACTTGAAGGTAAAAGTGTTTGCTCTGCCAGCACGAGGAAGCTGATGCTCTACGGTGGAGACAGCTGGTTCAGCAGAGCTAACAGCTAAAGCTGATTTTCTTTCTGTGTTGAGATTCTGTCCCTACCCTCAAAAATGAGATAAAAAAAAGAAGGGTAAAGACAATGGCCTGAACTTGGATTATGAAGCAAGACAACAGCTTTTTTATTTCTATCTTTCTCTTCACCCACCTCCAGTCATAGGGCAAAATGTCTCCTGCTCTGTTCTCCAGCCATCTCTGCTCTGGCTTTTGCTCTAAGATACAGAGAAGGGTGGAAGGAGACCTTGTGAAAGGAGAGTCCATTTCTCCTATTGCATTCATTGTGGAAGACCAATCCACTCAGAGATATTGTAGCCTTTCTCATTCTTTGGTCTCATTTTTGGAGAGTGGTATTGCCTTCTCCTATGGAGATCAGATATCTTTCCACCATCAATCTCTCCCTTTGAGGATGCAATGAAGTGCAGGAGTGCATCAGCTACAGTGAGAATTCTTTGCTTCCAAAGCACTCTCTCTTCTAGTGTTCATTTCTACTGTTTTACTCTTTCCTCCAAAGTTTCTATATCTTTGCTATATGCAAAGACTCCATGCAGAGTCTTCATAATGACTTCAAAATGCTTTTTTGGGGTCTGGGATATGCACATATAGATATTGGTCAATCCCATTTCTAAATTATCTGTTATTTTCTGCTAGTAATTTCAAAACTGCTTCGGTTCCTCAGCTCACTACACATTAAGGAGAGCTGGAAAGTGCCCTTAGAGAGTTGTTCCCAAACTTTACTCCATTACTACCCAAATTCCAAGTGAAGTCCACTCTAGTGAGTTCATGACCACATCTGTTATCAAAAGAAGGGGAATTTCTGTCGTTCCGAGATCCTGCTCATAAATGTACAGACCTCCTTTGGGGCTGCAGCCCTTTCTTTAGGACTCACTTTCTGAACTGTCCAAAGGAATAGTCTATGGAATTTAAATGTCAGAAATTTAAAAATATGCTTAACTGATGGTATTTTATATTGGTTTAATTTTATTTAATCAACCGATATTAACGCTGCTCCTTGCGATTTGAAATCATAAAGTGAAAGGGAGGACTATTAGCTGACTGAGGAGAAACATTAAATAAAAGCATCTCTACAGGTGTTCTACAAGCAGAGAGATGTAGAAAGATAAAGTTTACTAATCTTCAGACATGGTCTGGCTCCAAGTGATTCCTTCCTGCTCATCACTTTCTTGGGATGTTTCTGAACATGATATTAAAAATACTGCTCTGTTTAGCTACCCTAATGGTATCTGAATGCTGATCCTTGAGATGCATGGGCAGAAACAACCTCATCTTCTGGCTTTAGCAGGGTGAAAAAGTCTAATGACTGAAGATATTACCTGAACTCATGTGCTGAAGAGAGTGGGGCAAAGGCAGAACCCCTTCCTGTCTCTCCTGTCTGCTCTTTGCCTATTCAAGCTGGAAGCTGCTAGAAGGGGTGACATGTCTTCTAACAAGCAAGTGGCTCTAAATAGGCTAAGTCCATGGCTCAAAACTAACAGTCATCAGAGAAAATAAGAAAATAGCTAAGAGGTAAGCAATTCTTAACCATATTTTAGCTGTCATTTCACCCAACCTCATCCTCATCTAATGAAAGGAAAAAAGTCAACTTTAGCATCATGTCTAAGTCAAGGACTTATTCAATCAATATTACACCTCTTGAGGGAGTGCATTTCCCCAAAACTTCCATTGTGGAGTCAACCATCACCATTAGAACATGATTTTAATATCTTGGAGGTGCTATGCAGGCCCACCACAGGAGGACAAAGCCCCTCTTACAGCACGTGAAACATTTTGTTATGTATTCATAGAATGGCACATGTTGGAAACGACCTTGAAGATCATCCAGTTCCAACCACCCTGACACGGGCAGGGACACCTCCCACTAGATCAGGTTTCTCAAAGCCTCATCCAACCTGGTCTTGAACACTTCCAGGGATGGAGCATCCACAGCTTCCCTGGACAACCTGTGCCAGGGAATCATCCTCTGGCATCCTCTCAGTAAAAAATTTCTTCCCAAAATCTAATCTAAATCTCCCCTCTTCCAGGTTAAAAACTTTCCCCCTCATCCTATCCCTGCATTCCCTGATAAAAAGACCCTCCCCAGCTTTCCTGTAGCCCCCTTTAATTACTGGAAAGCTACTGTAAGTTCTTCTCCAGGCTGAACAACCCCAACTCTCTCAGCCTGTCCTCATATGGGAGGTGCTCCAGCCCTCGGATCACCTTCACGGTCTCCTCTGAACTTGCTCTAACAGATCCATGTCCTTCCTGTGTTGAAGACTCCAGAACACAATTTTATTATGTGTTTGTTCATGATACTTAAAAACTAGAAGGTACTTAAAGATTTTATTGGCTGATGAGCTTCTGGTCCACGTATGACTGAACTGCTTTTTGCTGCAATTAATATCTATAGGTTGTAGACACCCAATATAAACCAGACTCAATGTATCCAAAAAGCCTGTGCAATTACCAGGACAAAATTCCATATTAGAAATATAGAGACAGAAAGGGATAAAAAATATGCATCTTCCTTCTGCTTCATCACAAAAGGGAGGAATGAAAAATTTAAAATAGAAAGCCAGAAGAAATCACTGTAAACCATGAGATGGTTGTTATATTTGGACCTTTTTCAAGCAGCCAATTCTCAGAGCTGATTTCTTTCCAACACTGAGAGTCAGACTCTACCTCTTGTGCAACGCTGGCAATATTCAGTGGAATTTTTCACATGTGATATAATAAGAACCTGACCCAGGCTGTGTCTAACATCAGTGCTGCTATTTTTTTACAAGGAACAGTAAGGTTTTTTCAGGTGGTCACTTTGCATAGCACAGAATACCATGAGATCTAGTGGGATGGGAATGAACACTCTTGCATGGCCAATAAACACAAGCTTGTTATTGGATCATGCATAGGCAGCAAGGCAAAACACAAATGTTACAAAAAAAAAAATCAGCACTTACATGATGATGGTTTTCTTGGGCACTTTAGTCTCTTGTTCAGTGACTACAAAGAAAACAGTATGAACAGCATGGGGTTAAAGAAAGGCAAAAGCTGAAATGATTAAATTAACTTTGCTCAGTTAATCAAAATAAACTGGAGTGAAAAATAATACAACTGTACCATCCCATCCATGCTTTCTGTGGTTATTTCCAGCATCATCTTTAGTGCTTTTGCCAAGAATGAGAATTCAGAGTGGTCTCTGAATAATGAATGATTTAGCTTTGAAATTAAGTGTTTTGTGGAGAACAATATTGCAAAATCTGTTTATTTTACCACGAGATTCTGACATTTTTGTTTGGCAGGTTAAAGCTAGAAAACAAGGTCTTTTTCACTTTTCAATTTTTCTTTTCCTATAATAACGTGGTGATGTTGTGAGAAACCTGAAATGCCTTGATCTTTAAAGTCCTCGAGAGCTCAAATTCTTTAAACCAGGATTTCACTTCCTAGAAAAAGATTTTCCCCAAACAGTTTCCAAGCTTTTGTTGACTGGATGGAAAATCAAAGCTGTCAACAATGAAAACTGAAATAATTGTCATCAGGACAGAAATTCAGCATTAAAAAACCCTAGGAAAACCAGGAGAGTCCTGTAATGCACCTATTTCTACTCCATTTCTTTTTTGCTATAACTTGCTATTTTTCCTGACCCTCCTCCCATAACAAACTGGAAGGTGTTGATTCATATCGAGATCAAAAGAAAAGCAGTGCTGCTGAACCTATTTGAGATGCAGAAAAAACATCAGGAAGCCCCACTTTTTATTTAAATAACTAGTAAAGATTCTAAAAAAACCCCTTAATTTAATCTCAAAGTAATTTTTCCATCAATTTGCAATATTCCAGCCAGCCTATAATGAATGAGCTCTGGTAATTTTCTTTTGGTACAATTGAAAATGAACTGCAACTTAAAAATATCTCTATAAAAGCACAAATAGTTCTTGCCCAGGGAACTTATAGTGTCTGTGTTATTTGTTTAACTGCACTAATTGAAAATTAAAAATATAATTACAATATTAGATGGAATGGTTTAACCTAATTGTTGATGTTAATATCTGGCCTAGAGGTCTATGTTTTCTTTGCAGAGTCTTGTCTTGTTTATGCATGTAAAAATCTAGAATAATTTTCAATAAAGGCAAAGGAGTCACTGCAGATCTAAGTGGGTTTTAAAAAAATCTGTTTGGAAACTGGAATTGTAGCTTACTGGGTAAGTAAAGGACAAAATTTGTTTCAAATGTTCATCTCTGAAAAATTTATGATGTAACCATTTGCCTATCCTTAGTTAATATTTAAATAATTCAAAACTTTTTTTAAATGGTGGTCTTATAATGATACAATGATGGAAGATGAACTTGAACACTTTACTGCACCCAAGGAAGAAATTTTCACTGATTTTTTAAGCCCTTAAATCAATATTGTGCAATTTTTAAATAACTTTTAGAAAATCTCATCAAATAATATCATGAGATTAATTTATAAACAGCAAGAGTGTCAGTTCTGAAGTAAATAGGAATTAATTAATTTGATTATATACCTAAAGACAGATGTTTTAGACAGTTCATAGAATCATAGCCTGCCCTGAGTTGGAAGGGACCCACAAGGATCATCGAGTCCAACTCCTGTCCCTGCACAGGACAACCCCAACATTCACACCGTGGGGCTGAGGGCATTGTCCAAATGCTTCTGGAATATTCTCAGGCTGTGGCTGCTTCCCTGGGGAGCTGTTCCAGTGCTCCACCACCCTCTGGGTGAAGAACCTCTTCCTGATATCCAACCTAACCCTTCCCTGTCACATCTTCCTGCCAGTTCTTTTAACACCTATATTTCTATGATAATTATTTATTCAACGAACTCCCCAAATGTCCATAAGAGAAAATCTCCTTAATGTTTACTTTATTAATGTCTATTCTTGCAGTCCTCCCCTATGACACCACTGCAATATTTCTACGTGTATCAGGTGTCAAAGTGATTCAGTATTCCAAAGCTGAGCAGGCCTGGGATGAGCCAATAAATGGCACATAGTAAATGGTTTGTATTTAGTGCATGACAGATCTATTTTATATGTGCTATCAAAGGTGTGAGGGAGGATTTAAGCAATCCTATGTGAAGGATAAAACCACATGAAAGTAGGATGAGAGAATTTGGGTTCCTTTTTCATTTTTTTTTTCTGAGAGGAAAATACTCTGCATCCATTTTAGCACCAGATTTATCATTTCAACTTGTTCAATAGCATTTTAGAAAAACAGCTTTGCAAAGCAGGAGCCCCTGATAAGCAGGTTAAAAGCCATAAGCATTAGGATCAGCCAGTGCTTCTATAGGACTAGACTCTGCTTTAGTTAATACGTTAAATCATTGACTTACAAGTGATGGAACATTTAGGATAATGAATTCTTGTTGCCCTGGATGGATAAAAGGTGGTTTATGGCCTTTATTACAAACTTTAAGTTTGCTTTCTCCACTCACAGAAGCATAAACTTATTTTTCCTGCACAGTACATGTTGCTGGCATAAACCACAAGAGCACTGTCCTGCTTTCACCTTCTTTTGCTACTCTTAGGAGACTGATCTGCCACAGGGGATGCACAAATCTGACATGAACTGCTTAAGCCAATCTTAAAATGTGCAATTCACGGACACAATACTGTTTCCTAAATTGTGTGAATGAAATAACAAGTGTTTTGCTCTCTCTCAATAAAAAAAGCCTTCATCCTTGCAGCGACCAAGATGGTTGTAGAGGCAGATGGTGCTCTCTTGAATTTGCACTGAAAACCACATGGCCAGCCCAAAAATGAGACTAAAGACAATGACAACAGAATAAAAATATTAAGATAAACATCCTAACCATCACCCCAAAGAGGGTGTGTTAAAAAGATGAGGGGAGCAAACTCCTATGTCCTAGTTCTTCAGTAAAAGGGTAGCACTAAGAGATTTACCAGTCCTCGCTGTTTAAAAGCAATCTGAAAGCCTCAACTTTTAGCTTTTCCCTGCAAGGTGGGTATTGCCAAACAAGGCACCCAAATAACTTGCCCAAAGTTCTGCATGGCAAGAGTAAGGCAAGACTACAAAGAGATTCCTGTTGCCTGGCTGTCACTGCACTGGGAGTTTTCTTTATGGTTTTCTTGTCTCCACTTGCGTAGCCAATTCCTTCCCCTATAATCAATGATCTCATATGTCCTGGACCTGTCTGCCCAAGGTGAGAATGCAACACCTTTCAAAAAATACTGGGCTTTGCTTTCCTTAAAAGATGGACAGGTTAGTGAGCCTAGGATGAATGAATCACAACAGTAACATGTTAAAAAGGGATGCCAGAGCACATCAGCCCAGATGTGCCATGTGTAAGTGAAGCAGCACGGTGCAAAGCAGACAGTCAACTTGAAGTCAAAGAGAAGGATCTTCTTTCAGTTACACTTTTTTTTTTAAAGTTAAAATTCTTCCAATATCCACATAAAAAAGGATTTTTAAAGCAACTCTCCATTGACTTCAGTGCAGTGACCAGGTTGAAGGCAGAACTCAGCAATTCAGGCTTGGAGCCCAAGCTGTGGCTGCTCACAAGGAGACCCCTTAGTCCAGTGGTTTCCATCCTTATTGGATTTGGTCCTTCCAATGGATCAGCAAACTCCCATAGTGTGAATTTAAACCTAATGACAAGAGGTTTGGCTTTGAGACCCACGGTGTTGGACTGTGGATCATCGCTGACTGAAGGTCAGGGCTTGTAAACCACTGTACTAAAGGTATCCAGAGTTGAGACAGTAGGTTTGGTTCAGTACAATAAACAGTAGAGGGGGAGAAAAAGTAAAATAGTTGCAACTAAAGCTCCTTGGGTGGCTCAGGATACTCTGGCAATAGTCATTTTGCAGAACCAACGATAAATCAGGTAGAACTTGGACCCACCATGCAGGTGAGCTAGGAAACAGATAGTGTCTATTTCCTGTTGTAATAGTACCACACAGCAGTGATGTTGTCCTCTTGGTGAAGTTACAAATAATCCCATTTTCACAAATAGAAAGGATTGTAAGGATGGCAAGAGAAAGCCTTCGTGAGATCCATCCATTCTCCAGTTCTTTGCCAGATGAACCTGATTTTTCCATAGGTAGATCAAGGCTGGTTATTGAGTCTCAAGAGAGCAATGAATTCCCTCCTCCATCAAGTGCATTATGTCAAATGCATTCCTGATGTGATTCTGCTCAGAACAATCCTCTTGCTCCATGGATGAGCCTGCTCTTTACTCCATTGGCCTGAAGCAGCTCTCCCTCTTTCTCCCTGGAGGTGACTCAGGATCTATTTCCTTCCCTATAATCAAGTTCAAGTGACTGCACATCATGGATCAAAACCTATTTCATAACATTTCTGAAGCTTCCAGGCAAACTCCAATTATATTTCTTCAACCAAGCTCATGAAATTTTATTTATGACTGTGGGAATAGCAGCACATGAGTAATTCAGGGCTGAACATATAAGTGTGAAACCCCAAGAGGTGAACAATGATCCTACCACTGTTCTACAGACTTTTTCTTTTTGTTTTTCTAACATCCACTTCCTTGGTACAAGGGAACTTCATCAAGATATGTCATCCTAACAGTGAGTTGTTTTAGCTCCTCTACACCCTGCATACAACTTAATTTTCTGGTTTTAGGGGATATCAAAGATAAAGCATTCAAGTAATTCAAAGTTTATCCTGCTGAAACAATTTTAGTCCTTCTATCAAGTTAACACTATACTCCCTGTAATGCTTTTTAGTAATTTGATGGTACTCTGGGAAAGGTCTACCAGAAAGCAAGTATAAAACCAGGACAAGAGAGTAGATAGCTCAGGATACTAATCTCAAAAGTCTCTTGTGTCTGAACCCTCTTAATGTAATACAACATCAGTGTCTACAGAGAGTTGGCCCAAATTCAGAGCAGAGCCCTGTCTCAAACAGGGCCAGCAGCAGAATTCCATGGAAAATGATGAAAAAAAAGAAGAGTGGAGTACCCTGAAAATTTTTCCAGCACCAGTCATTTGCTGCACAGCAGCTTCTTGGGTCAGAATGCCTTCGTATTCAATGGCTCTTGTGTTGATAATGAACTGCCAAAACTCACTTGAAACCCTGCTGCTACCACAAGAGAACGTGAAAACACTGAGGTTGAGGAAGGAATGTCCTACAGTTGTTGGCTTATGTTGGCTATGTCTCCACTAACCACAAATGGGACAGCTCTGTGACACCAAGGTTTGCTGACATGGAAAAGTCTGTGCCTATCCTAGTCCTCTCTCTTGCCCTCAGGACAGCCAGTCACCTCTTATCTATTACAGATGGCCCCTTGGCTGTCCCTGAGCTGCTGCTGGGAGCTGTTTGAGAGAGGCACTGTTGGCTGGTCCATGCTCAGTCAGCCAAGGGCACTTCTAAGATGGATGGAAAACCAATTTCCTACACCAGGAAATATTCCTTACACAGACATGGCCATTGATTTAAGCTCAGTTGTGATGGGTTTATAGGAAGCCTGTCTTATGCACTGCTTGCAAAAATCCCATTGATAAGAAGGCATCTCTAGGCAGCCACACCCCAAAGTTGTTAAGAGAGAGATGTGGTTTTGGATGGGTATAAGCTCAGTCTAAATCACCTTACTAATTCAGGTGAAAGATGTAAAAGCAAAAGGAATAGATTCTATACCTATGGGGTGCCTAAAACCAGAGCAGTCCTAGATAACGGGTGAGCTAATATTGCTCAAGAGGCACAGGTGTCCATTCTGCTTTCCCAGTCATTCCAGGTGATCTTCAGTGGTATTTCAGCAACAATAACACCCTGCCTGCAGCTTTACTTACTGGCCCCTGGGTGGCTTTAGCAATATGATAGAATCATAGAATGGGTTTTCCTTAAAGCCAATCCAGTTCCAAGCCACCTGCCACGGGCAAGGACACCTCCCACTAGACCAGGCTGCTCAAGACTCCATCCAATATGTAACTTACGATCTGCCTGCCAGGCTGACACAGGTTTTAAAGTATTCCAACAGGAATAGAAACATTTTCCTTCCACTAGTGGTGGTCTGACACACCCTTCATTGGCTCCTCCTTTTCCATATAATGCATTTATGAGCATTATATGACAAAGTTGATTTTCCAGGGTTTGGAAATCAACAGATGGTGATGGGTGTAGAGCTGAGCTGCACTATACCCATGCACATCTTGATAGACATACAACATGTACACCAACAATCAACATGGATAAGATGGCAAATACATTTGATCCTCAATAAGATGGTTTTAGAGTAATTCACTGACATACTTACAGAGGTGGACAAGGATCATACCTTCTATGGTAATGGCTTGGTCTCCTCTCCTCTCCTGGGTCAGGGCTGCAGCACTGTGATGGTAAAGTTCTGCTCCACTTTTTGCAGACCCTAATCTGTTCACCAGCTAAAGAGAATCACGCAGTACCAAATGAAATGCAGGATGCTTTTGTATAATAAAAGCTTCCCATACTACATTACAAATTCACTGCAATTACATGACAACAGAAACGGGTGAAGATGTGACCCCAAACTTAAGTTAAAGTTTGTATGAACACATTGCTACTCAGTGCAATTCATGATGATGCTTTATGGCAAATGAACCTCACAGATAAGTTCCAGTACATCAACTGACTTAGTTACTTGAAGCCTGTGACTTGACCCTGAGGTAACTCTGTTTTACCAACAGGCACAGATTCCTGCCATATGCTATTAAGCAGTAATTAAAAAGAGAAGTTTTTATCATCTATTAATCCACTGAGTCCTAGCTGAGTGCTGGATCTTGGGGATCCCAGCTAATGGTAAATGCAAGATAATATGATTTTGCAAAAATTCTAGTAGAAGTCTTAAATTATATCAAACTTCCTAAATGCTACCATGGAATAGCTGTGAAGTTGCTGCAAGTTCAGTTGAGCCGTGCTAATTTCCTAAATCAAGGTCAACTCTTTACATTGCTGAGCCCCAAGACCTTGTTACTACATTATTAGAACAAAAGTATGAGCTATGACTAGTTTTTAGAAAATATTTTAGCACAGTTATTTTAATTTGTTAGATATATCCATGTATGCTTTCTGATTAAACAGGAATTTCAGTGGTTTACTCTTCTATTTAGACTCAATTTGTTGCTCTTATGCTTTGGGTAGTTTCTTTGTAGGACATGAATCTGTTTTAATTTAAAGACAGTCCAGAAACAAAATGTTACATCAAAATGGTCCTCACCTTTGTAAAAGCTATCTCTAGAGATCTGGATCTGAATTCAGGCTCCAGAACAAGCTCCCTCTATTCATATTTGAACTGCCAGACTCTCAGATTAGAATATTCTCAAGCTTTTGCATCTTCACAATCCTGACCAAGTTCAGGAGAGCCTGTCTTGTATAAATGTTATTGATAAGGCAGGTGGCAGCAATTACTCAGCCACTATTCTTATGCAATGGACCTCTCCCAGTAAAATGAATTCTCCTACCTATATCATGCCAGACCTCAGATCTTAAAGTCTCTCTGAACTTACCTCACATTCATAGTGTCCCATATCTTCATTGGAAGGGTTCTTGATCACCAGGACTATAATGCCACTCCGTGGTTCACTGAAAGTCTGGTATTTACTTGAGTCCTTCAACAATACACCATCTTTGTACCACCTGCATGTGGAAAACACTGACTATAAGCCAAGAAAAAAACATGCAGTGCCAAGGAATCCTCAGCTCACTGACCCATCTAACAGAGCAGTGGGCAAACAGCTTAAGAGTTAATCATTAGACAAAAGTTTGGATCCTGGAAAATAGACCTACAGATGGGTAGATCACATGTAGATACTTCACTGCACATGTTTATGAGATGCTGCTCAAGAAACCTCATCAGCCAGTGCAGGGAAAAGGACTGCTAATCATGAGAAGGACTGCTGTCCTTCTTGCCTGGGTACCCTAGACTGGTTGCTGATAAAATAAATTCAAGTGTGAGGCAAGGAGGATAAAGAAATGCTAAAATTATGTCAGGGAGTTAAATCTAATACTGTCCTACATCAAGGATTAGCTGTAGGTATTTCTTTTCAGGTGCCACCTAGAATAAATTGCTGAGAATGTCAGTAATGTTGGGATCAGAAAGAGCCAGCATTGGGATGGGGTTAAGATGGAAGACACAGAGAAGTAAGAGTCATAACCTTGGTCAGGATGCTCTTCTGAGCATGCAAAATTGGGAAAACAGGATTTGTTCCAGTGTGACTTGAAGGACTGACCTGATTTGAGGCCTGGGTGCTCCTTCAATGGTACAGGTAAACTGAGCATCTTCACCCTCAACCAAATAAGCATTTCTGACCTTGTTCACAAACCGTGGTGGCACTGTAAAACAAAGATGGAAATATAACCAGATACAAAGGATGTGTCCCTGACCAGGTGATGCTCATGATGTCTGCACACAAGACACTAAAGACCAAACTCTTTGACTCAAGAATACCTGACTATACCTGTACATTATTTAAAGTGTTATCCACCAGATGTTGTACAGAACTTCTGGAATGTCTCAATATTCATATTTAAGGTATTGTGTAACAGACCCATTTAAAACAAAACATCTGCACAGAACTTTACCTTGAACAAGGATCTTTCCCAGGGTACTGGCATTTCCAGCTGGGCTGGAAGCAAAGCACATGTACTGTCCTGAGTCAACACCTGTTAGGTTGTCCAAGATCAATGTGCAGGAACCATCAGGATCTTCTATTATAATGTGATGGGGATCCACCTCCACAGGTTTTCCATCTTAAAAACAAATGGAATTATTAGGTTTTTTTAATTGCTTAGTACACATTTTGTTTTCTCCTTGGGAATTTAATCCAGCTTTTCAGATCAAGAGGACTGGGAGCTGTATTTGTTTTATCGCTGCTGCTTATAATTGAAGAATGAGCTCTCTGTCTTTGTCCAGCTCACTACAAAACACTTTGTGGGCAAAGCATATATCATCAGTCCTCATTTAAAAGTGAAATTATCCCAGAGTATGTGCTGTGCAGTCACAGTTCTGATTTGCCAGCCAAGGGAACCCCTCCAAAGTGACTGTAAATATATAGAACTGATCTTCCACAGAATCACAGAACGGTTTGGGCTGGGAAGGACTATAAAGACCATCCAGTTCCAATCCCCCTGCCATGGGCAGGGACACTTCCCAACTGCAACAGGTTGCTCAGAGCCTCATCCAACCTGACCTTGAACACCTCCAGGGATGGGGCTTCCATGACTTCTCCGGGCAACCTGTGCCAGGGCTTCATCATCCTCACAGTAGAACAATTCTTCCCAATATCTAATCTAAATCTCCCCTCTTTCAGCTTAAAACCATTGCCCCTCATCCTATCCCTGCAATCCCTGATAAAGAGCCCCTCCCTATCTTTCCTATAGGACACCTTTAATACTGGAAGGTTGCTCTAAGGTCTCCCTGGAGCCTTCTCTTCTCTAGGGTGAACAAACCCAACCACCCCAGCTCCCAACCTCATGTCTCAGTCTTTACAAGGCATGAACTTACAGGAAAACTGTTTCTTCTGCAATACAGTAATCCCAGGGGAAAGAGTACACCCACACAGCCGCCTGTGCCTCAAGGTGGAAACACCTGAGCTGGTTCAAACAAGTTGCTCATTCCCTAGAATTTGCCACAAGATGTGGGTTCATACGGGCTAGGAGGAGAGTCTGATAGTCTGATAAAGCTGGGCAAATTAGCTCTGCATTACCTGGGTTGCTCAATAGTTAACCTTAAGACTAGACTTATAGAATCATAGAATAGTAAGGTTGGAAGAGACCTCTGAGATCACAGTATCACAGTATCACAAGGTTGGAAAGGACCTCTGAGATCATCAAGTCCAACCTATAACCCAACACAACACCAACCATCATCTAAACCATGGCACTCAGTGCCTCATCCAGTCTTCCCTTAAACACCTCCAGGGTCGGCGACTCCACCCCCTCCCTGGGCAGCTCATTCCAATGGCCAATCACCCTTTCAGTGAAGAACTTCTTCCTCACATCAAGCCTAAACCTCCCCTGACGAAGCTTGAGTCCATGCCCTCTCGTTCTGTCACTGGTCACCTGAGAGAAGAGACCAACCCCTGCCCATCCACAACCTCCTTTTAGGTAGTTGTAGAGAGCAATGAGGTCTCCCCTGAGCCTCCTCTTCTTTAGACTAAACAGCCCCAGCTCCCTCAGTCGCTCCTCATAGGGCTTGTGCTCCAGCCCCTTCACCATCTTCGTTGCCCTCCTCTGGACACACTCCAGTATCCTGACATCTTTCCCAAACTGGGGGGCCCAGAACTGCACACAGTATTCCAGATGAGGCCTGACCAGTGCCGAGTACAGGGGGACGATAACTTCTCTGGTTCTGCTGGCCACACTATTCCTGATACAGGCCAGAATGCCATTGGCCTTCTTGGCCACCTGGGCACACTGCTGGCTCATGTTGAGCTTCCTGTCAACCAGCACTCCCAGGTCCTTTTCTGCCTGATCATCGAGTCCAACCATGCCTGTCTCCCTACTAAACCATATCCTTAAGAAACTCATCTTGGACATCTCTAGATGGTGAGCTTTTAGATTACCCACTAATCGATTATAATCATAGAATCATCTGTTTGGAAAAGACCTCTGGGATCATTGAGTCCAGCTGTACCTGTCCACTTAATAAACCACGTCCCTGAGAAACTCATCTACCTGCTTTTTAAACACCTCTAGAGATGGTGACTCAAACACTTCCCTGGGCAGCCTGTTCTGGTGCCTGGGAACCCTTTCAGTGTAAAATTTTTTCCTGATGTCTAATCTGAACCTCCCCTGGTGCAACTTATGGCCATTTCCTCTCAGCCCATCACGGGTCACTTGCAAGAAGAGACCAACTCACTACAACCTCCTTTTGGGTAGCTGTAGACAGTGATGAGGTCTCCCCTCAGCCTCCTCTCCTCTAAGCTAAACAACCCCAGCTCCCTCAGCCATTCCTCATAACACTTGTTCTCCATCCCCTTCACCAGCCTCGTTCCTCTTCTCTGGACACATTCCAGCCCCTCGATGTCCTTCTTGTAGTGAGGGGCCCCAAACTGCACACAGTAAAATTAGCACAAAGCAATATACATGGAGAACAAATTTGGAGGCTGCATTTCATGACTTTCTGCTCATACCTTTGTACCAGCACACAGATGGCTTGGGAGCTCCTGTAACTTTGCAAGCCAGCTTGACTGTCTCTCCCAGCTCAGCTGTACAGTCTGCCAGTTCTTCCTCAAAGTCTGGAGGTACTGGAACATGAGAACAAGTGTGTTAGTCTGGAGGAGGGGAGCTCTGTCCATAGTCATGATTCCTGCTAAGTAAGATGAGGGTGCCTGTAACTTCTGCAAATCTGTGAGGTTTAGAATGGAAAGCTGAAGATGGAATTAGATGGAATTAGATGGAAGCAGCTAATGGCTTTCCAGGTGGCACATTGTTCTTGCTTATCTGAGATCAAATCCAGTCTGTCAGATGTCTGTTGATGTCTATAAAGATGAGTCATAAAAAAAAAGGGATTTGTCGCTGATCTTGAAGTATTTTAGGCCATGATTTTAATAAGCACATCCATTATTCAGACAACACACAGTTAATTCCCCAATTAAAATGCACTCCTGATATCCAAACTAGTATTCTGCTGGTCTCTGTACAATAAAATCTATATTTTGCTGAAGGACTTTTATTTTAACTTATTATTGCCATATGAGATTATGCAAAATTATTCTAATAAATTTATTATTCTAACAAATTTATTATTCTAATAAATTTATTATTCTAATAAATTTTCTAATACTTTCTGATAATAATAATTATTCTGATTATTTCTAATAATTCTCATTAAAACACCTCACTAAAAGCACAAAAATGAAATGCCCAGACTTGTTTCCAGTGTCTGCAGACCAAATTCAATT
The DNA here is from genome assembly GCA_033558185.1 of Dromococcyx pavoninus. Lineage (NCBI taxonomy): Eukaryota > Metazoa > Chordata > Aves > Cuculiformes > Neomorphidae > Dromococcyx > Dromococcyx pavoninus. The sequence continues at coordinate 201,889 of JAUMJL010000400.1, read as the reverse complement.
TTGCTCTGGTGTTTTAAGACAGCACATTCCTATGTTCTGTAAAGCACACCATTTGTAGCTTATACCTGGACAATAAAGATCTAACATCTTTGCTGATAAATTTTGTGGATAGAAAATTGATGGAATCTCAAATGCCAGTGAGGACAAAGCAGTCTGAATGGCAAGTTAAAAATCCAAAGCAAACCCATGTGCCCATGTACACCAGTGTAAGCCAGAAGTCTGGACTGGAGGGTTCAGCACCCAACAAAGTCTTTGGGTGCCTTCATACTGGTGTCAGCAGGACTCTGGGTCAGGTTCTGAGACTGCTTGTTTCACTGAAGTCAGAAGTTCTTCAATGCAGTGGGCATTGTCATCAAATGCTGTGGTCAGCTACACTTCTGCAGTCCCTGAGACATCAACCACATCTCTAGGCCAGCTCTAACAATTTGGTTTTTAGATGTTTCAATAATGTGTTTCTCTTCTCCAGTTACACACATTTTCTTGATGATGTTGCTGAAAAACAACATCCTTTGCTTATTGACAAAGACTGATGGATATGAAAATAGGGAGAGAAACAGCCACTTCAGCCTCTGCCTCTGATCCTCCATCAAAGGCAATCCACATCAAACAGCCAGAGGTAGCCAGTTCTTCTCAGCTCATCAGCCTGTATTCTCCACGCTCTGTTTATGGACACTAAAGTGCAATTAGACAGTTATTCATCTGCTCTGGTATCCCCTCAAAACATATACAGGTCCTGTGGGACCTCTGTTGTGTATATTTAATCACTTTGGTGATACAAAGTCTTGGCTTTCTTGATGGTAAATGGAGAGAGTCAAACACTACTCCCCCATCCTGATAAGGATGCCTTCCCCAGCTCAGGACCTAACACTGCTGCAGTCATTCCTCTTCAAGCTCACTGCATCCTGTCAAGTCATATGAGTAGTTATTTACAGCAGTCTGATGTGATTGAAGGAAAACATCCAACCCTTGTTCAGTTTAAGAGGTGGCAGAAGACCCTACATGGTTTCTCTCCCTCTTTTGCTCATCTCCTTCCTGAATCAAGGAAACCACCTGAGAAAAAACCAGGAGGTTTGGGCCATACTCACTCCAGACAGGCTCACTGATCCGCTGCTGTATGCCACAGATATCCTTCACCCAGGAGTTCTTGATATTCACTGTGCGTGCTTGAAGGAGGTACTTGCGGACCAAGTCTTCCCGTTCGTGCCAGATCTCAAATGCCCGGTCATCCCCTTCCACGAGGTCATTCACATCTATGTTGTTCAGCTGTGCAACAGGAGCACAAGAAATTAAACTCACAGTCTGTGTTCTTAGGGCTGAATTTCAGCCAGAAACTTTCCAACAACTGAAATCCCAGAGTTTAGGACAGCTCAGATCTCGAACCAGCTTTTATGAACCAGAACCATCTTCAATCAAGGTCTGAAATGGAAACAACTATTGAACACCATCAAGTCTCCTACTTGTGTGTGCCCTCAACAGTGGACACGAGTTGTGCCACTCCCATTAAAGCTTTATTAGATGTTCCAACAGCAAAAGGGATAATTTAATCTCCTTTTAAAGATTTTTCAGATTCTGTAAGCATAGAGTCATAGAACCATAGAATGACCTGAGTTGGAAGGGACCCACAAGGATCATCAAGTCCAACTCCTATCTCTGCATAGGACAATCCCAACATTCATACCATGGGTCTGCACTGTGGCTTTGGCTGAAGAGCAGTCAGGATCACTTTTTCAATCTTTCCCTCAGTTTACTTGACTTTTTAGTCCCCAAACAGACTTTTTCCTGGGAGTATTTATCACATTTTAAGAAAATAACTTCCCAAAGGTGGGTCACACTGCCCCTACAGTGCAGCACAACTAAGGACAACATCAAAAGAAATTACAGAGCAGGCACACTCTGGACAAAGCATCCCTTTCCAAGAAATGGAATATAAAGTCTGCCTGTGAATACGAGTGAGGACAGAGATAGAGACTTTCAGAAATCAAGACTGGGCCTGGTCTACAACTCCACAGTTTTTCTGTTTGATTGGTTTCTTTTTACTGGAGCTGGGCATCTGCTGTGTTGGAAAAACTCTTTCTGCAGTTTTAACCCGAGTCCTGAATATCTGGAGATGAGCTGGTCAGGTACTCTGAATTTTTGATTTCCAAACAGGAATTAGCATCAGAAAAGGACATAACCAGCAGAGAGAACCACTGGGAATGTAGCATATGGCTAACACAACGTTTCCTCCAATTTAATACCAACATCACAGATTGCCAAACCCAAAGATCTCCAAATACTAGCAAACATTATAGAGATCACAATTCATATCAGTGTTGCATATTCATGCAGTTAACTCAATGATTTAACAGAGATCAATAAACATTTGCACATATAATCCCACTGTTCCATGGTAAAAATCCACCTGAAGGTTTCTGGCATGTTTTTGACAGTTTTAGCACAGAGATTTGGGAATAGATATGGATTCTACTTGTGCTTTAAAGACTTTTGGAAACAAATGGACAGCTAAAATGGATTAGTGAAGTATCCAAACTGGACACAAAGGTGAAGTTCTAAATGAAACAGAAATGCATTGGGTGAGGGTGTAGTGATCAGACCTTCATGATGTTCTTGAAGACGTAACTGTAGGTGTCTGTCTTCGTGTCTCGCTTTGGTTTGCAGATCACAATATAATTTTTGAAGAGGAAGACATGTCTTTTATGTCCTTTCCACGCCATTCTAGCTCCTGGAGCTCCTTCCCACACAATGAAATGTCCCTGATAGGAAAAAATAGAAGAGGACATAGTGATAAGTCTGGAATAATTACCACGATGAAATCTCACCATCAGTTTTCAGTGGACAGATAACAAATATTTACTGCTACATCATCAACTTATTCATCTTTCTTTGATCCCAGTACAGCAAATTGTTTCGAATGCTAAAAGTGATGCATCAAACTGACAGAACCAACATGGTGCACACAGAGGTTTGAACTTGAAATGGTATTCTTTGTTGCCAGAAAAATACAGAGCTCATGCCAAGCAGGCACACTCTACTAATGATAATGGAAAATGATATCCTGTGTGTTATGCAGACATTTTATGTGCTCACTTGGTGTCCTCACCAGAGCATGACATTCTTTTCACATACCTTCAGACATATACAGCTCATTTAGTGACAGGACTTTCCCTGGCATCATTAGGGATAAGTGAGTGCTCTTGGGGTGTGAGTCACTGGACTCTTGGAGTGTCTAAATGAGGATAGATGAAACCCCACCAAAGTGTCTCACTGTCACTGTGATTTAGCCTTACAGCTCCACTCAGCAACACACTGTGACTCCCATGCAAGACAAAGGACACCAACAGGCAGAGTAAATGACTTGCCCAACGTGGCACAGTAAGTCTACAAAGAAACAGGAATATGAGTAAGGACCTTGCAAGTCCTAGACTACTGTTCCAATAGCAGGGTCGCCTTTCATCTGTGCTTCTAAAACACACACTTGTTTCATGAAAGAGACTTGGAGAAGCACATGAGTCTTTTAAAGATGTGTGAAGAGCTATGGGAGGACATCTGTAAATTAATGTTTTCACATGGAGCATATCTGTGCTAGCTTGTACCAACACCCCAGCAAAGCAGGCTCTTTGGAAGAACTGTGTAGATGGAAAAGGCCCAGTGAGCTTCTAACACTTGAGGATTCAACAGGAAAACCCACTGAAGCCAGTAATTTCAGAGGTTGGCCCATGTAGCTCACCAATAAGAGGAGAGAAGGAGGGAAAACTAAAACGCTTTAGAATCATATGGGGGCCAAGAACAAATCTGTTCCTGTTTGATGAGCAGGTGGGAAGGGCAAATAACTACATTATGTGTCAATTGCTCCATAAGTGTCTGTGTTTTGGTGCTTCAGACCTTAAGTGATCCACCTCTGTTAACAGTAAGAAAGGCAATAAGCAAATACTCTCTTTCAGGTATGATTTCTAAAGGAGCTTCTTGTAGGACCTAAGGCTGCTTAGAAACAAATGAAAGCATACTTAGCACTAACACTAAGAAATTCCACCTACCTGTCGGATGGGTTCACCGAGGCTTTCCAAGGTTCCTGGATAATTCTCAATGAGGGAGACATGGAGGTTATTTTCTGCTCTTCGGGTGAGTGCAGACACAATGGCGTAAGCCTGCTCCAGCAAAGTGCAGTTCTGGCTGTTTCTTGCTTTGTTTCGGATTAATTCCTGTAGAGTAATGAAGAAAATGTTACTGGGCAGTCAGAAAAAAACATGTATTTCCTTGATAGCCAAAGAGTTTCTCAATATCTGTTCCAGCTCTTCCATCTGAGCAATTTTTATCCCATCTTTTGCCATGAACTGCTTAGCTACTGACATCTCCTTTTTCCTACCCATTCTGCAGCCTCACTAACTGTTGCTTACATCAGTTGGTATTAAACAAAGACAAAGTTAAAGCAAATACAAGATGTGCTCCAGTGATAGAAAAAAAACCCCTCTCAAAACAATCCTAAATGTATCCATTGCACTCCTCTTGTGCTTACCACAACAGTACCACAAGGCAAGTCATTCACGTGGCAGTGCCAAACTAAAAGTCATTATTAGATTAGAAATGAGAGAGGATGGAAAAAATATGAAACGGAAGTTATCCTTTTCATCCACATTTCATAGAATAATACAATGTTTTGGGTTGGAAAGGACCTTAAAGATCATCCAGTTCCAAATCTACTGCCATGGCCAGGGACACCTCCCACTGGATCAGATTGCTTGAAGCCTCATTCAACTTGATCTTCAACACCTCCAGGGCTGGGGCAGCCACAGCGTCTCTGGGCAACCTGTGCCAGTGCCTCACCACCCTCATAGTAAAACATTTCTTCCTATCATCTAATCTAAATCTCCCCTCTTTCAGCTTTAAACTCTTCCCCCTTGTCCTATCCCTACACTCCCTGATAAAGAGCCTCTCCTCATCTTTCCTGTAAGTACTGGAAGGCTGCAATAAGGTCTCCCCAGAAGCCTGTTTAGTAATGAAGACATGCTCACCCTCTTCCCAAGAGACCCTTTAAAATATTGGTGTTTCTATGAAGGCAAAGGTTCAAAATTAGAAGGTTAATTTGAACTTTCTTCAAAGTGTTCCAACTTCTTGCTTCTGTAATGCTAGAATGCAGAATTATTTTGGCAGTCTTTTTTGTGTTTATGCTAGTGCTAATTCCCATGAAAAATACCATTAAGAAAATGCTACTTGGAAACTTCCATTTGTGGTCTGGGCCTGAACCTTGAAAACTTGGAAGATGAAACTTTTCAGTCTGGTATGCTTTCCAGAAAAGAAAAAATTAATCTTAATATAATATCAGTATAAAAGACAAGGAGAGGAACTAAGTTAATTTCTTACACATTGGAAATTATTGTGATAACAGATGTGTTGCTGAGTATGAATCAAATTCATACTTGTCATGGATAAGGGGAGTCCTCATCACAATTTACTGCTTCCTCATGAGGGAAGGAGGAGGAGCAGGTGCTGATCTCTTCTTTCTGATAATCAATGGTAGGACCTGAGGGAATGGCACAGACGTGTACCAGGGAGGTTTAGGTTGGACATTAGGAAAAGGTTCTTCACCCAGGGAGTGGTGGAGCACTGGAACAGCTCCCCAGGGAAGGAATCATGACAATGCCCTCAGACACGTGGCATGAATGTTGGGTTTATCCTATGCAGGGACTCAATGATCCTGTGGGTGCCTTCCAACTCAGGACATTCTGTGATTCTATTATATATATACACATGTATTTATATATATGCAGATAAGTGTATATTTTTATATATATATCTCCATATATTTAAAGAATATTCAGATAACACTTGCTGAACTTTATGGGATTGGATACTGTGAACCTCTGCATGGCTTTACTTTTAAAAAGCTATTTAGACATCATCATCACCGTTGATAATTCCCACCGTACCCGAGCAACTTTCAATTGCAGTTGCATCAGAAGAAAGCCAAGACATATGAAATAAAAATGTACATTGTTCTACACAAGCTGCACAAAGCAAAGCATAACCCTATCAGATATAAGCTTATAACAAAAGCTTTTCACCTTGATTATAGTCTGGTACTGCTGGATCCTATTTATGGGTTTTTCCAAGTAGTGCTGCAGTGGTGGGATAAGTGGCTGTGAAGGATCTTCGTGAGTTAAAATTTCATCTGTGTATCTCTGAAAAAAAAGAATAGAAGAATGAGGAAATGTTATAAAGACCAGTCAAAAATATTATTCCCTGGAAAGTGCTCATATGATGCTGGTTCATAGACCTCACTCAGCCAAAACTGGACACACCTAACAGGATCTTTGGAGGTATTCTGGACACCTGCAACCCTCCCTCACCCTTTACCAGCTCATTATGGTTTTAGACTGGAAGATGTCTGAAATGCTGAATTTCTCAGCTTTTCCAGTGCAGGACTGACATTGGGGAAATATAATCCAGAGATTGCAGAACCAGATGGTGTGACAGGAAAGATCAGTGCTTTCAGCAGGTGGGAGGGCGGGAGTGAGGCAACTCAGTGCCAGCTACTGGCACCAGACCTCAGTTGTGTTTGCAATGCCAGAGACTGGAGTGAGGGTCTTGGCACCTGTGGGAGACACAGGTTGTAGGGTCCATGTGCTAGTGTATCATCCACAGAGCTGGATCTTTATCCTTTCCACTCACCTGGTGCATGCTGCTGCAGCCATTTACCAGCAAACTTCAAGCTTGACTAACTGCAAAGAGGAGCCCCAGGCCCCAGGCATGGACATTAGGGAGGCTGAGAGCTTGTGCTGATCATTTGAAGGTTCTGTGAATGTGGGGTGACTGTGAAGGCTGGCATTTGTTTTCTAGTTAGCATCAAGCTGGAGCAGCTGATGAGTGGGAAGCTCAAGGACAGGGTAAAAGTGCTCAGGATATCAGCAGGGATTTCAGATGGACAGAGGGACCAACCCTGCTGCTCAAGGAATCCACAAATATGCATGTACTCATGGATCTGGAGCATTATGTGTGTGTGTTCTCACTAATGAACTTCAATCCTGAGCAGCTGGAGCAGAGAAACGGGATTTGCTTGTCTATATTTCTGTTTTCTGTGAGTTCACTTGGTCTTATAATGTGGTGGTCCTTAAAACATCCTTGAATTACAGTTACATAATCACAGACATTCATAGCTGTATAATCTTTATAATATTCATAAATGCCTAAGCAAATGTAAATATGTTCCCATATTGATTTTTCCCACTAGGAACAGCTAGACAGTGAACACAAAATCATTGTATTTAGCAAAGGTTTCCTCCCCAAATTTTTAATATTATTATTCAGGATCATATTTATAATCAATAACTACATTTCTGGATGCAGTGGGTTGTAGGTTTCACGTTCCACAGATACTTTGGCTGTTGGTTTACCTTGTAGAAATCCTGGATAGCTTTGCTGACAACAATTGACTCAGCCTGTACCCTCCCTACCAGGTACTGGATGTATTTATTAAACTCTGCTTTGTTCTTGATAAAGCACATGGCCACATCGTCATCCGTGTCACATTTCTGCAAATCTTGGAGGAAGACACTGTAGAGACAAAGGAAAAAGAACACCTGAGGAGAAGGTGATGGAATGAGACTGGAACACAGCCTTGGCAGCCTGGCCTTTAAATCAGGTGATATCAAGTTAAAACAAATCAAAGGAAGTGAGAGATGAATTAACAGTTAACTTCTTAATACCCCTTCATACAGCATAATGCTGTCCCTCTTAGCTCAAATCTATGAAATGCCCTGCCAGGAGGGTAGGGATGACTTTCAAGGGCTTGGCTCAAGTTGGAAAACCAACCCCTCCCTTCCCTTGTTATTCCTCTGTTTAAGGATCAACGAGCCTTCCACATGAATGTAGACAAGGGATCCCCGCTCTGTTTCAGAAAGGATATGGAGGAAAGTTCACATGCACAAAGATTTTTAACAGTGTCAGAAGCTGATGACATACATCAGTTCTAGCAGTTGAAGTTACTTCTGGGAGAAATAAAAGGAGAGGGAAAAGAAAGAGAGAGAGGTAAGAGAAAGGAAATCTATTTTCATGTCTCAGCCAGGAAAAGTGCCCAATGTCCCACCTAAGAGTCCTCCCCAGTGCAGAAATGGTGCCACATAATCCTTTTCCTGGAGTAACCATATGCTTTTCATCACAACCTGCTCAAAATTCCTTATTGGTTTCTCCTGCTTACAATGCTACCACCACATGCTGGTTGGGGAAGATGCTACTTACTTGTTGATCCTTGTTCATGCATATTATTGACACCTCCCCAGCCAAGGTAATCCAAAAGCTGGGACCACAGGGTAAGAAAATAGGGAAGAAAGTGTGATTCTCATGCTGTTTGCAGGAACTTCCTATGGGAATCATTGCTTTCTATGAAAGCCAGGGTATCAGTGTGCAAAAGGAAGCCCCTTAGCAATGGAAAGCCTACTGCACATAAGACATTGTGCAACATCTCCTCTCCCTGGCAAGCAAAAATATTTCAGCCTGAACCTTGGGAAGTCACTCTGTGAACAGCAAATCTGCAGGAAATCCTTTCTTGGAGTAGGCAGTCCTATAGTGTTTCACCTGGGCTACCTGCTACCCAGTGTGTTTTGAATGTGGAATTAATTTTTTATTAATGTGTCTCTATAAAACTCTATAAGACCATGCTGCCTTTTTATAATAATTCACAGTCCTCAATTAAATTTGCTTAAAAGGGTAATAAATATGCTGGACACATGAAGCCTGAAAGCTCTGAAGGGTCCCAGCCCTGCACTCTGACTTAAGATATAGCATCATCTCTCATCCCAAAAGGACAAACAATTCCCTTGCACCTCAGCACTACCAGTCCTCCACAGCCTTTGCAGTAATAATAGTTACTGTGTCTCTGACACCAGGTACCTGAGCCACTCTTTGGTCTAAAATGAAGGCACCTGGGAATGCCCACCTGGAATGGAAGCGAGCAATGTCATCAACATTTCTGAAGATGGTGGATTTCTGACTGGCAACAACTCCTGGGACATTGGGACAGGTCTCAGTGTACTTAAGGTGATGAGTCTGGAGGAACTGTAGGTCTTGAATGTAATCCTCTTCTGAGATCAACAACTCTTGAATAAGAACACTGCAGGGAAGACAAGAAAAAGAAATCACAGAGAAATCATCACAATTATCCTTATGCTGAGAGACCTTTAGGTTCTAAAATAGAGATATTTGATGAGAGAAATAGATTCCTTGGAGTGTGTTGGTTAGATCCCCTCTGACAATAGGAGGAATATAGACACCCTGCTCATGGAGTGACACCTACAGACATCTAATGTTAGGACAGACAAAACAGAGCATGAGCAGGAAAAGGGTCTATGAAAAGTGGACAACAGCAACTTCAATGCCACTTTATGTGATCAAGAAAGCAAACATCTCCATGAGAGCACACTCAGCAGCACGAGGGAGTAACACGAGGTTGTAGCTGGTCTTCTGAGTGTGCTTCCACTCCCTCTTTGGACACTCTCTCCTCAGAGAGAATGGGGCTTCCCAAAGCACAGAGGTACTGTAGTTTAGGATATTCTGGAAGCAGAGAGCTTCCAGAATTACATCATGTAACCCTTTTCATTAAAGTCACCCAATATGATTTAGACAGTGACTCTGACAGGAGGGACCTGGATGCTCATGTCCTTGTTAGTTAAAAAGGCAGGAAAACTCAAAGGTGCAAATACCAAAAGACACCAGCTCACCTTAGCTTCCTTTTATACTCATCTTCAGAAACAAATTCTCCAGGGAACTCGGGAACTTCTGTTGCCCCCCACTCTGGTGACAACTAAAATACAAGGAGAAAACCCAAACGTTATTCAAGTCAATAGTGCTCACTGGGGAATATGAATCATAAGTTCAACAATCCCTTTCAAAAATTCTTGAACTAGTGTGAAATTTCTTTTTTCTGGAGGATGAATAGGTCTTTCAAACCCAGGCACCCCTGCACACATACAGAAATATTGTCTAATCAAAATATGAAAAAGCATGATCACATTCAACAGACCCATTCAACAGCCTCCTTGTCCATCACTCCATGCAGAAGGGATGGCTCTAAAATGCAACAGGAACACAATTTTACATGAAAAATGCTCAGTCACCTTTAACTTCTTGTCCAGATAAGCTGGAGATACCCAACCCTGTCGAGAGGGGCTAGATTTTGTGGGTTTAGTCCTGACCAACCACTTCAGAGGATGAGCTGAATCAAGGACTTCCACATATTGTCCTTCCTTCAAAGTGATGGTCTCTTTGTCAGGCGCAGCGGGCACGTAGTCAGCTGTGACCATGTAGACATCAAAGATCTGCATGCATGAAACAACAGTTATTCTGTGCTTTGAAATAAGAACACAGCAGTGCCAGCAGAGCATTGGTGCTTATCTGTGTTTAATGTTATATTCTCCATCGCTTCAACAAAAAAAGGGAATGACTACTTGTGTTTTTCCAAGAGGAAGACTAAGTCTCAAGGATTCTCAGGCCACGTTTTCAAAACTGTCTGAACTGTTTTCAATTTACATCACCAAACAGTGAATTTTGATCCCAAGGCAAAACAAGATCACACAATGAGCAATATAATTTGATTCCCTGTGTTCTATATCACAGAACCAATATTTAAGTATAAATATACTTACTAAAGTGAAGTACATCCCTACAGGGGGTGGAGATTCTTAAACCACAGGAGACTGACTGTTCTAAGGAAAGGTTTCTTCTTGTGTCAAATTTGTCCATAAAGATATCCTACCTCTCCTCTGGAATCCCCATCTTCAGATTCAGAAGAGGACTCCTGAGCAATGGATGAAGGTCTGGATCGCCCATGGCGAGGAGATGCAGAGGGAGTTCTTGATTCATCATCACTTTCTGCACCTGGCACTCGAAGTGTAGCTGAAAAGCAAAGCAATGGCAAAGCATGAAATAAAGATCACCAATTTGAACATGAACCAAATATATAACAATTCTCAATTCCATAAAAGCAAAAATTCCTTAGGAAAAGTATTTGTAGTATTTTCTGTGTTCTGTTGAAATTTAGGCTTAAATAAATAATTGAGATGTTTTAATACCTGAGGCTTCATGCCTGCTGGATATATTGCCTATCACACTGCAAGTATACTTGTAGGAGAGGTAATACTTCTATTTTTTGCTTCAAGATAAAGTTTTACTACAAGATCAAATACACAAACCAGGATTTTTCATTTAACTCAACAAATAATTTGATTACTGCACAGTTGCACACACAGTTTTCAGCCTCAACTTGATTTGAAAGTCCCACTGTGAAGTAAAACTTGAAGATGGGGGAAGTCTTCAAAACAGGATTGCTTTCAGATTCAGGAGTGATGAATATCTGAGGGTCTTGAAATACCTAAGATGTTCAAGATATTCATTTTTACAACTTGTCCTGCACTTTAAAGGTTAGAGTTACTCCTGTTTATTTCTGAAAATCTGCTTCATAAATCTCACTGATATTTAGAGAAAAGATTGCATATTTTTCTACACTAATTAAGTTGTGTTTACCAGGTTGCTTACCCTGACTTATTTTTGCAGATACCATTTCTGAGATCCGCGAGGTGAGTTTCTGGAAGAACTCTTCAGAACCAACATCAGCTAAAGAAATAGGGCTTTTGGGTACCCCTTCTTTACCAACTCCAAGGACTCCTGGTAAAGAAAGAATTTTCTATTAAGCTGGAAATGTCATTGGAAAGTAATTTTTTTTTTCAGTAGCAAAAGTTTCTGTGGAAAGAAGGTCTAATTTTCTTCACTCCACCAGGTTTTAAAACTGTTCTTCTTCACAGTCGTGTAAATAATTCACCCTTGAACAGAGACCAGTCTTGAAAAGTTCCATTTCAGACAGTTTCAAGAAGACAGGACAAAAGTAGGTGGCAAACATGAAATACAGGTGTGAAGAGCAGGAGTAAGAGAGAGAAAAATAGCTTTTCTTACCTTGTCTTGCTTCAGAGGGTTGAATATCTCTGAAAAAGGAAGAGTGAGGCGGAGTTAAAAGCTAAAATAAATTGTGTAGGAAGGAGAGAGAAATAATAAACAACTCCTCCTCCTCACATCTTGTATGTGAAGATTGGGAATATCTAGATTAGGACTCTGGTCTGGGCTGCAAGTGCTGGTAACAGATACTCAGAAGGGCCACTGTAAGAAAGGAAGATTGGAGTACTGGGCTCATACGGGCAGAGAAACACTTGGGTATCTTAATCTTAATCTTAACCCTGTCTGAGAATTCCTCTTATTCCTGACTTTTATATAGCTTGAGATGACCCAGCTGCTCAGGGAGTGGGTAGCAGAATAGCGTAGCCTCCATCTCTCAGGTGCTACCAGGACTTTATTGTCAGCTGACAATGAAATAGAACTGTTAAAGCTGAAGATATTATATCAAGCAGGATCTGCAGTTTCAGTCAGTTTTCAGTCAATAGAGCTCTACCACTTCCAGTGCTTCCATCAGGAAACAAACAACTGGAGAATAAGCAGATGTTGTGGTCCTGCCAAGAGATCTGCTCCAATCTCACCAGGATGGCTGTCTGTTGGGGAAACAAGCTGCCTACTGCTGCTGCAGTGATTTTGATGTCCACAGAGACCATTGCTACACTTAGAGTTTTACCAGCATCAAATCCATTCATGCTAGCAGAGAAGGAGCAGGATATTATATTGTCAAGATTAAGTGAAAATGATTTCACATATGTGAAGAATTACCAGCATTTGCTTGCATCTGATGAAGAGTGTTTGTAGGGTTGCAACAGACCACAGCTCTCTTAGGGTGCTAATGTGATGAAGTTGACATCTCTGGTATTTCTGTGCTTTTTGGAGGCAGGATATAAATTTTCATTGCACAACCTCATCTGCCCTAATTCTCTGTTAATACACAGGAAGCAGGAGAAAGCTCACTTTATGTGATATATAATAAACCATATATCACTGTGTGTGCCTAACAGAGCCTGAGCACATCCTTGGTAGAGATTGCAGCAGAATTCATACTATGGCTTTCTTGACTTCATTCATACTCCAGAAGAGCAACTGGTTGAGCCATTTAGGCTGGACATATTCTAGAAGCTAATGTGTGTTCAGGTGGATACTGCCTTTCAGACTGTTTCTGCCTAGTACACAAGCCAAAAATGGCAAATTGAGGTGGTTATTCTTCAGGTGCATTTGCAAACAAGTAGTTTATGAGCAGACCCTTTCCACCAATTTCTTTTTGTGTGAAGGATCAGTATATTTTAGGCTGGATATCAGAAAAAAGTTCTTCACAGAGCAAGTAATCAGGCAATGGAATGGCCCAGAGAGGGGGTGGATTCACCATCCCTGGAAGTTTTTAAAGTAAGACTGGATGTGGCACTTAGTGCCAGGATCTAGTAATCATGATAGTGTTGGATTAAGGGTTGGACTTGATGATCTTGGAGGTCTCTTCCAACCCAGATAATTCTATGATTCTAGGATTTCAATATTGACAAGACCTTGACTCTGTGAATTTAGTTGGCTTTCTGCTTAGGAGATGAAAAAGTAGAGTTTTATATGATCTACTCTGTTTTTAGGGGTTTGGACTGACCTTGATACTAGAATATTCATCACACTGTCCATCCTAGGACCTTATATTATTTTAACTCTGCTGCTGAGACATGAATATAAGATGTCTAAAGTGAATACTGCCTAAAAGTGAATGATGGGAACTTCGATGGGGTGGCACCAGCACTGCTCCTTTCAGTCTGGATGACCAATCACTTACCCCAGTGTGGTCATGATGGCTTCTGACACCATCACACGCTCCTGGGTCAGAACTTCAGCCTCTTTCACTGCAAGATTAGGGTTTATCATTAGAGGGCAGAAGGCAGAGAATGTTCTTTTTATGTACTTAATGTAGGCACATTTTCTAGACATGGGTTACTGAGAACACTGGAATACTGAACCTGCCCTTCTAGCAGCTCTTGACCTAGGATACATTGCTCCAATTTATATGATGCAAAAGGTTTGCTCCAGCCTGTGTTCACGTAGCTGTATGACTGCCCCACTTCTCTACACTGCTCTAGCTGTGCCACTGCAGCTCTTGGCACAGTAAAAATGTGGGATGCAAGGAAGAAGAACAGAAAAATGGAGATCTTCACAGCCCTGCCCCTGTTCCCAGCCTGTACTTCCTTGCCCCTCACCTTACAGAAAGAATTGTGCCGGGAGGGGCCCTGGAAAGTTCTGCAAAAGGGGAATCAAATAAATTTATCCGCATTAAGGCAACTCCACAATCAAAAATACTTTAACAGAATGAAACTCAATATTTGAAATGGTGATTTTTTTTTCTAGTTAATTTATATTGTCTTTCCTTTTTCTTTGTGCTTAATTTGGTTGTTCCTTAGACTTGCCTTCTGTTTTTACAGAAAAGATGCTGCTGTTAATTTAAGATAGGGTCAGAAATCTAAAACATTACAGAGTAAAGAGTGCAATCATCTACAAGGTGAGAAAAATCAGGTCTGATTTTGAGAAAATGCATGTTTTTCAGTTGTGATTTGAATAAATTCCTTATCAGTCACACTTGTTTTTCTCTTAGGCACTGTATGAAAGGTCACATAGTGGGAGTGTTCGCATCGTAACCGAGATTTACCATCTGCAACTTCCAGGGTGGCGGTGCAGATGGACTGGCCAGCCTTGTTGGTAGCAATGCATGTATAAGCTCCACTGTACTTCTTTTTAACATCCAACAGGATTAGACTGTGATGCATATTTGAACTGGCGAGTTTATAGCCAGGAGTGTCTGGTTTGATCCACAGGATGTCTTCCCGAGACTCTTCTTTCAGCCAAGTAATAGTTGGTGGTGGATGTCCTAAAGGGAAACCAAATCAATGAGCTTTAATTTTCCTAATGGTGTTCCTTCTTTACAATTATGAGCCATGCTGTGAATAAATGCTATTTTGATCTCTTTCCTGATACATTTCCAACAGTAACAGGCACAATATTTAACAAAGGAACACAAATCTTTCTACTCATAATGACCTTAAACCTTTTTGTAAACCCAAAACTGTTAATCAACACATCTTCATGAGACAAGTGTTATTATCCCTGCTTTTACCTACAGGAAAATGGAGGTGAAGAGCAGAAAGATGCTTTTCTGTAAAGTACATGAAATCTTTTACGAATCTGGGAGTAGAGTCCCAGATTTCAGATACAGGAGATAAGGTTACAGTGAGTCTAGAGAGTCTAGAATGTGCCATGAAGTTATTCAACTTAACTGTTATGCAGAGAGGCAAGGTTTCTATCCACTTACCTTCAACTTTTACAGATAATGTGATGCTTGCTCCTTTTTTCACCTTTTTATTCGTAAATCTTTCTAGGAATCTGGGTGGTATCAGCTGCTCATGGGAATCTAAAAATGACATTATTGATGTGACATTATTGATGTGACACTATCATCTGAAATGACATTATTTAAGGTGACCCCTTCTGTGTGACCTTTGACTACTAAAAAATTCCTAGGGGTTCTGTTATCACCTATAGCTTCTCTTACCTGTTTCTGATGGCTCTTCTTTCTCATCAGGATCTGTAACACAAGGAGAAAAAAAGCAAAATGACAAATACAAATAACTTTCTGTCCATGAGGTGAAGAAATAAAATGACTCCCGGAGATTACTCCTTGCAGGAGATATTAGACAGAAATATTAGTATGATCTATTAAGTGGCCCTCAGTTTTAATAAAATGAGCCATTAAATTTAATGAGGCTGGGCAGGAATAAAATGTATGTTTATGAGACAACAGTCAGACCCTAGAGAAGTGACATGTGTCATCTTGAGTAATCACACAGTAATTTTACATGTGAACCAAGATTAAAGTGTGTTATCTTTTATCCACAAACTTTCCCACCTCACTTGATTTACCTTGGTAGGCTTTCTCAAGAAAAATAGCTATACAAAATGGAAACAGCCAGTGGAATAGAGAAAACAGGCACCAGAAATAGCCCAATACCAACCTTTGACTACCAGCCTGGCTGATGAATATGCAGAACCAGCATTGTTGATGACAAATATGGAGTACTGGCCAGCATCTGCTTTTGTGACGTCACGAATTTCCAGTGAGTGGAATTCCCGTTTATCAGTTTTCAGGATGCGGTCGGAGGCCTTTAATGGCTGCCCATTTTTGAACCAATAGAGACGAGGACGTGGGTACCCTGGGAGGAGCAGTTACAGACACAGAGAACAGAATGCATTGGCAACACTGATTTGGGAGCATCTGCAGATGGGCATGTCCTTCCAAGCAGGAGCCAAGGAATCCTCAGCTCTACCCAAGGCTGCTGTTTCAAGGATTTACACAATTAGGAATGGCTGGAAGCTCATGAAATTCTATTTATCTGATAAAGTTCTTTCCCTCCTCTTCAATTTCTGGCACTCCCCATATTGGTTGCATAAGCAAATGCCTTCCAGGTTGGAAAGGTAACATTAAGGTCTGATTTTCAATGTATGCAACGAGAAAAGTTGAAGCCAAAACAGTTCTCATCATTTTTTATAGAGAAAACAGGAGAATCCCTTCCTCTCCCTACAACAGTCAACATTAGGAGGATGGGTTTTGCAGTTTTTAGGTTGTAGCAGCAACCCCTGCATAGAGTAAGGCAAGTCCACAACTGCTTCCTTTATTAAAGATGATAAAGGACATTCTCACTATCATTTTTTTATTCTTTATTGCTCTTCCATATTTAATGTTCTCAGAGTATTACAGGACTCAGTTTTCAGAAGAATACACCTGCAATAATGCCTGGAGGTGTGGACTTGGAATAAGACACTCAGTCTGCCTGAGTCTGCTCTAAAACTCAATGTTCACCAGCATGAACACATTCTTCAAGCTGGATTGTGCAAACGTGGTGCCAGATGCACAGACAGGGGTCACAGCTGTGGAAAAGCACATCAAAAAAACCTTTTCCAGCATTTCAACCTGCCAGCAAACCTGGAACAACTCACAATGTTGTGGTCTCCACTCACCTTTCACCTTCAGGTGAAATTTAGCCATCGATGCTCCGGGTGCCACATGAATATCATGAAGCTCATCGAAGATCTGGGGCAGTTGCTCCTCCTCAGTAGTTGACTCCTCTTGTTCTCGGCTAGGAAGCAATTGGAGTTAGAAAGAAGAAAGCCAGCAAGCCAGAAAAGAGGTAGGAATCAGAATCACTTATCTTAGGGTAATTCAGTCTGTAAGTTTTGTCATCATGACAACAAATTCAGAATCATTTGACATTAAAAATAATGGAGTGATATCATGAAGAAACATCCAGGCTAGCCTGAAGGCAACTAAAGCAAATTCACACATGCTGAACATCCAGTTGTTGCAATTATTGCATCTCAGCTGGTCTGGCTGTTCCTTTACAACATCAAACTGGCCTTGCCAGACATAACAATACAAGGCTTGGTATAAATATGCACCTTGATTTTACAAAGTCAGAAGTTAGAAAGAGCTATTGTTCAATATTTTACCTTGAAATATATTCTTTGGCACTGTAATAAGAGGATGTCTCTGTTGCATCTGCTGCTGTCTCATAGTCAGTGCTGGTCACTGTTAAATAGAAAAGGGAGTTGTTTTTTTAACCTGAGATTTGAAATTATTTTTCCTACTATAATAATTGTTTCCCTACTAATTTGAGGGACTGGCAGTCCAGTTTCACATGGCCAATGCAGCAGGGTCCCATATGACCCTCTAATATGGAAAGCATCTCTGTTTATTTGAAAAGCTTTTATCTAAGCCTTGCCTTGGTGTTGTCACAATCCAAATGAACCCAAGAGGTCTGCAAATGAAACATTTTGTGGGGTTTGTGCCCTTTATTTTAAATGTAAATGGTGTTTTTCTTGAAAAATATTTATCTACCTCTCAGGAGAACCCTTTCCCTTTGATTTTTCTATGGTGATTTTTCTACTTACAGTCCACTCGAAGCTCAGCCTTGGTTGAAGCAACTCCCATGTTGTTTTCAGCGAGGCAGCGGTAAACTCCCATATCAGTGGGGACCACAGCCGTGATGATCAGCTGATGGCACCCTTCCTGGTCCTCGTTGATCATGTAATGATCATCTTCTTCAATAGCTTTCCCATCCTTGAACCAGCGAACTGTGGGGAGTGGTTTGCCAACCACGATGCAGTCAAAGCTGACTGGATATCCATCTTGTACCTCTTGATTTTGGAGCTCAGTTATGAACATGGGAGCTAAAGTCAGGGTAGTTAGGAGAGAAGAAAAGTAAAACTCAGTTGTGTTGAAAGATATATTTTAAGAGCTGCTGCCCATTGCCTGAAGACTTCTGGCTTTTAGGTTTTTAATTGCAGAGTGATATCTTTTCTCTATGATAACAGGCAAGAAGAAACTCCCTGGCAAACACTGTGAAGATATTCTATATCATCATAAACACTGCAATATCACAGCTGCAAACTATGTATTGTGTTCCTCTCTGTTGCCAAAATGTCTTTTCTCCCTCAGGACTGTTCTGAAAACCGTTTCAGAAGTTAGTAATCATAGCATTTATGGCCATATTATTGTAGTAAGGGGCATTTCTATCGTGCAAAGCAGCTTTGCAGGTAAGTTAATACATTGCAACCTTCATCACAGACCTCTCCCTCAAAATGAGAAAGAATTAAAAAGCCCTGTTTTTTCAGAAGTGCAAAATTTCCAGGAAAATATCTTCATCAAATAAAAACCAAAGAGTTTTTTTAGAAGTTGAGGGAAATGATAACATCCTGACATTTTCCAGCTATTTTTTTCCAAAGAATAAATAAGTTGGTTTCACCTACCTGTATCAGAAGTCAGCAAAGGTGGTGGAGGTCTTACTACTGGTGGTGCAAACTTCCCATAGGTGGGTGGTGTGGCTTTCCCAATACGTAATTCAATTGTTTTAGGGCCTTGTTCCAAAATGTCAATCTCTACAGCAATTCCCAGAGCACCAAACATCTCTCTGAATCGACTGGCAGCAGATTTTGCCTCAGACAAGATTTCGAATTTGATGTAGATGTACTGGTCATCCTCACGGTAGGTCTGATGGTCAACCACCTCTATATCCCCTTCATCTGCACTGACGAAGAGCTCTTCCTCCACATCAGATATCTCGGTTGAGATCTTGGCCTTGAAGAGTCTATGAAGCCTCCTTCCTGCTTTACGGAAAGCATCATCAAGCTCACTGCCAGATGAGCTCTCTGTCTCACTGTCAGTGCTTTGTTTGACCTTCTTCTCCTTCTGAAGAACTTCAAGTTCTTGAGCACCAATAACCACCTTAGCACTGTGTGAAACCTTTCCAAATTTATTGGATGCCTCACAGGTGTATTTACCTGCATCTTTCCTATCCAGGCCAGTGATAATCAAAGAGCAGGTCCCATCACTGTAATTGTCTATGTGATAATAGCGACCATCTGAAAGCTCTTCTCCGTCTTTCAGCCAACGGACTTTCATGTCAGTTTTGCTGTGGGCCACGCACTCAAGATGGAGAGTGCTTCCAGGCTCACCACAGAAATCTTTGAAGGTCTCAGTAAATACCGGACACTCTTGTTGCTTGATTTCTTTCCTGACTTTGTAACCTTTGAAAGCAGCCTGGATTTTCACAGCGGCCTTATTCATGGAGGGATCATCTAAATCTGGTAGTTCTGGTTCAGCTGACTTAGCACCTGGGGCAGCCACAACAGTGTCCACGCTGGTTTGCTCCCACTGTTTCCATAATCTGCACGTGGAGCTGGACTGAACTTTGGTAGTAACACTGACACTTTTCTTCCCAGCTTTCTTGAGGTAGCTCACCAGTGAAGGGGTCCCAGCTCTAGACTCATCATCTGAGCTTGTGAAAGAGAAATCTGCTTCTCCTGTCCTAGCCAACTCATCACATGTGGAGTACTCCTCTGAGAAATAGTGAGACATCTCTGCTTCCTCCTTCCTCAACTTCTGAAGTTTCTCGTCCTCTTCGGGCACCTCGCTGATGGAATCCAAGGTGGGCTCCCGGCTCATCCGGCGTTTCTTGGCTAGAGCTTCCCACAGGAGGTGAAGATCTCCCTCCTGAGCAGCCTCAGGGGGCAAGCTGGGCTGGACACGGCCATCCACCAGCTCTTCTGCTTGGCTTGCAGGGGGTGTTTCCCTGGCGATCTCTTTCAGCATTGCCACTGTGGGAACTGAGGAGAATTAAATTGATAAGATGTGAAAAGATGAAGTCTATGAGTAAGCTCTGAGTAAGCACATGGAAATGTGATTCAAAAGCCTGGGCAGAAAAGCATCAGTGGCATTAGCTGAACATTTTTGTTGGGAACAAAACGTGAATTTAATATGACTGGACATGCTCCAGCTTGTTCTAGAGGACCTTGCTTTGAGCAGAGGAGTGGACTATGCTATCTTCAGAAGTCCTTTCCAACCTCAACTACCCTGTGATTCTATGTATGTGCTTAAAACATAGCCAAACACAATTTGTATTTGTCACACATTTGAACCCAATAAATAAATTTCTGCCCTTTTTAAATCTTGCAGCTGATGAATATCTAGTTAAGACTGTCAGTGGAGCCTGGAAGGCTATTCAAGCTTATCATAAATGACAGCTAGACAGGTCTTCAGTGACTTTCTTGACTAGATCTCCCCTGGCTATAAAGGGAACTGAGATTCTCACCTCACATGGAGGCCCCTCCCTGTTTAGATGTGCATAAGTCTGAAGGTTGTGACTCTGGGACTCATTGACTTTCCTTTGCATAACACCCAGTGCCATTTGAGATGCTCCAGGTTGTCTGGGACAGCCATGTATGGTTCTCAGATACCAGACAGGAGCTATGAGTGCTCTGGGTCCTTCTGGAGGAGGAGATAGTGGCCAGGAGGGATATCATAAAGTGCCTCAACAGCACTAGATGACCATGTGAGCCACTGAATCCCACCAATAGGGCACAATTCAACTTCCTAAGCACTGGTGCAAAGCCATTTGGGATGACCAGGAACTGGTAGATAACATGGAATCATAGAATGACCTGAATTGGAAGGGACACAGAAGGATCATCAAGTCCAACTCCTATCCCTGCATAGGACAACCCCAACATTCACACCGTTGTGTCTGAGGACGTTGTCCAAATATTTCTTGAATACTGCAGAGAATAAGAAAGAGCCCTAATTTTCTGAAGTAAGGCCAGGGAGGATACCCTGAAAAAGCACCAGAAACTTATGTAGAAGCAACTGTATCCCATCTCAAATATTGGACTCATGAAAATCTTATCTGAGCAGCAAAAAAGCTATTAGGGATTCAAAAATACACTAGGCAATACTGAATAGGAAGATAACAATTCTTTGGGGATTTTAGACACAACTTGTTAAAGAAAATGTAATCCAGCCCAAGCTGTGGAGCTGATCCTGAAGGCCCATAAACAGAACTGATTTAACATCATGTGAATGTACTCTCTATACCTTCAAGACACAGGCTGGCAACAGATTTGACTTCTGGAGAAACCATGCAGGTGTATGTATCCTGATCTTCAGGTTTAAAGGCGTGAATAATGAGTATCTGCTTTTTTCCATCAGAGAGGATTTCGTATCTCCCTCCAGTTTGTATTTGCTCTTTTCCTTTGAACCATGTCACTTTCTCTTCAGTTTCACTTGATAATTTGCACTCCAAGCGAGCCACATCCCCTTCTGAGACTGATCCTCCCACCAAAGGATGGGTGACTGAAACTGGAGGCTCTGTAATTACAAAAAAGTTAATTAACACAAAGAACATATCATAATCTGGGTTGAATGCACTCCAAACCCCTCTATAAAGTATCCAAGTGTCCCATCCTTCAGTTATAGATGGGTGCATCCAACTTCTGTACTTCCATCGATAACACTAAAATAACCATACAAGCTCTCCCAGAGGTTAAACCAGCTCCATTTAAATATATACATGCAAAATTGGTTGCATTTTTCACATCCATGTGTTTATTTGTTGATCTTCATTTACCCATCATCGGTTTTCAATCAATCCTACAAATTCTAGCAGATCTTAATGTTCAGAAGTGAAGAAGTTCTGAAGTAAGACAAGAAGGAAGCAATAAGAAGAATAAAAAAGACAAGAGATTATTAAAATCTGCATTCATCCTAGTCTTGAGAGTGAAAAAAAAACCCCAAAATATGTATTTATTTACATCAGTTTAGTAAGAGTTTAAGAACTCTCAAAAAGTGTGAAGAATTTAAAGGAAGTTGAGTTTAAAAAAATCTCAAAACAACAAAGAATTTAAAAGTAAGAGCTCTCTCTATCTTCTTTGGAAGGAGGCCTGCCAACAACAAGCTGTTTGTACAATATTGATACTCAAAATGAACTCAAGACAAAAGCTTTAAACCCAGAGATGTTGACTGGGACGCAAAGCACACAGCTGAGCTCCCCAAAGCATCACTCTCGTGAGCATAATCTGCATCTTTACACTTTGCACCAGGGTGAAGGAACCTCTGCCCAAAATGCCTTGGGTTTGTCGTAGATGAAGTCAGCATATGCAGAGTTATCAAGGTCCAGTACTGGCAGTTGTTATGTTGCAAGAACATCATTGCGTGTCTGAGCCTTAAGCAAAAGAGGTTTTGTAATTGTTATTCTTTGAGAAATTTATTGGACACTCAGCTATTGCTGAAAGAGTTGCAAGAAAAGAAAGATTGAGGGAGTGGCTCTGCATCCCATTACAGTTTCCAAAGTTTCACCAACATAGAGCAAAAGAACTGTGTCCTCCAGCACTTCTTTGTGGAGATTATTGGAAAAAAAAGCAAATAATACAATGAAAGAGAAAGATGGGTGAAGAAGACAACACTGCCCACCCTTGGTACCAGGGTCTTGGTTACACCAAATGCACTCCAGCATGCCCCCTTTGGCTCATTCCATCCTAACTCCACTAAAAAAGGAACCCACGGTGACTGGACAATGCAAGGATGCAGTGCAGGCTGCAAGACAGGTTGATGCAGTTTGCAGAAAATAAATGTTGAGCACTACCAACACAGCAGGTTTTGTTCACTGCAGCCCAGAACAAATTTTCCAAGCTCTTTCTCCTTTATCGTGTTGGCAGCGAAGCACCGAAAGATGCTACAGAGTGGACTTCTCCAGGTAGAACGGGTGAAGCAGGCAAGGCATGCCATGCGAAACAGGAGGTCCACAGCAGCTTGCAGTCCTCCATGGGGACATCTCTCCTTTCTCACCTAGCTGCACCATCTGAGGGAAGTGCAGCGGCTCGCTGGCCCCAACTTTGTTTACAGCTGAGACGCGGAATCTGTAGGGTTCACCTGGGGTGAGATCGTCCACCGTGAGCTCCGTCTTTTGAATAACGCCCTTGCTGCACAACTGCCAGCCAACACCTGGGACCTTCCTCTCCACTCTGTAGCCTAGGATGTCACCACCGCCATCGCTCAACGGCTTGGACCAAGACAGAGTTACAGAGTGACTGTTCTTACTTAAAACTTCTGGTTCTTCAGGTGGATCAGGGTGGGCTGAAGGCACAACAGAGGTCTCGTGATGTATGACATGAGCAAGAATGCGTTATGCTAAAACAACCAAGAGTCTTCTACAAGCAATGGGAAGGAAGCGCGACAGATTCAGTATTTGCCTTACTGTAAGGTTGAGTGGGTGACCATGAGACACACCTGTGCACCTCTGAGTTCTCCTTCATCTGTCCTGGTCTACACTACCAGTGGATAAACATTCATTCTCCAACTGTTATTCATTCTCTCAGTTATTTAATATATTATTCATCCCACCTTGCTTAAATAACAACCATCCTGTACTCTGTATTATTAAGGAACTTGACAATTCCAAGTACATTTAGGCTTTGATCTTACACATTTCAAATAACCTTAATGGAAATCAATTCTCATTGAACTACAGAGTATCTCTAGTAATTAACAGTAAGTCACCCAGTTTTCTGTGTGATTTCCATTTACATCACAGGGAATCAAGTAATAACAAATAAATACATACAGGGAATGGGTGGTGTCCTACCAGACTGGCTACTGACAACCATACTCACTATCCTGGAGAATGTTTCTCACCTAATTTACACTTAGAAGACAGAAATAATTATTTTAGTCTTCAGGTTCAAGGCATTCACTAAGTAAAAGACCTGCCACATTCTACCAATCCAACAAATGAAACGCAAATAAGGTCAACAGCCAGTTCTTTAGTTCTGGACACACCAAAAATTCCTTTCCATGTAACATACAAGCTTCTTTTCTCTACTTTCAGCCAAACTTCATATAGAAAACCTGTCAATGGGAATTCATGACAATAGTATTTTGCAGTTCCTAAAATGTAGGTGCCCAAAATAAGGTAGCAGAGTTTTAAACTCATCAACAATAAATTCTTTTGTGGAAATGAGTGCAAGATACAGGGGATCTCACCAAGTCTCGTAATTCTTTAGGGAGATGGACTACTGGTAATAATTTAAAGGAGAGGTGATCAATTAGTGGCTCTTGAACATCTCAGCTACAGTGCACAGCTAAAACACATTGCAATTATCTCATAACCATCACTGGGGTTGTGCTGCCATGACCATTGCTGGGTGACCCACCTATCCCACTGTGGGAAGGAGCAAGACCTTGGGTGCTGGAATGGACATTGATGAGTCATTGGCCTGAGCTGTTGCACAAGAGAATTAAACAACCATTGTCTTTTCTGCTTGTGACTTATTCCAAGAATTATTCACTCTTGTACTTCCGAAGTACAAGATGGGTGTTTCTCAGATCTCACTCATATGAAGATT
Organism: Dromococcyx pavoninus; assembly: GCA_033558185.1. Taxonomy (NCBI): domain Eukaryota; kingdom Metazoa; phylum Chordata; class Aves; order Cuculiformes; family Neomorphidae; genus Dromococcyx; species Dromococcyx pavoninus. The sequence continues at coordinate 177,226 of JAUMJL010000400.1, read as the reverse complement.
TTAATATGCAGCTCCTTAATCTGCAATCCTGTTTGTCCTGCACTTGGGTAGTACATTAGCAGATTTCAAAAGACAATCTGCTATCCTGCATAATTTTTTCATCTTTATTCTAGTTCAGCTCTCTCCCCTGTCCACATTTGCTGAGGCTGATGTCGAACTCTGAGTTAAGTGATTTACATTAGATTCTATGTCACATTTTACAAAAGACTGCAGCTGAAGAAAGCTGGTGAACATCTCTAGCCTGATATAATTTTCTTCTGATGAGATGAACTGCTTCTTGTCAAAGAACAAGTTGCCCAGCAGCACATACTCAGATTAAAACCACTAGCTTGGGGCATGCAAGGCAAAGAGAGAAGATTCAAAACACAGATAAGAAAGTTCAATATGGTTGGTCAATACCAAAGACTGAGATTTCAAGTGCTACTGGGCTAGAACAAGAAACACCTACCTATCACAGATAACTTGGCTGATGTAATTGCCTCCCTGGAAGCAAAGGTCACCTCTCCCGAATGATGCAGTTGGGCTTTTTTTAGAACAAGCTTGTATTTATTTCCATCTGCTTGTATCTCCCAGTCTTCATCTGGTTGGATCTCTACATCATTACTATACCAGGCAACTTCATTAATTGGAACAGCTTCACTTAGAACACAGGTAAATGTGGCTTTCTCCCCCAAAGAGACTTCCACATCTGCGAGAGGCTGCAAGATCTGTAGGCGCCATCCTGTGGGAAAAATAGATAATCAAACCCTCGGTCACAGAAACAAATGCAGGCAAGAAATGTTGTGAATATTTATGTTGAACCTCTGTCAGTCAGGCCTTGGAGACTAAGGAGATCATTAAAAGGGAGGTTACATGTATCACTAGAATAGAACGTATCATTGATAAGTGAAACGTCCCAAAAATTTCAGGAGCAAAAACCAACCTAGCAATGTCTTTCTTTCCAAAGTAGCAGAGAGCCATAATGGAGATACCATGCTGTGAGTGAGGATGGATGTTCTTGTACTGTGAAAGAGGTTCTGATTCCTACAGAGGTGAACAGAATACAAGGATGCAGAGATAATACTGTTGCTCATGTGACTCTCGTCTCTAGAGCCCTGAAGTTCTTTTCCACCAGGGTAGGTTTCTTTTGAATATCAGAAAAAACTTCTTTACCAAAAGAGTGGTGAAGAGGCTGAGGCTGCCCAGGGAAGTGGTGGAGTCTCCTTCCTTGGAGGTTTTCAAAAAAACATGTAGACATGGCACCTGGGACATGGTTTAGTCAGCACGGTGGTGGTGGGCTGACGGTTGGACTGGATGATCTTAGAGGTCTTTTCCAACCTTAATAATTCTGTGATTCTATGATAAACACAACCCAGCTCATCAGAATAAGAACTGTAAGACAGTTATTTGCTGCTAACTCATTGCCAATTTATGCTGCTCAAATCTGCATCACGGCAACAGAATAATAAAAAAAGGAAATGGTAAAACATCCTCCATTAACTGTGTGAGAAGATTAAGGCAAGAAGCAAGCAACAAATTCAACTTTTCCTCTCTGCAATTCATCCTGTTTTCTCAGTTCATTTGCCCTTTCCAAACAGAAATTTAAGACTCCTCACAAACAAGTGCTTCAGTTACCTTTCACTGTCAGGAAGGCTGAGGTCACTGCATCGCTGCATGTGAAAGTCACCCTGCAGCTGTCCTTGGGTGTTAGGTTCTTCAGCAGCAGAAGATGCCTGAGCCCATTTTCAAAATAAACCATCTCAATATTTTCTGTAGTTTTGGCAGGCTCATCGTCAATCAGCCAGTTGTAGTTGTAGCATTCGGGCTTGGAAAGGTAACACTCAAACAGAGCTTCCCCTCCTTCCACAGCCTCCACGTTCTCCAAGCCTTGGACAATGCTGTTCTTGGCTAAGAAAGAAGGACAGCAAACAGTATTAATTGTCTGGTCATGCATATCTCAGTATTAACAAGCCTTGGAGCACTGGATGATTCCCTCTGCTGGAGAGCTGGTGAAAAGGGTGTGGATAGGAGAAATTGTGCTTGTAGGTTTAGTTGTTGACTTCAAACATGCTCTAACACAATACTGTATTTAAAAACACTTTAAGTAGTGAGACAGTTTAAAAATAATGATAAACCTCTAGGACCTCTAGCATTGCTTCTAGAATTCCTCAAGAAACCTGACTTCTGTCTTTACAAATAAAGATAAAAAACGCTGGTGTTTATGTGAATCAGCCAACGGTTGATTGGAAGGGATAGCTCAGAAAGCTAAAGAGTAATTAAATTCCTTCTGTCCCACAGCAAGGAACATTTTCCAGAGATCTCCCAGGCATTGCAGTTATTATCATAACTGGGGAGATGTGAATCCACTGACAGCTCATGAAAAAAATCCTTCAACACAATGCACGGCAAATACAAGATAATATTATAGGTGGCAAAGCCATAGTGAGTGTCATCTAAGTCAGCCTCTAGGAAACACACACAAAGTTAAAACCTCTGTTAACAGAGTTTTGAATAGCAAATCTCTGAATTATTACAAAAGCTCTGTGATAGCATTAGGTTTATTTTCTCATGCATGTGTGGTCAGACACATGCAGAGATCTACACACTCCATTTGCCCACAGAGTCATGCATCAGTTGGCATTTAGACACAAGCAATCAGCCTGATGCAGAATTACATATCAGCTGGTGCATGTGAATATAATTCATGTTAGACCAGTTACACTGAGAAATTACATGCACAACAGCAGGAACACACAGCTGAGTAAATACAGTTTACACCAATAGCACACAATGGTCAGCATCATCTATAACATAAACCAATGCCCTGAGACATTTCTGTTCAGAGCTTTATAACCATTATCTAGAACAGTTCTAACAATACAGTAAAAAGCTGAATAATTTATTTACTAGCAAAAAGAAGAGTTACTAAAAAAGATCTATTTTGTAATATTCATACTTATGGAGAGCAATGAGGAGTTTGCAATCTTTGGAGAGTGTATAGTTTTGTTAGAACAAATCTGAGATGTTTATTTGTGCACTTTTGGAGTGCTACTTCCCCTAATTACAACAAGCAGCCAATTGCAAATCCTACATGCTCTGGGATGCTTTAGATGATGTTCATTAATCCCTAAAATGGAAAGTGCTTTTCACTGTAGAATATGTTATAGGAAATAATACCCTGCTCTTCTGTACTCACAACTCTGGTTAAGTGAGAAAGCGTAATTGCCTAATAAAAAACAAATATTCAGAAAGTAAATCATAACTGTTGCTCTTTCTGATCACACTAATTCACCTGGTGACCAAAAAAAAGAATTGCATATAGAGCAGAAAATAAAATAAGAAACATCAATATAAAATCCTAAACCTACTTTTAAAATGTTTGTTTACTGTTTCTCAGGATCCTCACAAATGCTAATGACAAGACAGAAGGTAATTCCTGAGTGATCTATTTGAAATAAATACAATACCAGGCTACCTTAGCTTAGCTGAAAAGAAGATGAAATTCCACATTACCCATAAGCTACAAGGCTCACTGTGTGTAAAAAGCACTTTGTAATAGCAAAAAACCACTCATTATTCCTTTGGACAAACATTACATCTGTGATTTCACAATAATTCAGCAGGACACATCCTATTACACTGATGTAAATGGTGTAATGAGCGAGTGTTAATTAGAATTCAGCTCCAATGAAATGCTACAGGAAAGCTGAGAGGGACTCTTTATCTGGGAGTACAGGGGGTAATGGTTTTAAACTGAGAAAGGGGAGATTTAGATGAGATATTGGGAAGAAATTTTGTACTGTGAGGGTGGTGAGATTGGGTTGTCCACAGAATGGCCCATCCCTGGAGGTATTTAAGACAAGGCTGAGTGAGCAACCTGATCCAGTGGAAGGTGTCCCTGCCCATGGCAGGTGGGTTGGAATTAGATGGGTTTTAGAGTCCCTTCTAACCCAAACCATTCTATGACACTCAGTCCCCATTAACTCCTGGCTGCTTTTCTTATTGTTATCAGTACTGGAGTGAACACCTAAGAGCAGGTATCTGATGTCTCACTTATTGTGAGCTGCTGCCATGATTTTTCCACATCTTATATTTGGAACCCCTGATAGTCTTCCTCTTTGGCTGGAAGACCTCACCTTGAACATCAAGTGTAGCCATCACTTTAATGCCTTCAGCTTCACAAGAATAGATGCCAGTGTCTTCTGGTACCGTAGGTTTAATTTTTAGCATGCTTACATTCCAGTCCTGATCGATAATCACTCGCTGCCCATCTGCATGTATTTCCTGATCATTTTTCTTCCATGTGGCGTGCACTGGCCTAGAATATTGGCATATGAACTCTGCTGTGCCATCTTCATCAACAGTTATATCCTGCATGGGACTGACCACTTCAATGGTTGGATCTGTTAACCAACACGTCAGGAAGGACATGCATTAGTGGATCCTCATGGAAATTGCAACTTAGAGAGCTTTGACAAGCACAGAGCCAGTGGAGAGCAAGCAGAGTGACAGTGCAAGCAGGAAGCTGACTGGGCACCCTGGGGATTAGCAGTTTAGTCTATGTTTGTGTCAGCATCAAGCAGGATTGAAGCAAAACTGCTGCATTAGAATACAACTATCACACTGGAAAATGGGCCACCAGCAATTAAGGCTTGTGTTTTAACAGGCCTGGATATGAACTCCAGTGCAGAACATCTGCTGGGATTCCCTCCAGGCTTAGTTTTTACTTCCCAGAATTGCTGAAATCCTTTAGACTAGGAAACACTGGATGCAAAGCACTTCCCAGAATGTGGCAGGAGCACAAATGTGAGACAGAGGACTGCAATGAAGGGGCTGCTGTGAGTGGTTCCCAGTGACTCTCAGCTTCATGTGGCAATAGATGAATGCCACAAACTGCACTGGAGGCTCCTTGCATTAGCATACTTCAACCACTCATTGGAAAGAAATGCCATATTCAAACACAAATACTCATTCCTGTCCTGTGGTGGTGATGGCTGTATGTCAGGAGTCATTGGCAGCGTGAGGAGTTAAGATTCAGGATAACTGTAACAAAAAAGGGCACTGCACAAGAGGCAAAGACAATGTTTTGATTAACCATGTGTTCCTCTGCAGCAGAGGCATAGTTTGGGAAAAAAATAATATGATTTCCTTTACAGTAGCTGATCTAGAGATGAGAGTGGCTGGATATGCAGCTCCCCTGAAGAATGTGAGAACCATGAGACCATGCTTAAGCATCCAGTCTTTCTTTTAAAATACTAGTTCTCATTTTTGGGAGGCAGCTGTAGGGCACAGTAGATACATCTAACCTCAAACTGTTGTGAGCTTCCAAAGCAGCCAAGGAGTCTCTTCTGAGATGTCAAATTGGACCACCCACATACAACTGCAATGTATGAGCTAAAAAGAAAAAGCTCAATGATGTCTGAAAATGGAATTCTCTCTGCACCATCCATTCTCCTAAGCAGAATTATGTCAACTTTCCCCCAGAAATTATAGGTCTACAATGAGACATAAAAAGATGATTGCCTGAGAAAGCTGATATATGTCCTTACCTTTAAAACAGTCATTTTGATATCAAACCAGAAGAGTAAACTACACTGGACCTCTATCTGGAAGGCTACTCTGGAAACAGGTGCCTGAGGGGTGCTACCAGCAGACCTTGAGAAGCAAAGGTAGTTTTGCAAATGTCTTTTGGAAACTTGTTATAAGGTTTGAGATCCTGCTTTCTCGGGCTCCCTCCACCTCTCTGTGTGTCTGCAGGTGTGTTTTTGGAGCCAGGCATCAATGGCAGCTCATGGAGGTGTTTTGTTCACACCAGGACTGAAGGAGCAATAAGATATCTGTACAATACCATCTCCTTTCATAAGATGCAGACATCACATCTAATGTCACCTGTGGTCTTGGAGAAGGAAGGTGTCCTGGTTCCACTGCCCCATTGCTCTGTGCCACTGCCAGGAGCCCTATTCATCCATGTAGAATGGTAGAAATCTCCTTGGAACTCAGGAGCCAACCTGCACCCTGGGGCCCAAACAGGTCAGAAGAAGGTGGCAGCTCCTTCAAAATTTACCACCTACCCATATATGAAGATGTCATCCTGCTGGGCCACTGACCAAACGCAGTTGTAGGGCAATGGTATTGTGAAGGCCCAACAAGAAAAGCTGTCATGAGGTCTCACTTATTATAGAACACACTCAGTTACAAGCATGCCTTACACCAGGAGAATGAGGCACATGTAATAGTGAGGAAGACAACTTGTCCCTTGATAAAGAACAAGCCATGAATAGGTAGATAGAACGAAATATGCCCAGGTCAAAGACAGACATATTCTAAAATTTCTGGACAAAATAAAGTGTATGAATACTATTAAAACAACCACAGTTAGAATTCTACTTTTTTTTACTTTCCTATTAAATCAAATGTTATTTAGCATAGTGGGTTGTTTTTTAAACACCTTTCTCATCCTAATCCAATTACAGTCATATACTATTGTAATTCAGATCACCATTAAAGAAATAATAGAAGCACAAAATATCCACCCAGATAGCTGTACTAGCACGAGCCATGGGGCTGACCTAGATAATCTCCACAGGTCCCTTCCAACATCAACAATGCTGTGATTCTGTGAAATGAGAACTTCTCTCAGGAGCCCTTTATTTGACTGAGTGTCTAACAATGCATTTATTTTTAATTTACACTGGATTTCTTTGCCTAGAGAGCTCAGAACCAAGTTCTGTCTGCAAATGTGAAACTCAAAATTGATACAAATGGACATGGGGTTTGTGGGGTTTGCACACTGTGTTGTTGCTGATACCAGGAAAAAACAATTTGACATTTTATCTTTGCAGAGATTTAAATTTTCTGAATGTACAAGGAACCCACTATATAGAGAAGGAGACATCAACCACTGACTACAATTCCATATTGTGGATCATTCCTCTTATGGCAGACAGTTATAGCATAGGGGTAGATTTTAATAAAGAACTCTTAACCCTTGATATGTCCATATATACAAAACCCTTTTCCAAGCAAGGAACAAGTGTTATTTGTCTGAAAAATAACAGCTTCTCCCAATGGAAGTAAAAGGACTGGATGTGAAGGAGCTTTCTTTATCAAGTCTGGAGCTCAGTGTTATTTGCAGCTTGTGGCTACCCTTACCAAATGAGAAAAATATTTATACAACAGACCAGAAACCTTTGCTGGTGGAATGATGACCACTACTGTTCTGGCAGCCAACAAACGAGGCTCATTGTGTCACTGTGTCACTGCAATACCCTTTGGTTTCCAGGAAGAGCTCTGGAGCCATCAATATTCAACAGTCTTGAGAGCACACCCAGGTGGTGCCAATAGCCCAACTATTGTGAACTTCCAGCTACATAATATTTTGTGCTATTATAAAAACAGTTGAATGGGGGATAAAAAAAAAAAATCAGGTGCTAGCACAGTTGTTTATGTTCAGGTCTTCTTCAATGTCAGGTGAAAGTAGCAGACCTGAGCCTACAACCCTCCCTCATGAACCGCTGAAAAAATGGACGTGGTTGTACCTGTAAGACTTCTGGCATGAGTGTGGATGCCTTGCAGAAGTGGAGGGTTGCAGGACACAGAACTGTGAAGGGATTTAGTAAGGGTAGCCTGGAAGACAGAAGCACTAGTGCACTGAGCAAGTCCAGAGGTGGCCATGTCTTTCTTTCTAACAAATACCTTTGACTAATAATTTAGCTGAAGATATAAGGGACCCAGCTCTGAAGGTGACCGTGCCTGAGTCATGGCACGCCACATCATTTAGGGTTAAAGTGTGGATTATCCCATCTTGTTCAGAGATTTCAGTCACAAAGTTGTTGTGAAGGGGAGATCCATCGAGCCACCACTGCACGTTCTTCACGCCGGGCTGTGAGAGCTCGCAGGTGAAAGTGGCTGACTCACCCACAAAGACGTCTGTGTTCTTTAAACCAGAAACTATGACTGCTGCTTCTTCTGTATAACAGAGCAAGAGAAGGTGCCAAAGGAAAACAAAAGCATAAACATACATATGTTGCTTCCTGCAGAACTAGTTCAAGCAACAGCTCAATTGTCCAGGAGAGTTAAACTTGTAACGCTGTTCCAGAGGGAAAATAAAGAGCTAAAATTCTCTTTCAGGCATTTAAAAACCACCTTCCATCCATCACCCGCTTGTGAGAGCAGTGTGTGTGTCTCCAAACACTTTCATTGGGAGGAAACTCTTCCCCATAACCAGGTGAAGACTGTGTGTTGCAACCATCTGCCCTGACATTGAATGAGGTTGGGAGGCAGAATGGTAGATTAAGATTTAAAAACTTGCTTCCAGTGCTTCGAAAGAGTAATAAGAATATCAACAATGATAGAAGATGTAATCAGTAATAGTAAGAATTTCAGTGTTTTTAACACCACTGCTCAAAGCAAACAGTTTTTTTCAACAGCACCATCACCTATTACGGCACATAGTATGGTCGGTACTTTGGACTACCTTAACTAATAACCATTGGTCCAACCTCAGCCTGGATGAAGGTGTTTATATCTTCACTGAAATCAGGGGAGAAATGAATGGAGTTTTACATCTGAGACAAGTTTGGCCGGTACTTCTCAAAGATTTTGGAGCGAGGCAGCAAAATCAGAGCGTTTCTACCACATTTCACCTTACCTTGCACGTACACAGAACCTGTGGTGATCTCATATCCAGTGCTACAGGTATAATCCCCACAGTCATCAGGCTCTACACCATGGATGATCAGCTCAGCAATGCTGCCTTTCAGCTTCATCTCATACTTTGCACTGGGCTGAATGACCACCCCTCCTTTTCTCCACTCAACGGGGGCGTCCGGCTTGGAAATCTCACAGTGCAAGACAGCTGTTCCACCTTCCTCACACTCTATGTTTTTCAGCTCTTGGTTAAACAGCACGGGTAGGACTGCAGAAGAGAAGCAACTACATCAGTGACAGTGCTCAGAGGTGAGAAACCTGCTTGCAGCTTCTCCAGCTTGGCTGTTCTCTTTCTGAACTACAACTTGCCTGCTGGCAATGCCAAGCCCAGAGCAAGACTTTGAGTTGTGCCACAGCCAGACACTCACAGGAACAGCTGCTGATACCATAAGGGTGTTCACTCATGCTCCATAAAGGATTGCCATAGGTCATGGGACCTCTAAGGGGCTTCATGTGGGCAAACCCACAATTTTCAGTGTAAGCAGCTGGAGGCACAGCAGCACCAATCACAGCATTTGGACATTTAATTGCTGAAACCACATGCTCTGAGCAGGAGATGGTTATAATGGATTAACTCAGGATCTAAAAGCATGATCTTGCTGCCCAGGTCAAAAGACACAGCACTCAGTACAAAATTAATAAAACTATAAAGTCCTTCCAGTACTTAAGGGGGACTACAGGAAAGATAAGGAAGGGCTCTTTATCAGGGAATACATGGATAGGACAAGGAGTAATGGTTTTAAGCTGAAAAAGGGGAGATTTAGGTTAGATATTAGGAAGAACTTGTTTATGGTGAGACCCTGGCACAGGTTGCCCAGAGAAGTCATGGAAGCCCCATCCCTGGAGGTGTTCAAGGCCAGGGTGAATGGGGCTTTGAGCAGCCTGATCCAGTGAAAGGTGTCCCTACCCATGGCAGAGGAGATGGAACTGGATGATCTTTGAGGTTCCTTCCAACCCAAAGCATTCTATGCTTCTATTATTCTATAAAATCCCCAAATCTAGCTACTAGGAAAAGGCAAAGAGCCACAAGAGTTGGGCTGCTCAGGCACACACACATATTATGACTCAGTTTAAAGTGGGGCTGCCTAGGTCTGGTGAAATACTCCAGTCTTATTGTCAGGTAGCAGGGAAGTTTTCTGTCTGCTCTTGCAAACTCCCTTCATTAGCAGCAGCTGCAGTTTTGCTCCCAGCTCTCACAATGAGATCAAAATTGCAGTTGCAGAAATAGAATTTGGTTTAAAAGGCTCTAAAGAAGAACAGATTTGAAGAACAGATTGCAGCTCAAACCCTTTCCTGCAGTTGTAATTCACAGATAGAGAGTGTTAATCATAACTCAGTGATAAAACTTCCACATCACTCCTATGGAGGGCAGCCAGAGCCACAACTTCTCTGCCTTCAAGCAAAGCTTCTCCTACCTTTGACTTTCAATGATGCAGTGGTTTTCTCATCCCCCGAGTCACAAGTATAATCACCAGCATCCTGAGCCTCAGCATCATAGATTAAGAGTTCAACACGTGTCCCCTCTTGCCGGATCTCATACTTGTCACTGGTCTGCAGCACCGTAGCTCCTTTCCTCCACTCCACGGGCGCGTTGGGTTTTGTCAGCTCGCAGTACAGCAAGGCTGTGCACCCTTCCTCCACCTCCTCGTTTTTCAGCCAGTGTTTGAAAAGCACAGGCTGGGCTTGAAAGGGGAAACGGTGCAAAGAGAATAAAATTGGTGAAGGAAAAAGAGAAAAGGGAGGAATGTTTTGTTTGTAAGGTACTGATAATGCTGCCCATGAAGTTCATGAACAATTCTGGTGGCATTTACCTAAGGAGAACTGCCAGGGGCAGGGAGGAGTGAGTGCAGTTAATGAGCAGGAAAAGATTCAGTTCTACAGGAGATGCATTTCTCTCTCTATAGTATACACTTATTTTCACAAAAGATTCCCAAGTAATGACAGCAATAATTTTTGAAGCCCAGGTTGTTCCTCAACGCCAAAATAAAACCACAGAACAGGATGAAAGCACTCAAAGAATATCTACAGACCTGAAGCTTCTGATCATGCAGCCAGGGATCAATTACAGAATAATTAAGGCTGACAGGACCTCTGGAAGACTTCCACAGACTGAATTTCCTCCGCCCTTCTGGGTCCCGGTTCCTTGACCGCTCCTTCATTGTGAAATGTCAGAGTTTTTTCCTAAGGTGAATTTCTCTTGCTGCAGCTTCCAAATGGTTGCCTCTCATCAGTTTACTGAGCACCCCCAAGGAAAGTCTGTCTGTCCTGTGTAGACCTCCATTAGGCAGCTCTAGACAGCAATGAGGTCCTCCCCCAAGATTCTCTTCCCCAAGGCTGAACACACCTGGCTGCCCCACCTCTCCTTATACTTCATGAGATCCAGCCCCCCGACAAACTTGGTGGCATCTGCTGCTCTTGGTCCACTTGCTCCACACGTACCAGAGAGCACGCACAGCTCTCACCACTGCTGAGCAGAGAAGAAATCATACCTTTAACCTCTAGTTTGGCAGTGGTCTTCCCATCAGCTGTGTGGCAGCTGTACTCCCCGGAGTCTGCACGGTTCAAGTCGTGAATGAGCAGTGTGTGCACGTTCCCCTCCTGCCTGATGGTGCACTTCTGGCTGGAGCGGATAACGGACGTGCCTTTCTTCCACTCCACTGGGACGTCAGGTTTGGACACTTCACAGGACAAGTGAGCTGAGCCACCCTCCTGCAGCTCCAGGTTGCGAAGCTCTTTCACAAAGGTGACTGGAGCAACTGTGGGGAAGAGGGTATCAACTCTGCTGCACCCACCTAATCCAGCATTGCCCCCGTGTCAGAACCGTGTTGGACATTACAGAATCACAGAATGGGAGAGGTTGAAAGGGCCCTCTGGAGATCATCCAGTCCAACCCCCCTGCTAAAGCAGGTTCACCTCCAGCAGGCTGCAGAGGAATGCATCCAGGTGGGTTTTGGATACCTCCAGAGAAGGATGTTCCACAAACTCTCTGTGCAGCCTGTTCTAGTGAATGGAACTGGGTGCCTATAGTTACATTTTGAACCAGATAAAAGAGGAGCAAATAAAATCAGGTATTGACATGACCCATCGTTCAAAATCATTCTCTAGAACCTAATGGAAGATTTTTCTGAGTTTTTGGACAGTTTGGGGAGTGAATATGATTTAAAAACAAGAGAGATTAATTCAGAGCATACTCTTGACAATTTTCAGCATTGATTCTGATGTATCTTAGCTTCTTGTTTCAGGATAAGTTGGATGATCTTCCAAGGATGTCTGCTTCATTTCTTGAACTATATAAAGGACTGAAACACCTAGCTCAGGTATGCATATCCAGCTCTTAAACACCTAAATTATATTAGTCAAATTTCCTATGATTTCAGAGACTCCTCCTTCCAAATAATCCTCTCCAGAAACTAAAACAACATTGACAATGCTTAAGAGTACCTCCTCAATCCCTCTTCCTAGAAGACTGCTCACCTTTGACGGTTAGCTGTGCTGCCGAGGTGTGCTGCCCGACCTTGAAACTGATGGACCCAGAGTCTTCTAGTGTCACCTTCCTCAGTATCAAAGTGTGACGTGTCCCTTGGACTCTGATCTCATTCATTTCATTGGATTGCAGGGGAACATCCCCCAAGAACCACTGGACATCCTGAGTTGTCTCCCGGGACAGCCTGCATTCAAACACTGCGTCTTCTCCTTCGTACGAAGTGATGTCCTTCAGCGCCTCCACTATGATTGCTGCTGGTTCTTTATGGAAAAGTCAACAAAGTTTGATATCTACTTTCAAGTGATGCTTCCTGGGTTAAACATTTTATTATGCTCTTTCTTGATAGTACTATATTATTTGAAAGAACAACCACAATGGACTAAGCACTATCAGAAATGTAGTTATGTGGACATGGAATAACATGTTTCATTCTTATAGATGCATAATGAAAATGTTGTCAATAGATTTTAGTGAGTGGCATTAACATTAAACAGCAGAACCACTGACTGAAGACCCATTTCCAATTTCATAGGAATAATTAGTCCAGTTTTTACCCTTCTGAAACCACCCTCATCTCCAAAATCCCCATTATTCAGTTTGGACTCATGACAATGTCTTGCTGTCGAATTACTTAATCAAGTGCCCCTGCCACGGTACCAAGCTTTGTTCATCTCCTCCCCATGCAAAGCCCCACCTTTCACAAGCACAGCTGCAGTGGTTTGCTGGTCCCCTGTGTCACACACGTATTCCCCAGCATCAGCTTTGCCCAGGTTGCGAATGGTCAGCTCAGCCACGGACCCAGCCTGGCGCATCTTGTACTTGTCACTTGGTCTCAGCACTGTCCCGGCCTTCTTCCACTGCACAGTAGCATTTGATTTTGAGATTTCACAGCTCAAAGTGATGGTACTGCCTTCTTCAGCTTGCTGGTTCTGGAGTGGTTGTGTGAAGACCACTGGCAAAGCTAAACAGAGATAAATCAGAGGAGAAATTTATGTTTCTGTGCTGACTGTCTCACAAAGTTTTGTGTTTAGTGAAACTGTGGTGCCATTCCAAAGTTGATTCAAACTCAATCCCAAAGTTTCTCTAAAACCTGAACAAATAAAGTGCTAAAATTTCCATGAGCACTAAGCACTCTGTGCTCTTCAAGAAGCACCTCTGGGAATATGTTCCTCCTAACACAGGTGTGATCATGGAGATGGACTCTCAAGCATTTAAGTGCATGTATCTCCAAATGTGTGCCAAAGTCACAACTCAAAGTATACTCCTATATAATGCCCCTCATATGAAAACTGGACTCAGAAGAGAGATGAAAACTGGATGTCACCAGTGGGTAAAAATGGAGTTTTGATGGTTTTACAATGCACCACCTACAGAAGTCTAATTCCTCAAGTCCGGTTCCCTAGAAGAACCATAATGGCTCCACAGTTACAGCTGAACTGGTATTTACAAAGGAAGAAAATCAGGTTCCAGAAATCACAGTGAATTCACAAGAACTGAGTACCAAATGCACATGAGAGGAGAGAGATCTGAAGGTGCTTGGTGATGATACAGGAATGGATGGTGTATTCTGTGGGATAGCTGGGCAATGGCTGCTGTCAAGGCCTTCATGCAGTTGCATTTTCAGGGAAGGCATTCCATTGTGCAGCTAATTGCTGCAGACCTAGGGTTCCTAGGAGCCAACAGAGGAATAAGGAGGAGAGAGAGATCAAGTCTTTGTGAAGATCTACTCTGTTAAACTGTGTCACTGTTGATTCCGAAATCCTCATCACAAAACCAGAGCAGATTCTTTGCCTCAGCGTCCCTGAATCTTACATAGAGAACACCTAAACTAACTTAGAGCTCTCTAAAAAGTGAAGTGAAAGTTTTTTGTCATCTTTCACCAGCAAGGATGCCATAGTTTGCTCATCACCAGAATCACAGATGCAGTCTCCAGCATCCTTCAGCTGTAGATCGTGGATGAGTAGCTCCACAGCACACCCTGTCTGCTTCATCTCATACTTGTGGCTGGCTTGGAGCAAAGACTGACCCATTTTTTCACCTCACTGGTGCACCACGTTTGGAGAGCTTGGCATGAAGGGTGATTGTGGAGCCTTCCTTGGCTTCCTGGGTTTGGAGGGTTTTTTCAAAGAGTGTTGGAGTGGCTGGGACCACACACATGTGGACAGTCACCATGAGAGGATCTGCTTACAGTACAAATACTCTGGTATCACTGGATCTTGAAGTTAGCGTGATAGCAGGCAGGTGTGTGTCCTTCATGGGAGAGCCCTCAAGGGGTATTTCAGAAGACATTCCACAAGAATCTCCTGGGTCCTCTTTATTTTAGCTGATCTTGTATATTGGAAGAAGTCACATTATTATTGTAAGAGAGTGGATTTAAAAAAAATGGATATATTGGCACATTGCACCTATTTTTAAGACTTTGACTCCCAAGGACCTTTTTCCCAGGTGAAACTGCAGCTCAAAGGATAGTTAAGTACCAAAACCTGTCTCATTCTAATCTTAATTCCAGGATTGGTTTTCTGAGTGACCAGAAAGAGGCCCTTGGGTCTCGGATTGTGGAAACAGTTCTGCGCTTGGGTGCCTCCGTGTTCATTGCTCAGGACACCACAGCACTTAACATCACTTCTGAAAGCAAAAGGACTCAGTTGCTTTATGTCAGCAAAGTACATCTGAAGTCAAGGACGGTAGATAACACCCTCTCACTAGTACTAAGCTAAGGAAGTGGAACAAATTTCACATCTTGAAAAGAAAAAAAACCCAAACAACCTACCTTTAACAGTTAAGGTAGCTGTAGTCTTTTCATTTCCATTATCACAGGTGTATTTGCCAGAGTCTTCTGGTTTTAAGTGATAAATCTTCAAAGTATGGATTGTTCCCTCCTGTCTGATTTCATACTTGGAGCTTGGGGAAATCACGTGGGCGCCCTTCTTCCACTCCACTGTAACGTTGGGCTGGGAGACCTCGCAGCGGAGGATGGCCGTCTCTTCTTCCTGCACTTCTGTGCTCTGTAATTTCTCCTTAAAGACTGGAGGTGCCACTGAAATTATAAACAGAGTAAAGCCGTTTATAGTCATCTTCACCTTGTTTCCCTGCACTGTTAAAGCTACAACTGAACAGTTAAGTGTTAAAAAATCATAGAATTTTTAGGGTTGAAAGAGACCTTAAAGATCATCCAGTTCCAACCCCCTGCCAAGGGCAGGGACACCTCCCACTGGATCTGGTTGCTCAAAGACCCATCCAGCCTGGCCTTGAACACCTCCAGGAATGGGGCATTTGTGATTCTCTAGGGAACCTGTGCCAGTGTCTCACCAGCCTCACAGGAAAAAATTTCCTCCTAATCATAGAATCTTCCAGTTGGAAAAGACCTTTGAGATCATCGAGTCCAACCGCACCCATCATCCGCTAAACCGTGTCCCTCAAAAACTCATCTACACATTTTCTAAACACCTCCAGGGATGGGGACTCAACCACCTCCCTGGGCAGCCTCTGCCAGGGCCTAACCACCCTTTCAGTAAAGAAATTCTTCCTCATATCCAGTCTGAACCTCCACTGGTGCAACTTCTGGCCATTTCTAATCTAATGTCTAACCCATCTCTCACCTCTTTCAGTTTAGAACCGTTACCCTTGTCCTATCACTGCTCTCCCTGATAAGGAGTTCCTCCTCATCTTTAAGATATTTAAATGCTTTAATATACCTTCAAATACTTTAACTTTTGTATTATATACTGAGGAGTTAAAACAAGTGAATGGATTTTGGATGAAACCCACTCTCAAATACTTCTTGAAATTGCTAAAGTGGTAATCAAAAACTATTCAGTTGTTTTAATTGGTTCAGATGGGATGGGGGCTTTGACCAAGAGCTTTGAAGAGGGAAGGAGAAGGATGTTTGAGAATTTCTTCAAAACAGTGTTTAGAGAAAGGAAGACTCCAAAGAAGAAAAAAGAAAAGGGTAAGCAATGAAAATTACAGATCTGTCAATCCACCTACTGAAGACAATCCAGTCATGCCTCTAAAAATCAGTTAACTTCAAGACCCTGGAGATATTTCCACTGTCTATCCATGGTGACAACCACGTTGGTTCACTATGTATTCTCTGAAAGACAAGCACTCTACTACTATGAGCTAAAAAGTAGTGAATGATGGCCTTGAATTTACTATTAACAAAAGCAAAACATCACCTGTTCTCACCAATCCTGTTCCTTTCCACATCACAGAGAGCCTTTACCTTTCACTGTGAGCTCTGCTGTCGATGTGTGGGGTCCCACTCGGAAAGTGATGCTGCCAATGTCCTGCTCAGTCACCTTCCTTAGTGTCAGGGTGTGAATCTTTCCTTTTTCCACTGAAATTTCATTCATTTCATTATTTTGCAGAGCAACATCCTGTAGCTTCCACTCAACATCCCTTGCGTTCTCATGAGAAACCTGGCACCGAAACGTGACGTCATCCCCTTCAAACACCACCATGTCCTTTAGGCCACTCACGATGGTCACGTCAGGCTCTGCAAAGAGTCCATCAGTAGGCAAGCCATGAAAGGGAAAATATGGATCAAATCATACAAACATTGAATAATATAGGTTGGTGTGAACTTCTGGAGATCTTCTGATTCAACCACTTCTCAAAGCAGGACCAGCTTACAGTAGGTTGTCCAGCTGAGCATTAATTATCTCCAAGGATGAAGGTATCACATCTTCTCAAATCACATTTCAAACACTGCTGGTTCACTGCTTTCAGTGTACTTTGTCAATATCTTTCAGTCAGTGGTTTAATTCCTTGCCCTTTCTCAGAGATACATTGAATCATGATTTTTTTAAATACATGTTTGATAATGCAATTAGGTGAATAAATTGCGTGAGTTAGATGCCAAATTCTGGATTTTGAAACTCAACTACATTTGCACTTATGTATCTTCACAAAATAACATTAAAACCTGATACCCTCTGATGTCTTTTGCAAACAGAATTGCACATACTCTGTGTTGGTGCTCCAAACTGGCTGTCTCTGTGCTCTCAGCAGGACTTAGTGGATCAGTGTGAGCACAGGGAATTTGTGCTTCAATTTGCTTGAGTCCTGCTTTGACGACAGCCAGGCACCTGAAGGAGCAGTGCAAAGATCACACAGACAGCCTGCAACAGGCAAAAGCTGGATGTACCCTGATTCTGCTGGGGGATACCAAAGGAGAGGCAGCGTGATCTCATCTGAGCAGGCACAGTACACATTCACACAACTGAGGTCACCATCTGCACATAAAATGGTGCAGCTGGGCGTAATGTATCTATAATGTCAAGTACCCTGTAGAGATGCTTGTGGTGATTGTTCCACACTAGTGGTCCAACGTGAAAGAAAGCTCTGTCTGAGACATTAAGAACAGATGCAGCTGCCATGTGACTGGAAGCTGGGAATGGACCATCTGTTCACTCACACGCGTATGATGTCAAGCAAATATTTCATTACATGAGTCAAAAATTACAGATGCCTTATCCTCTCCTGTCCACCAAGTGAATGTTTGCTTTGGTGCATTCATTGACCATAAGATTTTATTTTATGATACCCTTTCTACGCTCTATATTTCTCACAATTGTTTACCACAATAGGAACAAATATGTTGCAAAATCTTAGCATCCTAAGATGAAAATTCCTTTGCCCCAATAAACGTGTCTTGCCTTTCACGGCCAGTTTTGCAGAAGTCATCTCATCTCCAGCCTTGCAGGAATACTCTCCAGCATCCCTAGGCTCCAGGTGATGAACACGCAGCTCACGGAGGGTGCCGTCCTGCCACATTTCATACTTGGAGCTTGAGTGAAGGACGACTCCATCTTTCCTCCACTCCACTTCCGCTTTGCTAATGGAAATCTCACAGCGCAGCCTGGCTGTTCCTCCGACCTCCACTTCTTCATTCTTCAGATGCTGCTTCAGCCGGGGTTTGACAGCTGCAAAGTGAAAAACAGGGAATGCACCATTCGTTATCTTGAATTCCAGGTCTGGACAATTCAGCACAAGGCACCTGGGCTCTGATGCTGCAGAAAGAAAACTGCATTAAGAGGTTGTCTGATAATAATAACAGTTCTTTTCTCTATAAAGAGACCTATGTTCAGTACATCCACAAAAGGAGAGGATCAGAAATAAACCCAAACATATTTGTTTCTCATAAAGTGAAGGGCATCCACATTGTGCCTTTTATATAGTTGCTCTGGATATTGGAAACTCACACACACATAAGGATCTTTACTAAACAAAATCTGGCACTTTCTGATTAAAACTAGTGTAAACCTGTTCATTTTTATACAAATACTTATGATTTACAACACCAAAAATGTGTAAAGCTTTAAACACACCTCTTATTTCTCTGCTATCTTTTCAAGACCTTAGACCATCAACAGCTAGTCCTTACAGACAACGCACACACAAATGGACTACATTGATGCAAGAGAAGCATGGAACAGCTCAGACAACAGCTTGCCCTGGATGAAAATGAGAATGGAATATCCATCATGAGCAGTTGTGAAATCAGGAATCCCAGTGCTTGTGTTTCTTCTGTCTAAGCCCTATTGTGATACACATAAAGCAAGCACAGGACTCTCTCACTCATAGTTGACCCAGCAGCTGCTTCGAGGGTCAGGTTGAGCCAAGAGGATGTAGCTTGAAAGGTTGTGGCTTAGATCAAAGCCACACGTTGCACCCAACAGTCTGAGACAACCACAAAAATTTCATGGACGTCGATCAATCACAGACATTATTTCTGGTTTGTTTAAACAGAGTGTTCTCAGGAAGAGAAGATATTGCAAAAATTGAAAATAGATTTTTTCAATGCTTTTGTAAATGACTTATGATTGCTTATTGAGTCAACTGAGCCAGCAGTGAATGCAATGTGCCAAAAATAAAGATCTACTAGATGTTAAAAATACCCACGATGCAGCGTTTCTTGTTTTTATCAGCATCAGAATGAGTCAACACAGTGTATGCTGTGTTTTTCAGGCTTAAAGAGCTGTTCTACAAACCCTATTCCATAAGATCTGGTTTTCTGTGTTCTGGTTTATGACTGGGCACTTGCTTTGGTTTTCATCTTAACTTTTGGGATGCCTTATTCACCAAAGAATAACTGATTATCATCTACGCAATTCCACAAATCCCTTTCATCCTCTGTTAATGCTAACCATTCACTCTGAGGACTGCTGTGCTCTGCTGGTCTCCTGTATCACAGGTGTAATCAGAGGAATCTTCTGGTTCTACATTATGAATCACAAGTTCAGCTGTGTGACCACTTAATTTGATTTCATATTTAGCGCATGGGAAGAGCTCCATGGTGCCTTTCCTCCACTCCACTGTCGCGTTATCCTTTGTCAGCTCACACTGGAATTTCACTGCAGCTCCTTCTTCCACCTCTTTGTCCTTGAGCTCCTTTTTGAAAAGAACTGGTAGAGCTAGAGGGAATAAAGAGAAGAAACAGGAGCTTTTATTGAAGCTT
This sequence comes from Dromococcyx pavoninus, assembly GCA_033558185.1. Classification (NCBI taxonomy): domain Eukaryota; kingdom Metazoa; phylum Chordata; class Aves; order Cuculiformes; family Neomorphidae; genus Dromococcyx; species Dromococcyx pavoninus. Next base: position 157,592 of record JAUMJL010000400.1, on the reverse strand, counting down.
GAGTAAAATCCTGGTTAACACAGTTAGACTGAGACTGTGGAGAACAAGATATTGTGCTTTGCAAGTGCCATATTCCTAGGCAGGATCCATGTTTTCTAATTTGCCTGGAGCTATCAGGAGATCTTGTTGTATCAGAAGCAGCCATTAGCAGGTAAAAGATTTATTTCCTTTGTTTCTTGACTGAAATCCTTCCCAGAGTTGAATTCTTTGAATGAATTTATCCTTCTGTTGTTCTAACAAAGATCTCCAGAGTAGAGAAGTTCAAAACTCCACGGATAGCCTTGACGGATGAGGAAGGTCATTGCCAGTTTTCTTCCAGGATGTTATGTTAAAGTATTCTTTCCTTTATTTTCTCCCCAGCCATAAAGCTAGAAAGCATTTCTTCTTAGAACCCAAAAATCAAACCATGTATCATTCTCATTGAAAAAAATAATAAACCCTAGCATATCAGATGAAAAGGAAAACATTTACATAAATAATGTACTTCAATATTGTCATATTCAAACTGTTGCTTTGCATGTTGGATGAAATCTATTGCTTTAGGAGCCAGCTCACACCACCTACCTTTCACATTTAAAGATGCCTTGGTTTCCTGATCCCCAGTATCACAGCTGTATTCTCCTGTATCTTCTAATTTGAGATTATGTATTAAGAGCTCTACCAGGCATTCCCTCTGCCTCATCTCATATTTCTGGCTGGGCTGCAGCCCCACTCCTCCTTTCCTCCATTCCACTGCAGCATTGGGTTTCGACAGCTCACAGCAGAAAGTAGCTGTACTTCCTTCCTCTGATTCCTTATTTTGTAGGGGTTGCTTAAATGTGACAGGGAGTGCTGTGAAATTTGAGAGGGAAATGTGTTTTAGTGTGGAAAGGACCTAACCCTAGTATCACTCTTCGGAAATGATTCCACAGTGTTTGGGCTCTAGCTCTCTGTCTTGGTAGCAACTTTGTTGAACTATTGCATAAACCAAGAGTTTAGGGCAGATGGTAAAGTTAGAAAAGATCTAATCTCAGAGACCAGTCCACAGAATGGCCTGGTTTGTGATCTGAAGGAGCCAGACATTCCTACAGAATTGTCTCCCTGCCAACTAATGGATGCTTTAGTCAAAGATCACTGGGACATTCTTCCTCTTACATGAACCTTTGTTCCTTAATAAAGGTCTGCAAATTTGCAATATTAAGCAAAGTGTATTTCCCCCCCAAATAAAGCTTCTAGCAATATATAAAAGGTCAAGTTAGTATTCAAAACACAAGAGGCAGTACAGTAAAAGATGAAAATAATGTGAAAAATAGAAGAGGAAATTCATAGTTCAGGCAAAGTCTTGCTCTGGATGGTAGAAAGGGAGAGGGAAACCAGATGTGGACGCAGTTGTTTGCACTCAAAGTTTATACTTGCGGCTCAAAGCCTTGAGTAATAATTCAACACATTCACACGTTGTGGAAATCCTTTATCCCTCAATTGCTGCATCAATCTTTTTCCCATTTGGGTGTTGTGCAAAATTAGGCATCCCTTATGCCTGCTGAAGCAACCAACAACCCAAAACACCCATCGGCCTGCCTGGCTTGCTTTCTGTTAGCCATTCCCATACTCAGCCACACTCCCTGCACGCAGAGGGCAGGAGAGTTCATTATATTTTGACACCATAACGACACTTCATTCCTTTGATGCTCATTAATCACTCCAGATACTGCAAGCAGAACCTCTCTAAATTGACAACACGCCGTGCTTAAGAAGAATAAGTACGGTGGCACGGGCTAGCAGAAAAACAAATAAATATCTATAGGGAGCACTGAGAGATGTTCTCTTCACTTCACCTCTCCTGAGCCAAGGATCAATACTCAGCCTACCATGTAGGGTTACCACAGCTGTTGTCTGCTGGTGTCCAGAGTCACAGGTGTACTTTCCTGAATCATCCGGTTCTAAGTCATAAATGACCAACTCAACAGTGCAGCCCCGCTGCTTCATCTCATATTTCAAGCCAGGGTAGAGAGTAGTATCTCCTTTCCTCCACTCTACTGGAGCATTGGGTTTGGTAAGCTCACACCTCAGTGTTGCTGTACCACCTTCTTCTGCCTCGGTATTCTGAAGCTCTTGTTTAAAAAGCGCTGGTAGGGCTATAAAATACAAATATAACTTGCACCACGCTGTAGTTGGGGTTTGGGAAAGAGAAAGAAAACAAAAGCACCAAAAGACCTTTTTTCTGCAGATGCCTCTAAACCTCAATGCTCTAGAATGAAACTACAAGGCTATTTTCCTAGAGAGGTATTAGGAATATCTGCAGAGCAAGAAGAAATCAATTTCAAGAAGCTACATTTGCCAAGCAGTATATATACAAGTTTAATCTAATTTATGATCTAACAATGGTAGAATTTTCCCTGCTCTAAAAGTAGCCAGCATGTTACCCTAATGACAGAGGAGATATTCTGAAGACCAGCAGGGATTTGTAAGAGTTCAGGTTCCCTCTTAAGGCAGGCCACTTGTAGGAGAGATTACAATTATCCTGACAGATGTCTTCAGTTCTGCACTTTTATTCCCATTTTAGGAAGTCTCAGTATTAGGAAGAAATTTTTTACTGTGAGGGTGTTGAAACACTGGCACAGGTTGCCAGAAGAGGTGGGAAATGCCCCATCCCTGGAAACTTTCAAGGTCAGGTTGGATGGGGCTCTGAACAACCTGATCAAGTTAAAGACATCTCTGCTCACTGCAGGGGGGGTTGGACTAGATGACCTTCATGGTCCCTTCCAATCTGAACTCTTTTATGGTTCCATGATTCTATGATTTCTACCTGGTCACTCTATCAGACTGCACAGACCCCACAATTCTGCACACCTTCCTTATCAAACCTAGCCAAATCTTCCCCATGAATGACACTAATATACAGCTTTTATTTTCAGAATATACTATAAACATTTCCCTTTCTTCCCTTATTTTTAATTTTCATTTCTTTTTTACCCTTGACTGTCAAAGTGGCAGTTGTCTGCTGATCTCCACACATGCAGGTGTAATCTCCAGTGTCCTCCACATCCAGCTCATGGATAATCAGCTTTGCAACAGCACCATCTTGACTCATTTTATATTTGCTGCTTGATTTGAGGACCTCTTGCCCCTTCTTCCACTCCACCACAGCAGGTTTACTCAGCTCACAGTGCAGAGCAGCTGTCCCACTTTCTGCAGCTTCTAGGTCCTTCAGGGCTTTTTTGAATTTTGGAGGCAGTGCTGAAGAGTAGAACAATTACCACAGAGAGAATGAATATTCTTAAAAATGCAGTTAGATGAAGTCCTGGGGGAAAGGATGCATGGCAAAATACTCAGCCCTGATCCTAGTCAGTGGAAAAACCTCCCCTGGCTTCCCTGCACTCTGCATCAGGGCAAGGAAAGCGAGAAGGGCCAGCAGAGTTGAGGGGACAAAACCCAACAGGCAAAATTTTTCAGTATTCTAACTGAAGGGGGAAGCACATAAACTCCAAAGAAACAGAAAAGCTGAAACAAACAGAAAAGGAATGGGAATAGACCATAACAATAGAAGCTTGGGCAGGTCTAAGGCCTGGAGGACCTTATCCCCAAGGATTACTTTACCATGCACTGTTAAAGCAGCTGTGGTGGTCTTGTCTCCACACACACAAGTGTAATCTCCAGTGTCATTCAAGTCTAAATTGTGAACCACCAGCTCCACAGCACGGCCTTCCTGTCTCATGCTGTACTTGTTGTCCTGGGTGAGGACTTGATGGCCCTTCTTCCACTGAACGTGGGCAGATGCCTTGCTGAGCTCACAGTGCAAAGTGGCCGTTCCACCTTCTACTGCTTCCTGGCCAGTCATTTCTTCTTGGAAAAATGGAGGCACAGCTGAAGGATGTAGGCAAAAAGGGTTACAAACTGAGAATAACTCAGGGATGGGTGAGAGTAGGAAGTGACAAGGGAAGGTTGTGAAGGTTATGGAAAGGTGAGCATCAGGAACAAAGAGAGGAAAGAGAAATGAAAACATCCAAGTGAGAATATATGCCCTGACCCTTTTGGGTTTATGCTGGCTTCCTCCTAGCAAAATTGAACTGTCCTCAACAGATTTACACCCACTTTGTACCAATTTATATGTAAGAAAAATCTAGGAGTAATGTCTCAGAGCTCCTTAGCTCACACAGATGTTGGTCTCTCCCACAAGCTTCAGCCTCGTATCCTTTTCCTACGTATAGAGAAAACCTGCTGAGCTCTGAGTGTTGGCAGAGCTCCTTACTCATCATCATTCCTTCTTCCTTGAGACACCCCTGAAAAGATGCAGCCAGGACTCACAGATTCTTCTCAAACCCAAAGAAAATCTCCAGATGCTGAATTCCAGCCTGTCTCAGGTTATATTTTCCCCACTTACAATTCTGGTACCCATTTCAAGTTGTGTCCTTGAAATAAACTGGGTAACCTTAACGTATGGGATATTTCACCTATTTAACAAGGCTGGATATCTCAGATCTCAGACTTAGTGTCTCTCTCCACAGTAGTGCAGCTAAGTTAAAACATCCAGGCTAGAAACCAGGTTTAGCCTCTTTGATTTGGCACATTTCCCTTTTCCAGCAGCATTAAGCTGAAACATCAGTTTCGTTTACACAGTAAGGAAGGAGATCACAGAAAGAATTTATTATTTCCTGCTTAGAAAATCCATCTCCTAATGTAAGTTTGTCTTTGTGCATTAGGATAAAGGTTATGGGCACAAAACCCAATATAAACATAAGTCAGTACAGAAGAAATGATAAATAACATAGCCTTACTCTGGATACTGCTTTTTACACCCTATACTATCTTAAAAAGGTGGATATTGAGAATGTCAGAAAGGAATGGCAAAGAACAAACAGTTTAGTTTATCAGAGAATAAATGAAGGAAAGGAAAGGCAAAAGAATAGTGAGTTTACATGCTAGGAAAGGAATGCCAGAAGGGAAAAATGAAAGGATAGCAGGTTTGTGTTTAAGGAAAGGAAAAGATAGAAAGGATGGCACAGAAAAATATAGGCTGCTGTTATTCAATATTCACAGCCTGCAAGTCATCAAAAGTAGGGAATACTTTCAAATTAATGGAGCTGTAGTTAATAAGGTTGAAAAAAAAATGGAGAACTGAACACCTGATAGTAGAGGACAGACTTTTCCAGTTAGGAAATAGGATATCAAGATTGGTTTTACCCTGTACTGTTAGGACAGCTGTAGTCTGGTGCTCTCCACACACACAGGTGTAGTCTCCTGCATCCTCCTCAGCTATTTCATGAATCACCAGCTCTGCCTTGGTCCCTTCCTGCCTCATTTTGTATTTCTCACTTGCTTTGAGAATTCTCCGGTCCTTCTGCCACTCCACCGGAGCAGCCTTGGTTAGTTCACAGTGCAGGGTGACTGCTCCACCTTCTTCTGCTTCTTTGTTCTTTAGCTCTTCCTTAAAGAGTGGTGGCAGAGCTGAAGGATGCAACATGGACAAACGGTCATCAGAAAACCAAAATTAAAATGCTGATTTCTTTTTCATGACATTATTTCCCCTCAAGCCTCCATTTTTTTAGCCTATTATAAACATAGAATCATAGACAAAAAAACAACCATTAAGGTTGGAAAAGACCTCTAAGATTATCCAGTCCAACCATCAGCCCAAGACCACCATGTCCAGTAAACCACGTCCTGCAGTGTCCTGTCTACACATTTTAGCTAGAGCCAAGTTCAGAAACTCTGAAAACACTCTCCAGCTGTGATGTGGTCCCACTTACTGTAAAGGACCAGTTCCCCGTGTGTCGTTTTTCATGGTGAAAGAACAACACAGAAAGATCTAGATCTTGGGTCAACAGCACTCACAAATCTCACTACTGGATATTGTACTGTTTTACCTACACAGGTGTGATTTATTGGAGGTTGGCATTGTTATTTTCTGCTTTTCATTTACTAAAAACTTACATGAAAGCAGCCGGATTTTAAAATAATACTATTTCTAGTTTTAAACTGAAGTTTGAAGGGTGATTATATGTAATAAAAAACTCAGGTTCTCACTGTTTCCCATTTTGGAAATCATAACTCAAAGGCAGAACATCCTACAGGAGGAAATAACCTTGAGAATAACTAATTATTAATATTTACCAACAGAAGTGCCTTGTGTACAACTACTGTAAGTGGGTACAGAATACAAACTGTACTCCCCAAACGCATCAGAACAAGTCCATATCTCAAGAAAGCCCCATGGAGGGTCAGAACTTTTTGGAAAATGCTAGAGGGGACAGATCTGGGTCTCTGACCAAGTAAGTTCCACAGAACCAAGGAGTGCTACTCCGTTAAAATGAATATTCATAAATGAGAGGAGAGCAGAACATTGGGTATTAAGATCATTAACATAGCACAAGGATGTATTTATGGATTTGTTTTGTTGGGAGCTAACAGGAAAAATAAGAGTATAACTGTGGATAACCTGTGTTGTTGGGGTTTTATTTAATACCTAACTGTCAAGGTAGTCCTGATCCCCAGTGTAGACCCCTGCATATTTCAAATTAAGGGTAAAAAGCTTTAAATGGTAACTCTTAAACTGCATGTCTGGCTTCATTAAAGAATCTGGTAGTCCCAGGAAGAGCTGTAATCAGATCATACAGCACAGGGACACAACCTTCTGCTGCTGCTACCACAACCCTCACTTCTTCTTTGGGCAGTGCTTGGAGAATGGAAGTCCTGATCATATGTATATGTTTGGGAGAAAACTATGGTTGACTGAAGTGAACCAAAGGTATGAGTGGGGGTTAAAGAGCTGAAAAACGTAAATGTTCAAGAAGAGGGGACTTGGAGAGAAGGAAACATCTCATTTCCTCCTTTTAAATGGGGATATATTAATAGTGACCCCAAAATTTTCCTCTGAGTTGTTCTTTCTGAGTAAGAAATGATGTATACATAGAATGAAGGAAGAGAAAGGGATAAAAACAAAGACAAGTTACTGAGCCAGGACAGAAACAGTTGAATTTCAGAGTGATGTCTATCTATAGAGGTATTTATCAATTTTAATAATGTCTTTTTACCATGAACTGTTAAGGTTGCTGTTGTCTTCTGGTCACCACACACACACGTGTACTCTCCAGCATCTTCTACTTCTAGATCATGAATGACCAACTGTGCAGTGGTGCCAGGCTGACTTATTTGATATTTGTCACTTCCTTTGAGTGCTTTGGACCCTATTTTCCACTGCACTGGAGCTGCTTTGGTTAACACACAACACAAAGAAACTGATGCTCCTTCTTGGGCCTCTTCATTCTTTAATTCTTTCTTGAAAAGCACTGGCAGGGCTGGGAATGGAAAGTCAATAGATAGTGTGTTTAAACAAAGACCTCTGCATTTGCAATCAGCAAAATGAATTCTTAACTGAAGATCAAATCTGGCCAAGTCATGGTCTTTGGTCATTGAAGTTATCACTATGGTGATCTAGAAAACTAAACCCAACAGTGACAGTAAGAAAAGAAGTGCTAGGCTGACAGGTCTGGATGGATTCAAGATACAACCTAAAATATTTATCACAGGACCACCTTCCATGGGGGCAGGACATCCCAGCTGGTCCCACAGGAACATTTCCTAGGTGCCTTTCCCTTAAATTTACAACATAGCAGTTTGTCTGTCTGGAGGAATACTCATTCTCAGCTCCCTTTTCAGGAATATCAGACCAAAATTAAGTGTCAGAACAAGTTCTCCTTTCCTGAACACAAATTAATTCATGGGGAAAAGCTGATAGATGAACATCCCAATACAACAACAGAATGATTCAGAGAAACAATAAATGAACAGTCATCTGCAAGGTGAATTTACCATTCACTGTCAGAGAAGCTGTGGTATGTTGGTCTCCACACACACAAGTGTAATCTCCTGCATCCTGCAGCTCTAGATCACAAATTTCCAGCTCAGCAATAGCATTATCCTGTCGTATGATGTATTTTTCACTTGCCCTGAGTGTTTTGTTCCCTTTCTTCCATGACACAGCTGCAGCCTTGGTCAGCTCACAGCACAGAGTGGCTGTTTGGCTTTCCACGGCTCGCAGGTCCTTCAGTTCTTCTTTGAAAAGCGCAGGCAGGGCTGAAGGTCACAAATCAGACAGAGGACATTAAAATGACACACAGCACGGAGATGATGAGGGGAGGTGGTGGCACAGGAAAATGAGAACATTTTGGAGAGAACAGAGTTCCCTTTCCTTATAAACCTGGGACACTGGACAAATTAATAGACAGAAACAGAAAAGCAGTCTGGATGCAGCCAGACCTCAGAGACAGTTTACAAATCTAAAACACCAAATTCAGCCACAGGTGAACACACAACCAGTAATGATGACTTGGTAGAGAAAAACACAGTAATACATATATATATATGTATATTGGTTTTACCATGCACTGTCAAGGCAGCTGTTGTCTCCTGCTCTCCACACACACAACTGTATTCTCCAGCATCTTTCAGTTCTACGTCATGGATAAGCAGCTTCATGACTGTGCCCTCCTGTCTCATTTTGTATTTGTCGCCGGCTTTGAGCAAACTGCCTCCCTTTCTCCACTCTACTTGAGCAACTTTGGTCAGCTCACAGCGCAGAGTGGCGGCTTGACCTTCTGTTACCTCTTTGTCCTTCAGGCTTTCCTTGATGCGTGCAGGCAGCGCTGAGGATGCAATGGACAGAGGGTTAAAACGAAGCAGCAAACACAGCCTCCTGGTGAAGGACGGGGTGGGGGAAGGAGAGGTGAGGCAAGAGTGGGGAGATGTCTTCAGGGCCTGATTTCAGATCTAGTTAAGGGTTCAGGTCCTAAAACCACTTTGTATGCAGAATTGGGGTGAAGGTTTCCCCCTTAAAACACAAAATGCAAATTAATTTATCATGACCATGACATGTGAAGTTCGACTCAGAGGAACTCGGCAAAGACAACAATGAAAGAGGAGAAAAAAATGAATTCAAACCATAAGCCTGATAATGAGGACATCTGGATGAAACTGGTTATTACCGTGTACGGCTAAGGAAGCTGTGGACTGCTTATCCCCACACAGGCAGGTGTAATCACCAGCATCATTCTCATCTAGATTATGGATCACCAGTTCTGCAGTGACATCCTTCTGCCTCATTTTGTATTTCTCACTAGGTTTGAGGACTGTGTGTCCTTTTTTCCACTCCACTGAAGCGGTCTTGGTGAGCTCACAGCGTAGAGTGACTGCTTCACCCTCCACGGCTTCCTCATTTCTTAACTCTTCTTTGAAGAGAGCAGGAAGGGCTGAGAAACAAAGGAGTAAACATTTCCATGATATGCCACCAAAAAATAATGCACCTTGGCGTTTACCAGTACCTATCCATGCCCAGTTATTGAAATGAATATCACCTTACAGAAAGAAGATGCTAATTTGTGCCACAGCCACAAAAGGGTCTGAAATAGTGGGTGAATTTGCTGATTTGTTTAGAGATGTGTGGAAAAACTTCATGCATGGTCAAAAATACAACTTTCCCAGTATAATTCAGCCTGGGAAATTGATGCAGCAGGACTAAAAAGCTAAAGGAAAAAAAGAAAAGGCCTACAGCCCTAGCCCAAGAGTTAGAATGAGGTTGAAGAGCAGAATCAGAGAGACCTCGTGAAAGTGCTTGGTAACAATAAAAAAGAAAAAGAAGGATGATGTTTCATTGTGGAAGACCTTCACACTAGGAAGTTCAGGTGCATCCTAACTCCCCATCACTTTTGGAACAACTAATAGAATAATTCAGGACATCAGACTGAGTGGTAATGTAGTAATGTGTACTGGGGAGCAGCAGGATGGGGCAATGTCTTTGGAACGGGGTAGGAACAATTTTTGATATAGAACAGACATGAAAGAAGAGGAGAGTAGGATCTCCAACTCCTGAGTCTGACCAGCAAGAAATAAACATTTGTGAATACAGATGTGGAGGATAACTGGGGAGACACTGACTATGAAGCAGGAGAGCTCATGGATCTTAGAACAAGTAACGATGGAGAAGAGTAAAAGGAAATTTTGTGGGTGACAAGAAAGCAAGCTTCAATAATTCAAGAATTGTTACTTATGATTAAGCAGAAGCAAACTTAAAGGACAAGGTATTTTAAGGGAGTAGAAAACATCTCAAAGAATTAAATTACTGAGGGCATAATTACAAACACTACCTCACTGCAACGATCATTAGGAATAGCCTTGCCTAAATCACAAATTCTTCAATGCCCTGAAATTCAAGAGACCTATAAAATACAGGAGGTTAAATGAGTGCAAAAGAAATTCTATAGAATGTAGAGACAAACCCAGGAAGTTCAGGTTCCTTGTTTATCTCAAGAAGACTGAGAGCAGTTCCCCATTCCTGGACTCTGTCACCTCATGGACAAAGAGACCAACGTGAAAGAGGGCCTGAAAAGCAATCTGCAAAATGATCCCAATATCAAATGTCTCCAGACACAGCTGTATGATGGATGTATTTGTATCCAGCAACTGGGTGGTGAGAACAGGAATTCTGGCTAGGATAAGAAAAAAATGGATTAGAGAACTTTTAAATAAATTAAATCTTTTCAAAGCACCTTGGTGTGATGAAATTTGTCCTGAAATACTTCAAGTACAGACTAAAACAAAACCAAACAAAGAGTGACACTGGAGAAATCAAAGAGAATGAGTGATTTTCCACCAGTATAGAAAAAAAAATGGAAACTAAGAGGTGGAAAAGGTTGAACAGATTGAAATGCACATATTTAATTTTCACCATGTAAACCAAGAGCCTAAACTCTCAGGGCAGTCAAGAAAGTTCCAGACAAAGTTCTTGGAGTGAATGGAGCTTCATGCTGATGAAATGTAGATGTCTGCTATATGGTAAACTGGATGTCTCCCTGCCTTCCCTTCACTGTGTTGATTAGATCTCCATTGACAATAGGAATTCAGGAACACTCACCAGCCTTGACCTACAAGCTGAATCCCATTCACAGAGCTTATTTCAGAAAAAAAAGAAGATCCAAGACTTAAGGCCATTTCTTCTTCAATTCTTTGAAAAACATCATAGCAACACACTTGGACCTGCCAAGATCTTTTCTTGACATAAATTGTAAGCTTCTCTGATAAAAAGACACAGTATATGGTGTCCACTTTTATTTTAGTAAGGCTCTTACTTTAACTTAGGTAAAAGTGGAACTACAGTAGGAAGCACTACTAATTTGAAAACCACAGTCAAAGTATATTCCACTGTGGTTTACACTCACAAGGAAGAATGAGTTGAGCAGAATTCCTCAAAACTCTGGAATCTAGTATTATTCACCATTTTCTTTATTGGCTTAAACAATGAAACATAGAGTTGTCATTAACTTAAGGTGGGAGGAGAGGGAAGTCAAAAGCACTTTGTTAAATGGGATTAAGACATAGAAGACTGATGAAGAAGTAGTGAAAAAATAGACTACAATGATGCAAAATAATATCTTCAAGAATAATCAACTACACAAGTATGAGATCAGGAAGGACAGGCAGCAGATCTGCAGAGAGGGATTTGGGGTTACAAGAGATTACAGAGCAAAGGCAAGTGAAAAACGCAGCCCTGATGCGAATAAAGCACTCATCATAATAGGGATGTGTAAAATGGAATGCCATATGCAAGACATATGATGTCCTTCAATCCTGCTCTACTCTGGCAAAGCCTCAGATGGAGAGGTACAGTCTGATTTTGCCCACCACACTCCTAGAAACATGTGGAAAACAGTCCAGAAAGCAACAAAGATGAATTGAATCTACAAAACTTGAGCTATGAGAAAGAGTGAAAGGACTAAAGGTGCTTCATCCAGAAAAGAGAAGCATGATAAAAGTTTTCAAATCTGCAGTTTTACAGAGACCAAAATAGAAAATGTTTCTTGATTTCTACAGGACAGAGGACAAGAAGTAATGACTTCAATTGTTGAAATTAGGAAGAACTTTCCAGCAGTAATGATGGCTCGGTAGAGGAATGAGTGTCCAAGAGAACTGCAGATTCACTACTGGACTGAGGTTAGATAAGGGTGATGGTGACTTGGGGCTCAAAGATGGACTAGATGACCTGTAGAGACCCTTTCCAATTCTATTTTGATTATATTGAAAGTTCAAGATTGAAGCCATGCTTGTTTTATTAGCAAATATCAAGATGAAAATGTCTGGGTGGTAAAAAGAAATGGACTCATTGACCAACTGAATTTCCAGGTGAGAAAGATGGCTGAAACTACTTCCAACAGTCCTATGTTTATAGTAGAAATAGATTTTCCCTCTCTTCCAGGGAAAGTTTGCAGATGAGTTTGACAGGGGACTGTGTTGTTATCTCACACTATAGTGCTGAGCATTCTGTAATACCAGAACAAAAAATTCACACGACCCTTGGTCAGTTATATAGAAGATTGCATTGAATCCAGTTTTGTTTACACTGTTTAAAATGATTTGTCAATTCCTAATGGAACTTGAAATCTAAGACTGCTCTTTTTTAAGAAGTATGAATGTTCCTGCTGCTCCATCTCCCTGGGCTTAAGTTAGAAGAAAAACAGAACAAAAATCACAAGCATGTGGCATGTTTCAGCCTTCAGTGTGGTGCAAAGTAGTATAGCAGTGCACCAACAAGGTGCAAGGAGAGGAGCAGAGCAAGGAGAAGAACACAAGGAAAATGTTAGTATTATCAATTGAACTACAATTCTAGTTAGAATTAGATAAAAATCACAATAGAAATGAGAAAATCCATTATCAACAGAATTAATGATGGCGAGTTTAGAGAAGGAACTCGTGTGTCAGCGTGGAGACTCTGGGAGGAAACAGGAGAAGCATCACACAAAACCCTCTCATTTCTGTTCTCTTTACCATGCACTGTCAGTGTTGCTGTTGTCTTCTCATCTCCACACACACAGGTGTACTCCCCAGCATCCTTGACTTCCAAAGCCTGGATCAGCAGTTGTGCTGTGGTACCTTCCTGTCTCATAGTGTATTTTTCACTGGATTTGAGCACTTTGTGCTTCTTTTTCCACTCCACAGAGGCAGCCCTAGAGAGTTCACATTGTAGCGTGGCTGTTCCACCTTCTGTGGCTTCTTCATCCTTCATCTCTCTCTTGAAGCGTGCAGGCAAGGCTGAGGAGTTCAAAATGAGCAGAATGTATGACCATGGCAGCTCTCCAAGTAACCATTTATCTGCGCTCTGTTAACCACACGTGACAAGCAAAGCCTTCCTTAATGAAACAGGAGTAATAACCACTCTGGGAAAAATCTGATGGTGAACTTGGAAAGCTGGAGAACACCCTATTCAAAAGATATGATATTGTCCATGGCATGAAATGGAGCACCACACTCATCTCAACTTGAGACTGTGCAACACTGACTCCTTACTTTTGGTATTGCCTGGCACAAAGGAAAATTAAAGCCTAAGTAGAGTATCTAAGCTCTATTGCAATGCAAATCATTACTGAAAAACTTCATAAATGAAATTGCATTTGAGGCATCAAATCTCACTTTTCCACAGGATTTCTTCTCAGATTGTGGTGACGGTCAAGAAGAACTTGACTGTTCAAATTATTCCAACACACTGAAAACAGTATGAAAAACACCTCATCACCACATTGTAATATTCTCAACTTTAGGGTTGTAACATCTTTACACCCAACATCACAATAATACAATTTTGCTCTTTAAGCAACTACTACTGAACACAAGCATCAAAGAAATGACTTAGTACTGAGGAATATATGAAATTTTTACAACGAGCACCTGCTCTGTGCCTGACACTGACGGATGAAGTGCATTTAGGCATTTATGCCTGTGCCCAACCACATGGTGCTAAATTCATCAGAAATGAGGCTGCAATTCCAAAGCTGATACTACTAAGCTTTTAAAAAAAAACCCAAACAGCTGGTTGTAAATAATCCACTTAATTTGTAATATATTTTGTCTAATTTTTTTTCTTTACCATTCACTTTTAGCGTGGCGGTGGTTTTCTGATCTCCATAAGAGCACGTGTAAAGTCCAGCATCTGTCAGCTCTAAATCATGGATCACCAGCTCAGCAACCGTGCCCTCACATCTCATGGTGAACTTGTCACCTGGCTCCAGGGCTCTGTCTCCTTTCCTCCATCCCACGGCAGCCGCGGGCTTGTTCAGCTCGCAGCAGAAAGTGGCTTTGCCATTTTCTGTGGCTTCCACGTTCTTCAACTCCTTTATAAAACGTGGAGGAAGGGCTGAAGATCACAGGGGAAGAGAGAACACTTTATAACTGAGGAAATACTGCATCTCAAATGTTCCACTGGATTATAGTCCTTTAACCCCTAAAAGTTTTAGAATACACAGTACCTGAGAGGCAAATGATGATTTCCCTGCCTTATGCTTTGCAACACGCCATGATCAGCACTGGAAATCAATGTTGTAGGACTATAATTTCAGTACTGGAAATTATGCTTTAAAGGCATTTTAAGATATAATAACAGAAAGATGACCCCAGGATTTCAGGGAACTATGCACAGCTCTGTCTTGAGATCAGATGAACATTTAAAACTAGCACTACAGCGTTAAAAATTCCAGGCTGCATCACTCTCATCTGCCTTTCTCAGTTGTTATTGTAAAGAGCACCTTTCAATTCCATTCAAATGAAACAAGTGAAAGCTCAGTGTTACACCTAGAGGAATTAACTAATGGCAATACTGCAAGTGCTATTTATGACTTCAATAAGGTCTTCATTTTCTGCTTCCAGATTTCATTAACATGAAAAAAAAATCAGAAAAGACTGTATTGTGCTACTAACCAGTCCCAAATGAAGGACTTTCTGTAAAAGATATTCCCAGTGGATGATACAGCTGTCATAAAGATTCAAAATAAAAGATGGGATCAAGACCTGTTTGTGATCCTGCATGAGAACACAGATGACAAAGCAGAAAATCCCTATCAAACTCATGTATTTTACCATGCACTGTCAGGGATGCAGAAGTCGTCTTGTCTCCGCACACACACGTGTAATCTCCCGCATCTTGTTCCTCCAGGCTATGGATTGTCAGCTCAGCAATGGTATCCTTCAGCCTCATTTTGTACTTCTCACTGGGCTTGAGCACCTTTTTCCCTTTCCTCCACTCCACCGGAGTGGGTTTAGTTAGCTCACACTGCAGAAGAGCCGTTCCGTTTTCTGTGGCTTCCGTATTGACAAGTTCTTTTTTGAACAGTGCAGGCAAAGCTATGAGATGTAACACAAACAGACAGTTTGTCAAAACCACTTGGGAAACTTAAGAGTAGGTCCTGAGGCTACTCCTTCACTGTTACAAGAAAACAAATCATATAGTCTTGAAAACTGCATCCATTAGAAAGCAACACAGAGGTAGTTGCCACAATGGCCTGCTTCTAACACTGACTTATGCAGCCTGTTCATCATTTCCCAGCTGATTCCAGTAGTCCTCTCTACCAATTTCACTTTGAAATCATCCATCTTGAACATTAATAACCTGACTTCTGATTGACAGTTATCACCCTGGATGGCAGCACTACAAGCTGGAGATCTCTAGCTTTCCTGACACCATAATTTATCTTTCTGGCTCAGAAAAAAAATCATTATATAACTTCAGGTGCACCTTTAAGGCACCGTTTCCAAGGACATACAGGCTCTAATAGCAGGAATACAGGTATTTTAAAGTAATATTCAGTATGTTGCCTTGCGGTGTGCCACCCAAGTTGTAGAAAGTGCCAGCTCAGAGGAGGGAAGAAACAGAAGTACCTCCAGATGGGAGAAAGAAGAGGAAGTAGAAACATGCAGAAAGCCTGAGAAGAGGGATTTACCTCCACAGTTTTTCCCCTGTCCTTACAGGTATCATATCCTTAAGTATATCTTACATAAAAACTGTTCTTTCATGGATGTTTCATCACTGGAGGTGTTCAAGACCACCCCCGACCTAGTGGGAGGTGGCCCTGCCCATGGCAGGGGAGCTGGGACTGAATGATCTTTAATGTCCCTTCCAACACAAACCATACTGTGATTCTATGATCTGTTGAAACCACATATGAACTGCCAGTGCTGGAGGGGTGACCAAAGGTTGGCACTGTTCACCACGGGAGACAGGACCAAAGCATGTCTCACTACTCCCTAAATCAGGACCTGCAGAGTAATGGTTTGAAGTTTTATTGGAAAGTACGATTTCCTCAGCAGAATATACCACAAAGGAGGAGGGCAGTCATTCATTCCCAAATGAGAAAACCTCTCACTAACTGAACTCAGTGTTTTTGGAAATCATTCCTTCAAGTTAAGCACCAAAAAGCCACTGACATCAGTGGGATGCAAGCACAAACCCCCTGAGAACAAGCTTGCTGCAAGAGGTTGGCTCGCTTTTGGTCTTGCACGCAGGTGCCTTTGCCACTTTTAAAAAATGAAGACTAAGATGAGAAATTCTCACAGCTCTTCTTTGCTTCACCACGAAGCCACCAGTTTCAAACTAACAGAGAGTGGGAGATGGGATGAAACACAGCGAGTAAAGCAAGAAAATACTGCAGAATCAAAACATCAAAGCAAATGGGGAAGAGAAAAGGGATCTCTCGCAGATGTTGCTATCGTAACAAAGAATGGGATGTTTACCATGTACTGTCAAGACAGCTGAGGTCTTCTGTTCTCCACACACACAGGTGTATTCCCCTGTGTCTTCTACCTCCAGATCTCGGATCAACAGCTCTGCAGCAGTATCTTCTTGTCTCATCCTATACTTATCACTTGGCTTGAGTGCCTTGTCCCCTTTTCTCCACTCCACCGGGACACCGACCTTGCTCAGCTCGCAGCGCAGAGTGGCTGTTGCACCATCTGTGGCTTCTCTGTTCTTCAATCCCTCTTTGAAAAATGCAGGCAAAGCTGAAGGACAGCAACATGAGCAGTGAGATGCAACGCTCCACAGAGTTAAAATTAAACATTGGTGTGTAATTTTCCTTTTCCCTCTTATCTTGGACTGATTTATCAATACAAGAACTCAGATTGCCAAAAGTCTTCATGAGCCAGTACGAAGAAAAAATGTCATCACTAGGAAAGCATCCAATTCTTCCAGTAATCCAGATGGATATTTTACATGTACTTAGAGTCAACAAATAAATACAGACAAAAGAAGAAAACCCATCTTTTTC
Source organism: Dromococcyx pavoninus (assembly GCA_033558185.1). Classification (NCBI taxonomy): domain Eukaryota; kingdom Metazoa; phylum Chordata; class Aves; order Cuculiformes; family Neomorphidae; genus Dromococcyx; species Dromococcyx pavoninus. The sequence goes on along the minus strand of JAUMJL010000400.1, from coordinate 140,535 downwards.
CCTGGGAAATTTCAAGGAAAAAGAATAAATACTAATCTGAAATTTCTGAAAAAAAATGGGTTTCTTATATGACTTTTAAAATGTAATGGGAGGATATTTGGTATGTTTTCACAGACTTAAGAAATTAAAAGGCATTGTCTGTTAAAAAATGAAACACTGGTGTTTCATTCTAAATGCCACTTTGAAATGAAAGTGTTAATTTCAACACATTCTGGCAAAACAAGAATTTTCACCTAAACCAACATATTTTTTCAAATATGTCCATTGCAGTAAAGATCAAAATTCTCCCTGGGAATGGTCATCCCTTAGAGGCTTTGGGATTGGTTCACATTGAAGAGTAACTGAATGCAATGACAACTGGCCTGTATGTATAAAAGTACATTATTGTCCCAGAAATAGAAAATGGGCATAAGATTCCAGGGAATAACCTAACCTTTGGAAATTTTATGAAATACTACAATCCCTAAGTCATAGACCTTTTGAGGCAACTCATTTTTTTGGGGCTTAAGAATAACAGAGATCATAATGAAGAAAGTTTCAAGAGAAAGCAAAATGATGGTCTCTAATTAAAACAGTAGTGGCAATCCAGGTTGTCTATAGGTTTCTCTGAGCTTGCACACTGACACCCCTCTTGTCCCATGAACTTTGCCACACTGATGCCAATGGGAGCACTTAATTGTCATCAGTGAGCTGTGAATAAGGGTCACGTGAATTAAGGAGATAGCTGGTTACCCTATTATCTCTTCAAAGGAACAGAGAAAACAGAATAGTTACTTTTAATATGAGTCTTTTTATGTGTGTTTTACCATGTACTGTTAGAACTGCCATAGTCTGTTGGTCTCCACACACACAGGAATAATTTCCAGCATCCGTTGTTTCTAGATTTTGGATTACAAGCTCAGCAACGACACCTTGACGTTTCATTTTATACTTGTCACTTGATTTGAGGGTCTTGAAGCCCTTCTTCCACTCCACATTAGCAGCAGCCTTGTTCAGCTCACAGTGTAGAGAGACACTTTTACCTTCTGTGGCTTCTTCATCTGTCAGTTGTTTGGTGAAAAGAGCAGGCAGGACTGCAGAGTAAATGCAATATGGACACGGCATCAAAGCTGAGAAATCCTGACCCATGATCTACTCACTCTCTTCTCTCCCTGAATCTTTGTGGTACTGAAGTCACAAGACCTTCCTCAAGCTCCAAGATCTTGTTCCAGTCTCTAACTTTTCAAAAGAGATCTGAGTATGACTTTTATGTTTTAGTCCTCACCCTTTAAAACTTGCTTTAAAAGCAAGTCTGTATCTGCAAACTTAGTTGAGAAGCCATTTATCATTTACTTTATACACCATAAAATCAAAGGGGTAGAATTAGGGGCTGTGTTTCAATGAAACCCAAAGCACTTTTTTCCTTTGAGGAAAAAACCAGTATAAATAGAGCCCCTAAAAACAGTTACACACATGCTGTCAGCTTTCTGCAGATAAAGGTTATGCTTTGGAAGAGTTAAACTAAAATTGGTAAATAAAGGGCTGGAAATAGCAGAAGAGTAAAAAGGCAATTTTCCATTAAGATAGTCCTTGTGTAGTGACATACATTGATGAAACTTGTTCCTCTTAGGAGCAACAAGTCTAAGATACAGAAACTTAAAATTATTCCCACCTTTATATCAATCCCTATGGGAAAACTTTTAAACAAGTAACTATACTGGACTAGGGAGATTGTGTTGAGTTGGGGACCTGTATTTCATTTGTCATTTGAAGATAGAACTGAGGAAGACAAATTGCAGATTAAGAGGGCATCAGGTGAAAGGAGAGAAAAAGAAAACAGGATAGGATTCATCAGTGAGGGGAGGACAGAAAGTATAGAGGGACCAGAGGAAGCAGGAGAAAAGGAAGTCTGGAATTACACAGGTTTACTTGGGGCACGTGCTGAGAACTTCTTTTTACCATTTACTGTCAAAGTAGCCGTAGTCTGTTGACCTCCACACACACAGCTGTAATCACCAGCGTCTGCCAAATCCAAATCCCGGATCATCAGCTCCACAAAGGGACCTTCCTGCTCTATTTTGTATTTTTCACTCGGCTTGAGGACTGCATTCCCCTTTCTCCACTCCACCGGGGCTGATTTGCTCAGTTTACAGTGCAAAGTGACCGCCTCCCCCTCTGTAGCTTCCTCGTTCGACATTTCTTCTTGGAAGAGGATAGGCAGTGCTGAAGGATGCAATACCAACAGAGAAGGAATCAACCCTAAATCAAAATGAACTAGACTCTGCTGTGAATTACTGGGTTGCAGTGTATGCATTTAACCAAAAAATCACTATTGCTAGGTGGATGCAGCTGAAAGGGGGGTAAAAACTCAGAGCAGAGAGAAATAAATTAGAGAAAACAATATACAACGTAGCTGTGCTGTCTCAAAGCAAAACATATAGATGGGAATATTCTCTAACAGGGTGGCTCTGTGGCACCTCAGAGCTGAGAACATGAAAACTCTAAGAAATCACACCAACCAAGCTTCATATGACCAAAAAATGCTGTCAAACACACTAAGTTTGAGGCTTAATGAGAAACGTGAGTTACCATTCACTCTCAAAGCAGCTGTTGTCTTCTGATCTCCACACACACAGGTGTAGCTCCCAGCGTCTGTCAAGTCTAGATCTTGGATTACCAGCTCAACAAAACGCCCTTCCCGTCTCATTTTGTATTTGCCATCTGGCAGCAACGCTTTTCCATCCTTCCTCCACTCGACCGAGCCCCCGGCCTGGCTCAGCTCGCACTGCAGCGTGGCTGTCCCGCTCTCGGTGCCTTCCTCGTTCTTCAGCTCTCTCTTGAAACGGATTGGCAGGGCTGAGAGATGCAGAATGGAAAGGATTGCAACCCGAGGCCCTGCCCAGACCTCTGGTCAGAGGCTGAATCATGATTTATCGTATCGCTACCTGAGCTTTATTCCAACACCCTTATCCTTAAACACAACCTGGTTTTGTTGTGTGTGGACAAGTATATTGTTCTGTGGGAATCAAAGTGTGTGTGATCTTGACTGGCATCACACATACACATGACAAACTCATCCTTGCCATTACAGGTGATGAACCCTCCTCCTTAACAGAAAATCCCAAGGAATCTTTGTTTTCCTGACACCTTACATGCATATCAGCACCCTTCACTTAAGAAAAGGTAAGAAGACAACACAACAGACACACACACACAACACTGGGCACAATGAAAGCTGATTGTGGATGGAGATTGTGGAAAGGAATGACGTGGCAACATGAAAACGTGGAAGGATGACAAAAGCAGAAGCAGGACATAAAGGTAGGTGTTGTAAGAGAATATACAGAGAGGAGAAGGGAAGAGATGGACAAAACCATTCCAGAGTTCCAGGGGTTATTTCTGACATTTTACCATTCACTGATAAGGTTGCTGTGGTTTTTTGGTTCCCCACTACACATGTATAGTCTCCAGCATCCTGCGGGGCCAGATCGTGGATCAGCAGCTCAGCCACTGTGCCCTCCTGCCTCATCCTGCACTTGTTGCTTGGCCGGAGAAGAGTGTGCCCCTTCCTCCACTCCACAGGGGCCTCTTTGCTCAGCTGGCATCGCAGGGTGGCAATCCCACCTTCCACAGCTTCCACGCTCTTCAGCTCTTCTTTGATGAGTGCAGAGACGGCTGAGGAATGAAGCGTTCTCTTTTTAATTTAGGAGAGTCATTACCAAGCAGTGGCCTCACCATGGGACTTAATACCAAAACAAATTCTCCTGGCATAGCTAATAAGCTCTGACCCACCTGCACTTCCAGGAGTCTACTTTTATTTACAATAGCACACCATGACTTTGGGAGGAAACAAACCCAAACCAATTATTTTCCAGTAATTACTCTTCTTTTACCCTAAATGCTGATGGTCACAGACATATGAAAAGCTTACTGAGAAAGTGCACAAGAGAATTGCATATTCTGTAAAACAATGTGTAGCTGAGGCCCTTCTTACCTTCTGGCTCAGAGCTCAGACAAGCACCTCTGTCCAGAGCAGAAAGCAGAACAGCTATTTCAGAGGCAAGGAAAGATATATTGTTATCAGGTATATTTGACTGCTATATTTTAGCACAAAGTCGTTTTCCTAGATAATTGAGAATATAATGGACCCAGCCAGAGCTGCCTTTCAGCTGTACTGATCCCTTTTTTCTCTGAATGCTCCCTATAAATGTGCAGGAGGTAGCAGGACCCTGGCAAGAACAACAACAAATGGTCACAAGCAGGTGTCTTATTCCTACCATGGATTTTGACTCGGGCTGTGGTCTGCTGGTCTCCAGTGTCACAGGTGTATCTTCCCGCATCTTCTGGCTCTGCATTATGAATCACCAGCTCTGCCACTGTCCCCTTCTGCTTCATTTCATATTTGGCACTTGCCTGGAGCGTGGCTTCTCCCTTCTTCCACACCACGGTGGCATCAGCTTTTGTGAGCTCGCAGTGCAAGGAGACAGATTTCCCCTCTTCCATTTCCGTGTTCTCCAGGGCTTGTTTAAAAAGGACAGGCACAGCTAGAACACAGAACCAGGGATTAGGACACGCCCTCTTGATCTGCCATAAGGTAGTGCCCTAAGATAACTGTCACCTCTTAAACCCAGTCCTCTTATAAATGAGCAGAGCAGCCCCAGCCCCTCCCTTGGCTGTGCAGCATCAAAGTGATTCTGCTTGGGAGCAGGAAGAAATCTCTCTTCTAGGTGCTATCATGGATTCCTAGGAGTAAGGGTGAAGTTTCTCTCACCTTTAATAAGGATCCTTTCAGAGTCCTCTGGCCATCCTCACCAAATGAATTCCCTGCTGCTGCAGGGCTCTGAGATGGTATTCACACCCTATATCTCTCCTGCTTTTTACTCCAGCACATACTACTTTTGCTTTACTACTAAAGGTACTGTATTTATTTAAAGGTATTGGGGAGTTCTGATGGCAGCTGAGAGTCTTTAAAAATAACATTTTGGGGAGTTTTGGTGTCTAAACATTAATCAGTTGGCCACCTGAAATTTGCTAGAGACTGGATTTATGGTTTTATGTTCTTGTGCTTTAGTGCTTCTGGTCTCCATCTCTAAACCCAGTCTTAATTACAGCTCTGTAAAATAGCTGATAGGTTCAGGAAATGAACCCTCTTCACTGAGGAGGAAGTTACTGTTTTAAAATCTCAGAGAGAATGTGAGATTACATGAATGAAATAAAGTTACTCACACATACAAAATATTACTTATAAATTTGATATATGAATTTGTAGATGGCACTGCCACAAAAATACATGCTATATGACTTTTTTAATAGAAGATCTATGATTTATAGAATCATAGAATGTTTTGGGTCAGAAAGAATATTAAAGATCACCCAGTTCCAACCCCACTGCCATAGACAGGGACAACTTCCACTGGATCAGGTTGCTCAAAGCAATGGATTAAGAAAGCTTGCCAATGTGTTTAACTGTGCCTACCATTTACTTTCACCTGAGCAGTTGTCTTCACTTCCCCAGTGCTGCAGGTGTAGTCCCCAGAATCTATCGATTTGGCATCTCGAATGATGAGCTCTGCCACAGTACCACATTGCTTAAATTCATATTTCTCACTGGCATAGAGAACAGTGTCTCCTTTCATCCACTTCACTGGGGTATCAGGTTTGCTGAGCTCACAGGTCAGCTTGACTTGTTTTCCTTCTTTAACTTCTTCATTTTGGAGCTCTTGCTTGAAAAGAACTGGTATTTCTGAAAGAGAACATTGCAGATGTTTAAGGAAACACACGAGATTAGAAATCACTTTTTACTTTTTGTTTCAGACTTTGCTGTTCAGACAAAAACCCACAGGAACAGAAAAGTACAAGCAAACAGTACATAGATTCTCACAACTCACATCTGACTGCCAAAACTCTACAGCAGGAAAAAATATTTAAGACCCTATGCTTTTTATCTTTAACCACTGTCTGTACCACTGAAGACATTGCTACTTTTATTGTTGGCATTTTAAACGTGAGTGACAGATGCTGTAGTGCTATTAAAGCCACAAACAGTGTGTTGCAGAGTTGCAGATGAGTGGTTGGAGCTGGACTGCTGGCACAAAAAAGCCTTAAAACTATCGAGGTCAACTCGCACATAACAGAGGACACAAAGAAAAGGCAAAACACTTTCAGTCATTACAAGTGGTATTGATTTCTCTTTATAAAAAAGGCCACAGTGTACTTCCAGCAGACATGAATACAGACTTAGAGCCAGCAGAGAGCATACACAGAGAGGGATGCACAGCTGCATGTGATAAGATCCATGTGGAGATTCCTATGTCACAGCTGGGATTCAAGGCTTTAAAATGAATCAATCTAGAGAAGGCACTGACTGGGAAAAAACCCTCAAAAGAAGTGTTTTCCTTCAGATCATGAAGGAAACCCTAATTTCTTCCTGTCTTCTGCTGCCTTATGAACACGCAAGACAGCTCCTGATCCATGATGCTGTTGTCCTGTGGCTGTTGAAAAACTACAGGCTGTCCATCTGTTCCCCGTGTCCCTCTGGTTTGGGACTCTCAGTGTCACATACCTAAAGACTGCTTTGGGTTTCTGGGGGGGTTATGTCGTTTTGGTTTTCCTATTTTTGCATTCTTCTGTTCTATGTGACCCAAATAGAGAAGGGAAAACTACAGCAGTGTAATTTATTGTGGGTATCCCATCCCTATGAGTTGACTCCTTCTCATTCACCGATGATCACAGTATCACAGTATCACAAGGTTGGAAAGGACCTCTGAGATCATCAAGTCCAACCTATAACCCAACACTAACACCAACACTAACACCAACCATCATCTAAACCATGGCACTCAGTGCCTCATCCAGTCTCCCCTTAAACACCTCCAGGGATGATGACTCCACCCCCTCCCTGGGCAGCTCATTCCAATGGCCAATCACCCTTTCAGTGAAGAACTTCTTCCTCACATCAAGCCTAAAATTTCCCTGAGGAAGCTTGAGTCCATGCCCTCTAGTTCTGTCACTGGTCACCTGAGAGAAGAGACCAACCCCTTTTAGGTAGTTGTAGAGAGCAATGAGGTCTCCCCTGAGCCTCCTCTTCTCCAGACTAAACAGCCCCAGCTCCCTCAGTCGCTCCTGGTAGGGCTTGTGCTCCAGCCCCTTCACCATCTTCGTTGCCCTCCTCTGGACACACTCCAGTATCCTGACATCTTTCCCAAACTGGGGGGCCCAGAACTGTACACAGTATTCCAGATGAGGTCTGACCAGTGCCGAGTACAGGGGGACGATAACTTCTCTGGTCCTGCTGGCCACACTATTCCTGATACAGGCCAGAATGCCATTGGCCTTCTTGGCCACCTGGGCACACTGCTGGCTCGTGTTGAGCTTCCTGTCAACCAGCATTCCCAGGTCCCTTTCTGCTTGACTCCTCTCCAGCCACTCTGTCCCCAGTCTGTAGCTCTGCATGGGATTGTTGTGTCCAAAATGAAGTACCCGACATTTGGACTTATTAAACATCATCCCATTGGAATCAGCCCATGTCTCCAGTCTGTCCAGGTCCCTCTGCAGGGCCATCCTACCCTCTAACAGATCAACCCTTCCTCCCAGCTTTGTATCATCTGCAAATTGGTGTGTTTAAATCTTACATCCATCCACACCCTCCCCTGTGAAGGGAATGTTGTGTAATATTATATATGGTTTTTTTTCTAACAGAAAGTTTTTCTTCATCATGGGTGAGATCCAGATCCTACTGAAGTCACAGAATCATTAAAGATAGAAAAGACCTCTAAGAATAAAAAGACCAACTGTCAGCCTGACACTGCCACGCAATGTCCCCAAGTACCATGTCTACGTGCTTTTTGAACGCCTCAAAGGATGGTGTCTTCACCACTTCCCTGGGCAGTCAACACAGATCTTTCTTTTGTGTGTAATAGTTATGGAGAAAATATCCTAGTGCTGAAGAAAGCCATAGAAAATCAGCACCATTAACCATCACCTCTCTTAATTACATCATCAAGGCCTTCTCTTTCCTTGCACAGCAGATCTCAGCCTTAAGTTTTCTTGTTTCTTTGCTCCCTAGATAAATACTGCCTTCCCTCTTCATACTCTGAGGTTCAGGTTTGCTATTCCAGTGACCCAAATGCTTTTTATTCACACTGACTTCTCTAGTCCAGATGCAGTTTCTGATCAGCCCTTCCCAGCCAGGCAAAGGACACCCAAGGTCAGGCTAAACACAGCCTGTGCCATTAACAACCTCCCCTGTACCTGTTCAAATCTGCCCATGTGAACAAGTGATTTTGCTCATAAGAACTAGGTTCCTCCTCAACCTCAGGCTCAAAAGGGTCTCAAGACAGGCTGGAGTGATTATAACAAGGGTAGGAGATGAGCCTAGTTCTGCCCAAAACTTACTGAACATGGCTCTTATCCAAAATGCTCGAGGTAGTAATTAAAATCTCACATGTCTAAGAAAAGAGCTTTTGTTTCAGCTCAGACATCAACCACACAAGATCTCCTCCTGATCTTTGGAGTAATCTCTTTGGATGCACTACTCCCAGTCACTGTGGCTGCCTAAAGCATCACCCAGACAAATGTGGGTGTATGAGCTCCCTCCACGAAGAAATCCATCAGTGGAGACAGTTTCAGCAGGTGACTCATCCATCCATTTATTACTCTGACCTTGGTGTTAGACGACCCAAACAAGTTAGGACCCAACCCACCACTCCAAATATTCTTACCCTTGACAGTAATAAGTGCACTACTTTTAGCTGCTCCAGCCTCACACTCATATCTGCCACTGTCTCTTTCTTCTGCCCTGTGAATGACAAGCTTGGCTTCAAATCCAGACCGGCTGATGTTATACTTGGAAGAATTCCTAAGGTTCTTCCCATCTTTGCACCACTTTACAGGGCTGTCTGACTTGGAGGTTTCACAGTGAAGGATCACATCCTCTCCCTCAGTGACTTCAGTATCAACCAGCTCCTTTGTGAAGATGCAGGGCTTCTCTAGAATCACATAAAAACCATCTGAGATGTTTCAAAAGAGGTGCAGATTTTCAGATCACAAGTAATCTGTGAGATTTACATCCAGATTACTTGTATTGAGATTATGGGTGAGGGTTAGTAACAAATATTTTGGTGCTCATTGTTATAAATCCCTCAGGAAGGGATCAGTCACACCATAAAATGTTATTTTGTAGATACCTAACACCATCTGAGAAGAACATATGCCTGTTGAAGAACATAAATAAGATCTCTCTCACATCTTGCTAAATACAAACAAGACAGAGACAAAACTTTCCTAAGCCCTTTTCCATATGAGCTGATTAGTGAATGTGGAAAAGTTAATTCTGCATGGTGAAGTGCAATACAGATATCTCAAAGCCAGTCATCTACAGCAGGGCTGGATGAGTAATCAAAAACCAGGCAACTGGGCAACTGGCTCAGACTGGTCATGTCTCTATAGCTGCTGGAAGATGACAGACACCTCCAGAGGCCAGATATTCAGTTCCAAAATAGCTTGTTTGGACAGGGAAGATGAACTGCTCTTTGGAAGTGCTTGTCTTTCTACACAGGTTGCAGAAGTAGCCTAGAGCAACACACTAATAGCTAAATTGGCCAAGGTAGATCTTATACTTCCTAGCTCAATGATTTTAATCCATAAAAATCCATTCCATCAGGAGATCAAAACCCATTCTTGGTACTATAGCATCACACATTGGCTTTACCAGAAGGAATCAGCCTTTTGCAAAGAAAACCTTTCATTTACCTTCAGAAAAAATCTGTTTGCAATTCTGTAACTTGGCAACATTTGGGCAAATTTTCAAATGTTGAAAAGAAAAAATAAGTCTTTGCAGGAAAAGTGCTGATTCCAAGAAGAATTAGAATTTGATCTGACACAGTGGAGAGACTTTGTGTTTTAGATCTCTGGGCAACGAGAAATATTTATGTTTCCAGAAAGAAAACACCTCTCTGATCCTGCATTCTTGGACTGCCTGGCATTCAATTTTTCCTGCAATTTTAACTCAGTTTAACCTTTCCAGAGAAAACAAAGACTATCAGAAAAGACATAATGTTGTCTTTCAAACAATGAAAACTAAATTAAAAACTTGTTGGCTACACTTTCCTTTTTTCCTTGAACTAATTAATTTGTCCTCGTTTATCATCACCCTAACAGCTCAGCTCAAGGAAAACAAGACGCCCAATGCACCATCACATTCCCATCTAAGGTCTAATAAACACAGTGACAGTTGTCTAGGATTAAAAAATGCTCATGCCCCAGCCCTAGTTTCATTTTATAAGTAATTCTATTCTTGAATATACACAAATATACATGAGGCCAGAGTTGTAGCGTGTTTTTTTTCACCTATCCATAATAACCTGTACTTATTTCTACTCGTTCTTCCTTCTTCTGCAGTTTTCATGATTGATTTACCTTTGACAACCAAACTGGCAGATGTTTTCTTATCACCAGCTTCAAAGGTAATGACCCCAGAGTCCTTCAGTGAGAGGTTTTTCAACGTTAGCAAGTGATATCCACCAGGCTGAGACTGGATGTCGTTAAGTTCATTGGTATGGAGGGGGGTTTTATCCAAAAACCACTGCACTTTGCTATAGTCTATAGGAGAGATTCTGCATTTGAACATGGCAGATTCTCCTTCTAACACTGTGACATCTTCCAGATCTTCTGTTATTAGCACTTTGTGGCCTGAAAGGAACATAGATACATCAATTACTGGAATCTTCGGGTTCTGGCATGAAAATTAGACGGAAAACGTGAAGATTCCCCACATGAGTATTTCAAGAAAGAAATACATTACTGACACAGAAGACAAACACAATTCCCTTGGTTTTGAACACAAAAAAACATTGGCAGGATGATGATAAGTACAGGATGCACAGATAAATGGGATGAAGACAACTTCAAAGCACCAGAACAGACACAGCAGAACAAGCAGCCAGTACAACGCAAATCCAGTGTTGTGAAGTTTCTCCTGAACACAATATGTGGAAAGGCTGAAACGATGCAGCTCTGACAGTATCATTGTGCTCTGGTCATCACCAAGCAGATGATGCCTCCCACGACAATCCCTCTGCTTTTCTAGAGCAAACATAACTTCCTTTCCATGGGATAGAACCACCAGACCTCAACTTCTTTTAGTCCAACCATAAATACAGTGGGAAGTGGGGACAACCTGACTACAGCTTTGGTAAGAAGAAGCAAAACAACAACCCTGAAAACCTACCTGTTTAGATATAGATAAATATACATCTATAAATAAATAAATAAAATAAGGCTATCACAGTATACAAAGATGTATCCAATGTTGTTCCCAATTACAAAACAGTACAGGGATTTTTTTCCTTTTATCTTGAGGTTTGGGACAAAGAAGTTGGTTTTTTTTTTCCTTAGAAAATTTGGTGTTAGAAGCCTCACAGCAAATTCAGTTAGCTCAGAACCTGAGGCCACCATGGGGATTAAGTACACTTCTTTGCTTCTCAGTGCTGCTCTTGTAGATGATCAGAGGTGGAGGAGTCCGGCTTTACCCCCTAGTCTTTAAAAACTAACAATAATAATTAATAAATGGGCGCTGCCTCTGCATGCCCATGTGACTATTCTTGAATTGTTCCTCCTATTCTCTTCATTGTTTCCTCAATTTCAGCTCAAAACTTTCTCCCAGCTGGGGCTCCAGTGAGGGAACTGTGAGTTATCAGGAACATCCAGACCTCAATCCCTTCCCTAAACACTGCCCTGCTGTTAGCATTGGCCACCACAACTCATTTACTGCTTGTAGCATCCAACAAAATCTGCCTGGGTAGTATTCTTCAGCTGAAGAATGGATTATACCCTTCATCTCTAAGATGCAGAGGGACATTAAGTACTTATGGACCATTCATTCACCCATCCTCTCTTAGAAATCACTACTGGAAAGAGGTATCAAGGAATATGGAAAAAAGCCTGGAAGCAGAATAATTTTTCCATCTTCTTCATATCTACCATATGTTCACACAGGAACACCAGCCCCCCTTCACATCAGCATTTTGGGTTTTAAATCATACCCAAAGTACTCCAGATGTAACTTCTTCAAATTAACAAGTTGTTCTGCATGTCCAGCTCTTTGTTGCTATACAAGCCCTGTGCAGTGTGAATATACATCATGACTCAGAGCCAGAAATCAATACACCTGCTACAAGAACACTGAGAAATAGATCTGCTTATGGATATCCTGGTGTAGAAAGAGGATGTACCATCATGTTCCTCTCATGCATACCTTGCACAACCAGCTTGGCTCTGGACTGGGCATCACCAATGTCACAGGTATAAGTGTCACTGTCACTTTTCTCCAGTTTATTTATGGTCAGCTGCAGGACTTGTCCTTTCTGTGTTATCTCATATTTCCTGCCAGCCCTGAGTTCAGCTATGCCTTTTCTCCAGACCACAGAGGGTGCAGACTTCTCACTCTCACAGGTAAAAACTGCAGTTCCACTTTCATCAGCTTTTAGATCTGAAAGTTCCTTGACAAAATAATTAGGCTTTTCTGGAAGGAAAAAAAAAGACAGAGACAGATTTGTTATCCATACAAGTCCTATTCATTCTTAAATCCCCTCTGTCCCTGCTTGGAGAATCACAGAATATAGAGATGGAAAAGATCTAAGAGCACCAGAGCCATCTGGTGAGATTTTGTCTAGCAGACTGTACCCAGTTTTGATCATCATATTCAAAAAAAGATTAATTCAAACTCTCAATTTTGACTGGCTCTTTATATAGCACATAAGATTCTTCAGTACATACAGGGTGATTTTTTCAGGGTTTTTTTTAAGTGTTTAATCCATGATGCTTTTTGAAAACTAAAAATTGATTCTTCTTAGGGAGATAGAAAAGAGGAACATCTCCTGCAGGTTTATTTTTCCCAGCTTCTGTACATGTCAACTCCTACTCATGCTTCAACTGACCTTTCACTGTTACTCTGGCTTTTGTTTTAGAGTCCTCTGTCTCACAGGTGTACTCCCCACTGTCCTTGACCGTGGAGTTATGGATGATCAGAATGGCCCGTGTTCCTTCCTGATATAAGTCATATTTCTGGCTTTTTCGGATTGCTTTGCCATCCTTGTACCACCTGACGTTCACATCACATTTGGACAATTCACAGCTCAGGCTGACGTCCTGCCCCGCTTCTGATGTTTTATCCTTCAGCTCTTTTGTAACCTCAGTAGGTTTTTCTGAAGAGGGGAAAAAAAATATTAAGAGAACTTTGAAGAAAAATCATGATCACTGTATGGTTGGGGGGTGTGTGATTCAGATGTCCAGGACATTTTTTATATTCCTCAATGGATCATTCATACTAGGAGTTGGACTCAATGATCCTTTTGGGTCCCTTCCAACTCAAGTAATTCTACGATATTATGTTAGGGAAGGGAGGGAAAAAAAGCAGTTTTGCACTTTAGCACATATTAATTGCAATTATGGGCAATGAACTTCAAAGAACAATTAATTTTGTCCTAAATAGGTTTAACTGTGGATGAAGAACCAAGTCTGAAAACTACCTGTTTCTTCTCCACTGACCACTCAGGAAGACTTGATTATCTCAGATGCATATGTTCTGGATAACAATTGTCTGTACAATTACACAACCCAGTGCATTCTGCAATTCTTAAATAGATAAAAAAGTTTAAGCCTTTAAGTTGTTTTTAAGGAAAAATCTCAGTGTTTCAAGGCTGATATTCACATAAGAAGATCATAACAAGGGTTTGCCCTCATGGTTTACTGACAAATGTTATGAAAAGATACTCAAGAAATCAAACCCCAGAACTTTTCTGACCTCATTACCTTTCACAACCAGAGAAGCCTTGGAGGTTAGACCACGGGCAGTGAAAATTATTTCCCCAGCATCATCAAGAGCCACGTTTTTTATATTAAGTGTATATTTCCGACCCATGTTAGAGGCTTTAAATCGCCCACCACTTCCCACTTCGTTCCCATTCAGCGTCCAGCTGAAGTCACCAACGCTTTCATGGGACAAAATACACTCAAAAGTGCAATCTTCTCCTTCCTGGATTTCAGTGTTCTTCAGCCGTTTTGTGATGCCAATGTTCAGTTCTGGAAGACAAAATGTAGGTTAATACAAAGAGAAAAGGCTTTCATGGTTGACATGAGTTGTGGGATTGTCATTTTTAGCTCATCAGACTGGTTTATTACAGATGTATTTGAAATAGGAAGGATTTCTGAGACGTTATCCACTCAGAATCACCAAAAAGCCACAGAAAAAAGTGGCATGTGAATCTTCTGGCTTTGCTCTGGAAGGACTACATGAAGAAGCACTCAGTGGACAAGAGTCAAGATTCAACACGCTAAAGGAGAGAAAATCTGTCAGACAAGAAGCCTCTGGCATGTTGTATGAGATATTTCTCCATGCCAATAGAATGTGTGCATTTATTAACTTGTTGCCATCCTATCCCTCCTGGTGTTCAAATCAGACAAATTCAAGATTAGTCTCATCATTAATATGAGTTTGAACACCATGAACACTCCTCTTTCCTTCAAGAATCCAAAAGGATGAGAGGAAGGGCTGAACTGCTGAGTTCTTCAAAACACAATGTTTTCCCACAACAGAGTCTGAATTGATAGCTGAAGAAAACATGAAACACAAGCTGTCTGGGGTTTGTGGTTTTGGGGGTGGTGGTGAGAAATTATATGCTCTTCTGGGAAGATTTCTGCACCTTGGGGATATTCAGAGAGAAAATATTGTCAATAGGTTCTTGACGTCATTTTTCACTGTAATACCAGATATATCAAAGAGTAACAGGGATTGTTCAGATGTCACTGTGTTATGTGATGCTTATAGAGGAATAAATGTCAAAGTGACTAAGCCCAAACATATTTGCAACACCCCTTGACTGACCATCATCTACAGTACTTACCTTGAACAACGACCTTTGACTTGGCAACATCAGTGCCAATATCGCACGTGTATAAACCTGCATCTGTCTTTTCGAGGTCATGGATAAGGAGGCACAGGGTCTTCCCAGAGTGTATCTGCTCATACTTGTTACCAGAAGTGAGCTTCACACCATCCTTTTTCCAAATGGGTTTGACCTTCTCTTTGGAGACTTCACATTCCAGTTTAATCACACCTCTCTCCTCACCAAAAACGTCGTCCAAGGATTTCATGAACACAACAGGCTTCTCTGAAGGTTAATGAGCAAAGCAGAGAACAACCAGGATATTTAAGTTGAGATACTTTTAGTTACTACCCAATACTTAAAAGAGAGCTTAAGTAAACCCTTGCAATGCTGATGATACCAATGCAAAGTATAAAAGAGTCTCACTTCTCACGAGTGGAATGAGTTTTGGGGCAATTAGAATTTATAAATGGGAAGATGCAGGAAAGGAGAGAGGCAGCTTGCATTACTGTGGTTGGGAAGGGGTATTTGGTACTGTAATCATGGCCTTTCCATGACTGTGAATCTATGAGATTGCTGGATGTGGCACTTAGTGCCATGATCTAGTAATCATGATAGTTGGATTAAGGGTTGGACTTGATGATCTTGGAGGTCTCTTCCAACCCAGATAATTCTATGATTCTATGACTCCTTTTTCTCTGCGTTGGGACATCTTTTAGGCACAGGAGATCCCACCACAAGGAATGGGGCTTGGAACAGGCATGTAGGGCCCTAGTGAAGGCCAGAGAGGCAGGTGTACCATTCTATGGAATAACTACTCAATAAGATAGACTATATTTAAGGAAGTCCTTGTCTACACCATGGAAGAATAGAAGATGTTCTCTGGGAATGTCCTTTCTCATTGCAGTAGTCTACAAGTGGAAAGGGGTAATGTGGTTAGAAGAAAAAATGTGTGAAGTAATTGGGATGAAGGTCTTCTAAACCCAGAAAGCCAGCACTGCCTTTTCACAAAGCAGGATTCATGTAATAGGTGCAGTAATAAAAGGATGTGCTGCATATTCTGAATCTGCTGGACATATTTGCTCTTGCCTTTTTCTGTTATGAATTCCCTTTATCTAGTTTAAAATATACTTGACACCAAAAGGGAAAACTTTTGATTAGATATGAAACAAAGAAGGAAGAGGAAATCCTTCAGATTCTCTGAGTGGATAAAGTAAGAGAGTCAAATTCAGCTACCCTGGGAAGAATAAATTAGTCACAGTCACAAAGCAAAACGCAAAGGAAATCGGTGACACGATTCTCTAAGAAGATATGGGAGACGTCAGACTCTGACTTTCAGAGAGAATGGCCCAGAACAGTATCACAGTATCACAAGGTTGGAAAGGACCTCCAAGATCATCGAGTCCAACCTATAACCCAACACTAACACCAACACTAACACCAACCATCATCTAAACCATGGCACTCAGTGCCTCATCCAGTCTCCCCTTAAACACCTCCAGGGCCGGAGACTCCACCCCCTCCCTGGGCAGCTCATTCCAATGGCCAATCACCCTGTCAGTGAAGAACTTTTTCCTAACATCAAGTCTAAACTTTCCCTGATGAAGCTTGAGTCCATGCCCTCTAGTTCTGTCACTGGTCACCTGAGAGAAGAGACCAACCCCTGCCCGACTACAACCTCCTTTTAGGTAGTTGTAGAGAGCAATGAGGTCTCCCCTGAGCCTCCTCTTCTTCAGACTAAACAGCCCCAACTCCCTCAGTCGCTCCTCGTAGGGCTTGTGCTCCAGCCCCTTCACCATCTTCGTTGCCCTCCTCTGGACACATTTCAGTATCCTGACACCTTTCCCAAACTGGGGGGCCCAGAACTGTACACAGTATTCAAGGTGAGGCCTGACCAGTGCCGAGTACAGGGGGACGATAACTTCTCTGGTCCTGCTGGCCACACTATTCCTGATGCAGGCCAGAATGCCATTGGCCTTCTTGGCCACCTGGGCACACTGCTGGCTCATGTTGAGCTTCCTGTCAACCAGCACTCCCAGGTCCCTTTCTGCCTGACTACTCTCCAGCCACTCTGTCCCCAGTCTGTAGCTCTGCATGGGATTGTTGTGTCCAAAATGAAGTACCCGACATTTGGACTTATTAAACATCATCCCATTGGAATCAGCCCATCTCTCCAGTCTGTCCAGGTCCCTCTGCAGGGCCATCCTACCCTCTAACAGATCAAAGAACACTTCCCTCCATGTTTCCAGATACACGAAGGACTTAATTTAGGTAACAAACCGCTATAATTCACCTGTGTGTGCATGTACGGGTGTGCTGCTAAAGAAAATTTGAAGGTTTTGAAATTTTGGTCTTGTTGTCTCTAACATCATCCATCTAAAATTATTTATGCAATTTACCATGGCTTAGCTGATGCAAAAGATGATGATAAACCACAGCAACTGTGACCAGACTTTCAGGACAGCAGCAAACTGCCTTCTCTTTGCTGAATCAGTCCAACTCCAGAATTTAGGTACTGAAAGGCATGCCCTACCTTTGGATATACACTGAGGATCAGCTCCTTGCAGACAGAAACCTTTATAAACAATTTATAGACTATATATTATTGAAGAGACCTACAAGCAAAGGGAATTGCTCTTGACACTATCCTGATGGCAAGTGAAAGGATGCTAAAATAGCTATGGGAAGTTTTGGCAGGAGACCAAAACAGTCTCCTTTAGAAAAATCATCAGCTACAGTAGAAATTTAGACTGGAAGAAAGTCCTTGCACACTTATTACTCAGCCCCAGAGAGGTGAAGCTTACAAGTAGGATTGCTGCATGGATATGGCAAATGAGAGCTCCTTTGCATCTCTTATTTTGATTCAGGAAGGATGTGATCACGACGCACCTATCACCTTCAGACGCACGGACTCTGACACCTTGTCCGACTTCATCGTCACGGTGCCAGCATCCTCGGGCTTGACCTGCTTCATCGTCAGCGTGTAGCAGTTGCCAACATTCCTGATGTCATTGAAATTGTTGGTGTAAAGGAGGGTACCGTTGAGGAACCATTCCACATCCTCATCATCATGAGATAGCTCACAGGAGAAGACAGCAGAACTCTCTTCTTCAATTTCCACGTCCTGCAGGTGTTTCAGTACTTCTACGTTGCGGGCTGTGGGGAACCAAGGTGCACCATTACCACTCTTACCATAAATCAGTACTGTTACCACAAACAGATTTCACAGGATGATATTTAGAGTTCATTAGATGATTTAGTCTGATCTCCTGTACACCTTAAAATCACGTGATCATTAAATTTCATTTACTTGGTTCTGCACTCGGGCCAAAAAAATTCCATCTTTTAAAAAAATCATATTGTTCAGAACCCTCAATTCTCTTTTTACACATAAAACTGGTCTACTTTCTTTATTCTTTTAAAATTAAAAAATAAATAAGTCTTTCTAAAATGGTAATAGCATTACATAATGCCTAAAAATGCTACAGAGCTCCAATCCTTGCGCGTTCATCACTGCACACACACACACAATTTACACCTAAATTCTCCCTCTGCCAGGGAAAAACAGAATGAGATGAGTCAAATAGTTCTGGTCCAAACAGCAAGTACAAAGAGATTAAGCAACTTGCTCAAGTCTAGGGATCGACAGGAACTGCATTCTTCTCTTTTTCAGTTTACTCAGATGATGTAGAACACCATTATGGATAAGAAATGAACAGCAGATATAAAAGCTGACACAGAGGTCAGGAAATGAAAACTACAACCAAGATCATCAGAATCAGAGGCCTGTAGCAGTTTAAGGACATTTTTAGAAGTACCAGAGTTTGAGTTCCTCAGATGAAATGGAAAATAATGTGCGGCGAGAAAGACACAGGAATTTCTGCCTTCCCCAGATGGTGCCCTCCCACCATTGCCAAAATGGGAAATTCTGAATTTCAGTACCATGGAAAATCAGCACAGTGCATAATACAGTCAGTTCACTGAAGATATCACATTTATATAAAATCAATGGAAGATAACTTTGGGAATCTACCTCCACTCAAGAGGAGAAACACAGAGTGAAATACTGACCTATAAAGACAAGCCACTTTGCTGCACTGTCTACAACTACCTCAAGGAGGTGGTAACAAGGTGAGTGTTGATCTCTTCTTACAAGTGGCAAGTGATAGGACAAGAGGTAACGGCCACAAGTTGCACCAGGACAAGTTTAGACTGGATATTAGGAAAAATTTCTTCACTGAGAGGGTGGTCAGGCACTGGCACAGCTGCCCAGGGAGGTGGTGGAGTCACCATCCCTGGAGGTGTTTAAAAGACAGGCTGATGAGCTTCTTAGGGACATGGTTTAGTAGTGGACAGGTACAGTTGGACTCAACTACCTCAAAGGTCTTTTCCCAACCGGATGATTCTATGAAACCAGTCGTACCTTCAACAGTCAGTGTAGCTTCGGTCTCTGCATTTCCAGCCTTGCACTTGTACACGCCACCATCTTCAGGCTTCACCTTCAAAATCTTGAGTTCTGCTGAATGCTGCTCCCTCTTAATTTTGTACTTCTCAGAGGGCTCGATGGGTGTGAGTCCCTTGAACCACTTCACAACCTTTGGAGAAGGTCTGAAGTCACAGGACAGGATGACTGAATGGCGCTCCAGAACTGTCTTGTCCTCCATCTTCCTGGTGATCTGTATATGATAATCTGCAAAGCAGGGTTGGGAAAGAAGAAAAGATCAATCTGAAGAAGAAGAAAAGTTTCTAATCTGTATTTCATGCCAATTATTTTCATGTATGCTGTTCACAACTTTTGTGACTCACACAGATGAGGCTCCAGGTTTCTTTTACAGAACTGATTTGCTTTGAAGATAAAATAACATGATGATCTATAGGGAATGCTGGTTTCTATAAGATAATATTGTATATTAACCACCAAATGCATGTCTAGTTCTGGTTCAGTGCTTACTGAATTGCTCTCTAATTGAAGTTTTCTTTGAGTAAGAGCAAATTAATGACAAAACAAGGACTTCAGGATGTGACTGGAGACATTTACTATGGTGACAGCAGAAGATAAAAAGCCTTGAAGCTTTGTCCCAGATCAAGTCAATGACAAAGTGGATTAAGTAAATGAGCTATCAAACTTGTCTAGCTCAGAAATGGGACAAAATAAACTCTCCTAGCAAATTTCATCTGTTTTATCCCCTTGGGTAAAGTCAAGAAGAAAAAAAGAAACAACCAAACAAACACCAAACAAAAAATCCCAACAAAGAACAGTCTTAGCTCAAAAGATTGGAATACCAGACACAGCAAACTCATTTAATCAGATCCCTTCCTAAGATGTTGCTATCACATTTCATGCATCCAACACTGTGCCCAACAATTTGTAATTGGGAACTAAGCAAATCTTCCAAGTACAATTACATTTCCAAGACCTCAGTCAGCAGAGCCTGCACTTTAGTGTGTCTCAAAAATCACTTTCTAGGGAGTGCGAGGGAGGATCCCTCGTGATATAATTCAAGCCAGGTCATATCACATTACCTCTGACAAGCAGGTTTGCTGTGGATTTTGATTTGCCAATGGAGAACTGAACAGTGCCTGTCATATCAGCACTGGTTTTCAGTATTGTCAGCCGGTGGATGGTGCCTTCTTGCTGCATGATGAAGTTTCTACCAGCCTGTAAGACTTCTCCACGCAGAGACCATTTGGGCGGTTTCACAGATGGAATGGAGATCTCGCATTCAAACTTGGCTTCCTCAGGCTCAGTCACATCCTCATCACACAACTCCTTTACAATATTAATAGCTTGTTCTAGATGAAGGATGGAACAGGAAAGTAGGGATTTAGGAGACATGAAAGAACTCTTTCATTAGCATCCCGCACATTCATGCCATCTTTACTACTCTTGAATACTCCATTTATTGGCTCAAAGGCCTTAACATTTTTTTTGGCACTAAAATAAATTTATACTGTGGGTCACAGGTTAGACAGTGAGACTGTGACAGTGCCTCAAGAGAATCCACATCTCCCAGATCTCAATCCTATTTCTAAAGGTACCTTCCTTCTCTGATATCAAACACTTGGCACTATATAAAATGGAAAAGAAGGTTCACTCAAAATAACAGGAAAGACTGTGGCTGACTATAGCAACTTTTCCCTGAACAACAAACTATCTTCAGTAGAGATGATAAACTCCTCTAGAATAAGAATGTCCTTAGGAGAATATACCATATATTCATTTTGTAGGACATTCCTGACCTTGCAATCCTAAAAAGGAAGCAATACCAGTGGAGTTGAGGAGAAATAAAAACAACACTGAATTAAAACAGAAGTGGTATTGTTTTTTCAAAGTAAATGGCAAGGTCTTTTTGAATCAGTCAATCCCCCTTCCAGTTTATCCTAGAAGGGAAAAAAATGGCTCACTACCTTCAACGAAGAAATTAGCGCTGCTTTTGTCATCAAAGGCGTCACAAGTGTAGGTGTCTTCATCTTCATTATCTGCATCGTTGATGATGAGTTTCCTATAGACACCATCGCTCACAATCTCATATTTGTCACTAGGGTGAATTTCAACATCCTTTTTGTACCACCTGACTTTGGCATTGGCACGAGACACCTGGCACTCCAGGAATCCCCGATGTTTTTCAAGAGCGATCTTATCTCGCAATGGCTTCACGATCTTCACAGGCAGCTCTAAAAGGATTTAAAAAAAGAGAGACAAAATAATCAGTACAGTTTCCATGTAAGATGTCAATTAAAAACTCACTAGAAATACTTCTTTTACAGTCAGTTATATGGATGATGACAGGAATTACTGTTGTGTTAAGTATTCAACTAACACACAGCAAATCAAAGGAAAACTTTTTATCCCTATTATACCACTTTGGTGGCTGAACTGTAGAGACACAAGGTATTTTACTCAACTCTACACAACAGTGCTGTGGCAAAGCCAGGAACTGTTCTCAGATTTCCTGAGCTCTTCATCAATGTGTTAATTCAAACGTCTTCCTTCTCTATGACACTGTGTAAAACAAGCACAAAACCCACTATTTTTTTAAACACACATCAGAGAGAGAAAACGCAGGAGAAAGTCAAGCTACAGCTTTTTGTCTGTTGAAGTTCAACCATGACTTTTAATGTCTTAGGGTACAAAAATAAACTATGTAAATTCCCACCAGTGAGGCTGATATTTCATGTGCAGTAAGGTAGGCAGGAGTTTTTCTTTCCCTTAAATCTCTAGACATTTTTTAACTTTCCTCACATTAAAGGTGAGGTGAGTTGGTTGGTTTGTAAGATAAGAGCTTAAGCAGTATTGGTGTGAAAAGCATAATTACCTTTTACAGTAAGATGGGCACGAGATTCTGCCTTCTCTGCTACAAATTTGATCTCTGCTGCGTCTTCGACTTGGACACGTGCGTAAGACAGTGAATATGTCCTTCCTGAGAACAGACACACAAGAAGACACAGCTTCCTCTGAGCAAACAGCTCCATTCTCCAAGGCACGCTCCAGGCTGAGCACCTGCTCTCATGGCACTAAGGCCAACTATTCCTCTGTGTCCATGTCCCTATATTAAAGGATAACCTAACCTCAGCTCCACCAAGGACTCACTGAATGTGGTCCCTGCCACCTGGAAAGAATTTGAAACACAGAAGGATCCCAACCACTGTTAGATGATGTGAATTCCTACTCATTGGTGGCAGCACGGGATGGTGGGATGAGACCAAATTTGCCTTGTTAAATTTCTCACCATGTCAGTGTCCCAGTCTAGCTGCAACCCAAAAATAAAAGAGGAACTCTGCTAAACCTTCTTAATTTGATTTTGAAGGTCAAAACCTACCTAGTTTCCAATAGCAGCACCTACTCCAACCCACTCTCATTCAGTGAGATCCCCTTTTTCACCTACCATCTTGACGCATTCTAATGTTGTCAGTGGCCTTCAGCTTGTTGTCATTTTTGTACCACTGGGTTTGGACCTCATCGTGTGAAATCTCACAGATGAAAGACACACTCTCATATTCATTCACTTCCACATCTTCCAGTGGTTTAACAATCTTGATATCTCGTGCTGTGAAGTCATAGAAACAAATATTTATCTGGGTTTTCTCCACAACAGAACGTGGTGGTTTTACCTTCTGCATAACCACATGGTAAAAAACAGGACTTGTTTTATTCTGAACCAGTCTCCCTTACTGAGTAGTTTCTGCTTGAACACAGTAAGGACATTTTACCCTTGAACCTACAGGTAAGGTGGAGCTCACTGCAAGAGGATTTTATGAATGCTGGAACATTACAGGTTTTAAAAGAAGTAAAACATATTAATGAAACAAAATCTCCCAAGGAAGACTCAAAGCAAGTCTTCAATCTCTTATGTCACTATAAACCTGCCTCATTCATGTGCTTCCCTGCATGCTCTCTTCTTACTTCCTTGCTTGTGTGTCTGGACTGTGTCAGTTACAGGGAACTCAGCCCTGTGTATTACCTAGGAGGTATTTTTTCTTCAGAGTCCTCTGAACTCAGAGTAATCCTCTTTAACTCTGCAGCTTTGCACTAATTTATGTCAGAACCGCCCCTCATTTCTGTGCTACTTCAACCCTTTTGTTTTGAAAGGGAAGGCCTTGGTACACCTCAGTTTAGCCTCAGCAACAGAGTTCAAACCAGCCAGCATTAAAATAGCAGCCCATCCCAAACACAAAGTCAGGGAGGAAAGGTGGAGTTCAACAATGCAACGCAACAGCACAGATGTCCATGAAGATTTTGCTAAATCCAAGTGGCCACATGAGGACAGCACCTAGTAAGCAATAAGAAAGAGCTGAGCTGTCTTTTCCAATGTCACTCTGGAAAATAACATCTGCCAGGGCACAGCAGACCTGTCCACTCAGTAACTGGACTTAAGCACAAGCTTAGCTCTGGTGCTTCAGATCCTGGTGACAAAATACAACCAGCACTTGACCACAGTGCAACACATGGAGGGAAAAACTGTCTTGGCCGTAAAGGAGAGGGACAGTCAGAAACCATGATCCTTTCCTTAGCATTTACAACATAAGTAGGGCACTTCTTGAGATCACATCCAAGGCTTGTCCAGCCTCTACTCTGGCAAAGATCCCATGTGATAAGGGCAGAAGTTAAACCAAACCCCGTCAGCACCAGCCATCGAATCCCTGATTTGTGCCAGGTTGTCCAGTATTTGTTAACTTGCCAATCTAGAAACACCAATCAAATTCTAGAGAAAAGAAATCACTTTTTATAAAGTTAACACCTCTTCCAGAAATATTCCTCTAAGGATAGAGCAAGTACAGGACAGCTCTGCCAGCACTTTCTCACTGGGAAGAGAAAGTTATCAAAAATCAGTAATTTCAAAACACACAAACTGTCCACAAACTATTTCTTGCTGTGCAGTCAAAACCACTGCAATATATGTAATTTCCCACTTCAGTCAAACATACCATGAACCTTTAGGGTAGCTGATGTCTTGTCTCCAGCTGCTTCACACATATAGGTTCCCTGGTCTTCATATTCACATTTGTGAATAACGAGGCTTCTCTTATTTCCCTGGGAAATGATTCCCACTTTTTTACTTTGCCGGAGCTCTTTCCCATCCTTAAAGAGAAAAAAACCAAACAAGATCACCATCAACTCTTCTACATTCACACCAAGGAAAACAGACATTCAGATCTGTGCATAATTGACCTGTCTTGTTGGACTTAATGGAATATAAGCATAATTCAAAGCTGCCCAGAAGTAGGGATGGCTGAAGAACATGCATAGCTTTTGGTTGACCTAAGACACCTATTTGAAGGCTTAATGCACTGTACACAGTTGGTAATAAGCCCTTTCAGACATGAAGAAATAGTGTTATCCCCATTTAAAGGAAGTATCAGCTGAGCCTCAAGGAAGGCTCATGAAAAGCTTGAGCTGATTTCCAAAATGCCAGGTGAAAGGGAACTGAAGTTCCACCTCAAATCACGTTTCCCAATGAGGTTATAAATCCTGGATGAGACATGCTAGGCATGAAATAAAGCAGAAGACTGCACTGCTATCAACAGCAGAACTCATATTCTGTGCAACAATAGCTCAAGAGTTCACTATAAACTCACCAGTAGTTTAACTTTCAGCCTGATAATTGCACCCAGTAAATGAGTAACACTGAGAGTGATGAACTGGCCAAGGAGAAGAACATAAGGACAACAGAGCCATACTAAGAGCTGTACAGCAAAGGCTCTGACTCACATGCCCTACAAATGGAATTAAAGGATCTCATGCCTTTCCAGAGAAGTCAGAAATTAAAATACCAGTATCCATCAAATGCTGTACCTTGAACCACTTAACATCCACGTTGGGCTTGGACAGCTCACACTCAAATGTGACCTTGTCCTTCTGAGTTACATTGGCATCTGCCAAAGGTTTGCTGATTCTTGCTGGCAATTCTACAAAGAGAGAAATTCTGGTTAGTGAGGATTTGGGCCTCCAGGGTAATCTGGTGTAAGAAATAATGAATAGGCAGGGATTGGCTTCTATGTTTAATAAAACTTGTGAAAACTAAATCCTATTGTTTTGAGCACATTATCATTACTAGTTCTGTGGACAATGATGTTACAATAAACCTGGTGACATGGGATAAGTTACTGATGATGGTCCAGTGCTTCACACACTTTGCAGATAAAAGGAAAGCTTATTGCCCTCTTAATAGCTCATTCTCTGGGTCAGGAGAAGACAACCACCCCACACCAACCAGGGCCTGAGACTTTCAGGCCTGTTTACCTGTCACAGTGAGCATTCCTGATGAATGAATGCCATCTGCTTTGAAGGAGATGAGTCCTGCATCTTCAAGAGTGACCGAAGAAAGAGTCAGGGAATGTTTCTTCCCCAGGACACCAAAACTGATATTCGGTGCAGGCTTCAGCCGAACACCATCCTTCTGCCAGGTCCCTTCCACATCTTCGTGCGAGACCTCCACCTCGAAGGTGATGGTCCCTTTCTCAGAGACTTCAAGGGGCTGAAGACCTTTCACCAGCTTGATCTGCCTCACTGAAAAAACAACATGGACAAGTTGGAGATTCCACACCCACAGCTGTAAAACAGTCTGAGAACTTCCAGAATAGATTACTTCCCTATTTCTCATGCAGACACCTGCCAATTATTCGGTTCCAACAAATTAAAGAACCATCTTTGCAGGAAATAAAACCTGTTCATGACCACACTGCTAGTAGGGTTGCTATTCTAAAAAAGGATGTCTTCAGCTGGGGCAAACAAGTAGCCAAACACTGCAGAAAATAAAGGGCAAACTGTCCCTTTTTCTAGCAAGATCCACCACACGCACTGCCTATGCCAGAAATTGAAGTTGTACAGACACACACAGAGGAGCAGAGGTATTCCTGTGCTGGGTGAGGTGGTCACCAATAACTATCAAGAAGAAACACCCTAGAAGAAGATAACACTATTACTATTTACACTGGGACCACACTCCCTGTGCTGTACATCAACAGATGTTGCTGAAAATACTTATTCTTCAGGCATGATTCAACAGAAGGAAGATGATCCGTAGAGGTTAATGGCCTGTAAAGGAACAAACAATATTGTTCAGCTTTTTGACTAGGATAAAAAGAGGGAGGGAAGTAGAAATGAGAGGAGAAAGTTCTAGTAAGAAATAAAAATCCATGACATGGTGTGATGTGCACTGACACCTTACAAAGCATCTGTGTCTGGATGTGACCTCTTCTCACTACAAGGCATCAGTGTCCTATCAGCCAATAAAATGGATTTATTGTTCAAACATGCTTCACTCTTAAATTAATTTGCCAATTAAAACAACAAAAAACCCACCTCTATAAAGCTATAAAAAAACCTCACAAAACCCTTCAATTACCTGTGGGTTCCCTGGGAATATTTTGACATTCCCAGTGCACGTTTAGCAGAGATAACCCACATTCAGACAGTATCTGGATGCAAACCTGACCAGGAGTGGGCCAAGAACTCTGTTTGGTGAATCATGCTCTTGACCCAGTTTCTGGGCTGAGGACACCATGGCCTCTCTGAGGTTCAAACATCTGATGGTATCAGCTCTTATCCCACACGGGGGACAGTAGGGAACAAACTATTTCCCCAAAGGTAGCACAGAGGTAATACAAATAGACTGACTTTATTAAGAAACTGGGTAGAAGCACAGCACTGCTCTTCTCAGCAGGACAGTGGTGGACTCCATGTAATATGAGCTTCTTATGCCTCTCCTCTCCCTGTTGTTGCTGTTACACCTCACAGCAGATTCACAGAGGAACACACACAGCCTTTGCAGGATCCTGTCCAAATCCTCTCTCAGGGAAACCACACGGGTTCCTCTCTCAAGGAAACCACATTGGTTCCTCTCTCATGGTCTTCTCCAAGGTCATGACTACTTAAACAGAAACTTGCCCCAAGGACATGCGTTGAACCAGACAAATGGAGGAAGTACAGACACTACCATGAGCTTGTTCTTTGCTTCCCAATCCAAGACTCCAGCTCTCCTGGCTTTGCTCACTACAAGTTGCATCACTGCCTGATTTCTGAACTGATTTTACAGACAGTTCCTACCCCCTTGAGGTACCTAAACTGAACACAGTGTACCTGCTACTGTCTAACCTGTCCCTTAGGTTAACAGACACTCCAGCCCCACAAACAGTGAATGGATGGAGAATCAAACTGAAATTATTCAGAGGAGGCAGCAAAAGGGACTTGAAAAAACATTAATTAAAGAGCATATCCATTTCTAACTCAGTAAGTGGATCCTCACCTGGTGCTTTATATAGGACTGAAGAAAAAAATCACTTATTCAAACATCTCATCACAATGCAGCAACAGGTGAGGGATGATAAAACTTTCACATTTATTATAATGGATGATATTTTGTGTCCAGAGAATTGAAATTTCATACTCATGTTCACAGTATAATTTCTGCTATAATTAATTGACCTACTTATGTTTTTCCCTGCTGAAAGCTTAGAGTTGTATTTGAGAAAAAACCAATTTACCCATGACTTACTTATTTAAGCCTTCCACTATCATCTTTGTCCAGGTCACAACTCAAAATAGACATTCACTCAGATATGTTATTAATCTGAGCAGCCCAGTTGTTTTTAGGATCTCCTGGAGTCTTAAGATCAGAACAGATGCTTATCTTTTGATGAAGTAACTTTCAGTCTAGAGTAAACCAACAGATTTTTCACACAGGTATTCTTTATTCACCTTACTCTGAAAGCAATCTGAAACTAACAGGCCAGCTTTATTTTTTTTAAATAAAGGTTCTCCATAATCAGGCCTCTTAACCTAAAGCTGAGCAATAAATAGCAGTATCTCAGTTACCCAGACTATGAGCATTTAAAGAACCTCTGCTGACCACAGTGTAAGCTCTAACACATTCTACTGAATCAAAGTCATTTGCTTAAATGTCAAAAAAGGAGCATAATTTTAGACTTCTACTTTTAGAGTTTTGCTTTTGCTGTAAAGCAGTGAGAGAGCTCATTGCCATCTCAGCAGGAGGACTTGGATGCAAAATACCAATAAATCAAGTGAGATTCTTGTATATGGCCCCTTTCCTGCTGCATTTTGTAACTAAGCCTTGGGTGATGATGCACAAAAGAACTCCCTGCTACAGTGAGTCAATTCCCTTTTTTGTTCATGGCCACTCTCAGATCACCTTGAATTTCCACCACTGCACAGAACTATCTCAGCTTATCAACAGAGGAGTTACTTTTTATAGTGACACTAAGCAGAAGTGATGAGAATGCAGCTGTGTGCCTGGGAAGCACAAAACAAAATCCTCTCTCTCCATCAGAACAGGAAGTTTGCAAACCAGAGACAGATACACATTTTATGTTTGCATGACTCACCTTGCACAAAACTGATGGCAGCTATCAGGAGCACCCAATTACTTCCCATAAAAACACTGTTCCATCATTTTGGAGTTTGCTATTTGGCTGTAGCAACAGCCAAAGCCTAAGCCCAGGTATAACTGAATCTACAACCAACTGCTGAAACATCTTGCTGAAATGAAACTTGAGGAGCACCCAGAGCCTGAAAAAAACTGCCTTGGGATGCAATGTGTGGAAGAGGATGGAGCAGCAAACTGCTCTGTGTTGCACTGCATTCCTCCAACACGTTGTGACTGTGGAAGTGCTGCATTTCGTTGTCTTCTGTGAACCCAGTTGATTCGATTTAACTGAGAGAGTAAAACTGAATCTAATTCTAAATGAGGATCATAATCACCCACGGCTCATTTAAGAGTCAGAAAGACACTCCAGAAGGTAGCTCAGTACATCTAAGATCTAAAACACTCTCTGCAGGCCATTTTTTTCTCTCTGTTGACTACAGAAAGAGCTAAAAGTGATGTGTTAGATTTAGAATCACAGGCTCATAGAATCACCTGGTTGGAAAAGACCTCTGAGATCATCAAATCCAACCGTACCTGTCCACTTACTAAACCATGTCCCTCAGAAACTCATTAAACACCTCCAGGGATGGTGAACCAACCACCTCCCTGGGCAGCTGTTCCAGTGCTTGACCACCCTTTCAGTGAAGAAGTTTTTTCTAATGGCTAATCTGAACAAATTAAGGCCTGGTGCAAATTATGGCCATTTCCTCTCATCCCATCACCTGTCCTTTGCGAGAAGAGACCAGTTCTCACCTTGCTACAGCCTTCTTTCAGGTAGTTGTAGGCAGTGATGAGGTCTCCTCTCAGCCTCCTCTTCTCCAACCCCAGTTCCCTCATCTGTTCCTCGTAGGACTTGTTCTCCAGCCCCTTCCCCAGCCTCGTTGCCCTTCTCTGGATGTGCTCCAACACCTCAATGTCCTGCACGTATCTAAGACTCCTCTACCAGCTGCTGGTCACTGGTAGTGTCTGGGTTTTTTTCTAGAGCTATTCAGTTTGGAAAAAAGATGAGCAAATGACAAAGGAAATAATAACTGCCCATATCAGGATGCTAAACCAGTGGGGTTTTGACAACTGCCAGTCAGGAAGATGTTGAAGATGAAGCTGTCTTAGCAGTGCGTGAGAAGGATTAGACAAACTTTGTTCTGTATCAGGCAGTCTGTCATCATTTTTTTAGATCTTTTATACCATCAGAAGACCACAATATTATAAGGCTGGAAAGATCTAGAAAAATCATCTAGGCCTCCTCTCCCACTGTAGGACACACTCAGGTCTTACATCACCCTAGATACTTCACTAATCTTTTCTTCCTGTGCTGGAGCCTCCAAAACCTCTCTAGATAACCTATTCTGTCATCCAACCATTGAAAAGCCTTTTTGTTGTATAACCTGGATCTATCTCATTGCAATTGAAGTCCAGTATTTCCTGTCATTTTTTCCACATGGAGAACAGATTGTTCCCTACCACTTGATAACAGCCTTTTATGCACTTCAAGCCTGTTATCAAATCCTTCCTTACCTATTATTTATGACTTACACAGCACCAATTGTGGCTGGGGCTTTAGAGGCAAAATTAAACAGTTTTTAAGTGCTGAAATCTTGACTTCA
Organism: Dromococcyx pavoninus; assembly: GCA_033558185.1. Lineage (NCBI taxonomy): Eukaryota > Metazoa > Chordata > Aves > Cuculiformes > Neomorphidae > Dromococcyx > Dromococcyx pavoninus. The sequence goes on along the minus strand of JAUMJL010000400.1, from coordinate 110,187 downwards.
ACTATTCTGTAACAACCATGACAAAAGGATGTGGGGAAAAGGGACAGAAGCACGGGGCTACAGCTGAGACACCATTAGCTTACTTGAAAGGGCAGCACCCTCAGATAGAAGATTTGCTTTTGTAGTCTTTTTAAAGCTGAATGAATATAGAGAGACTTTCTGAAGCAGGTGGTTTGCAGAGAATTAGGGCAATGAATGGCTGAAGAGGGGATGGTTTGCTAAAAGCCATACAAAGGAAAGAACAGAGTGTACCAGACACTGAGAAATTTCAGAGGAAGGAGAAGAATTATCTAAGAAGCTTCGTGGTCAACGACCTGACTAAAAGCTGGTGGGACAAGATGGAGGCAACAAGAATCAGCCAGCTGTTCTCTGTTTACTGCCCTTGTTTCCATCTCCTCTCAGTCATTTGAGCTGAGAGGAGATGGTCATTTGTCCAAGCCCATGTGTTCCCACGTCCCCATGACAAGTGGGGGTGGCAGTGGCCATTAAAGCAACAAAAGAGACCAGAATCCACCTCCAAACCCTGTCCAGGGTATTTATAGAACTGGAGATCCTTCAACCTACTTTCCACGTTGATCTTGGCTTGGGTCTTGTCATCAGGACTCTCACAGCAGTAGAAGCCCCTGTCTGCAAAGGAGATGTCCTTAACCACCAAGGTGTGCTTTGTTCCCTCAGCTTTGATCTCTATTTTTTCACTGGGCTTCAATACGATGCTGTTCCTCATCCATTTCACCTCTGCAGGCTTGGTCAGCTCTACCTCCAAGGTCACAGTGTCCCTCTCTTCAACTGTTCTGGGCTCCAGTTTCTTCTTGAAAGAGACTGAGGCCTCTGCCAAATGGAGAAGAAATATTAGTAAGAACGTAGAGGATCCAGAAAACAGGCTTTTAGAGAGAATTAAAATGGTGGGTCACGTATCTCCAGTCCCAATGCACTCTGGGCATCTGTATTTAATAATGCAAAAGCAGAATTTCCCTACTGCTAATATAATCAGTCAGAGGGAAGGCAACATAAAATAGCATAGGTCCAGGCATCGATGACAGACTGTCAAAGGAACAGTATCACCTCCTACCTCGGACTCTGAGATTTGCTTTGCTTTCTATGCCCTCAGCATTGGCGGAGATTTCAGCTGCATCTTCCAGGGTCAGATCAGTGATGGTGAGGCTGTGGTTGGTGTCCTTCTGCGAGATCACATACTTCTTGCTGGCTTCAATTTTGACCCCATTCCTGAGCCAAGTGACCACAGCATCACTGGGAGACACGGTACACTTGAACACAGCCTCTTTTCCTTCCTCAGAGACCACGTTGTTGAGACTCGTAGTGAATTTCACCACTCTGGGAGCTGATGGGTAGAAATGAAACATTTAGGAGTGTATCTTTGAGACATGGCATAAACACCTTCAAAGGTCAGGTTGGATGGGGCTCTGAGCAACCTGATCCAGTTGAAGATGTCCCTGCTCGTTGCAGGGGGGGTCGGATTAGATGGCCTTTTAAAGGTGCCTTCCAACACAAACTAATCTATGTCAGCATGCAGTTCTAGAGACATACGTTTGGGGGTGATGGTAATGCTGCTCTTGTCATCTCTGGACTGGCAGGAGTACTCTCCCTCATCCTCAGCCCGGATCCCCGTTATCGTCAGTGTTCGCTTGACCCCTTCCTCATGAATCTGGAAGCGTTTGCTGGGCTTGATCTGAACTCCGTTCTTGCGCCACACTACCTTCCCTTTGGCGTGGCTCACCTCACAGGTCAAAGAGACATTGCCTCCAATCTCAGCATTAACTGCTTCAAGTTTCTTGGCAAACTTCACTGGGATTTCTGAAATGCAGAAGGAAAAATGATGAGAAAGAAAAAGATAAGAAACCCGTTTTAAGAAACAGTTTCTCGCCAACTTTAAAGGAAAAACAAAAATTCCAACAGATTTGGGTGCCAGGATAGACAGCATCAAACCAGAAAGATGGAAATGTAGGGAGATTCCTTTGACATGGAGTTTTAATAGCATTATCATTCTGTAAGGCAATAACAGTGCTTTTAAACATGACTGGATTTTGCCATCCTTATTTTTCTAATTTCATGCCTGATAAGACCATGCAGAGTTTTTACATCAGAGCTTGATTTGCCTGACTAAATGTAAAAATCCATATGGGTGCACAAGCTCCAGCACCTTTTTCTCTCCTGTCACTGAAGACACAGGCAATTGAGTCAGAGAAATCCAGGATGAGATTTCTTCCAGCCTGAAGGAGACATTTTGATAGGTCAGATGTGTCATGACCTGTTAGCAATCACTCCTCTGTGATGACTCCAAAGGGAGCTAAGCAGAAGTCTTAGCTACAAACATCTCCAATGTGAGTGTCTGAAGAGAAAGGAGCTTGAGTTTGATTTGGGAAAGCAAAGTCCCCTCTCATCTCCATCTGTGGACCAACTGTACACTTCATCCTTCTTCTCGATTTACAGCCTTAGCCTTGACTAGGAAACAGTATCCCAGGTGCACCACCCCAGGAACGGAAGAGGATACAATTCAGGTCCTGTTTCCTCATGTCACTAACTCACAAATATCCTCACACAACATCCTCTGTATCCTCATCAGCTTTGTCACACTGGTGAGCAGAGTGGGGAACAGCTAAGGCTCAAGTTACTGGGGTTAGGAGAAGATAGAAACAGCGTGATGACAGTGGGGAGCAGACACCAGGAGAAGCACCAATCATAGGCCTCCTTGCTCTCCTGAGTGGCCAACAAAGGACAAAAGTTAGGTATTTGGAAGAAGGAGAACTTTGCTGACCCATAGCAGAGCAGCCACTGCAACTGCAACAGCAATTCAAGTCTTGAGTTTGGGGCAGTTTTGGAGGGAGCTTGGGGCAGTTTTGGAGAGAGCTTGGACTTCACCTCCATCCTACCATGAGGGAAATATAGCTATTGGGTTGGGACACAACCTGTGCACTGCTCTGTGCTCACCTTTCACTTGTACTTTGAATTCCTGCTTGTCATTCTTTGTCTGGCAGGTGTACACAGCTGTGTCTGTGCTCTCAGCCAGATTCACTGTCAGGGTCCTCGATGCCTCCTCACTCTTGATCTCGTATTTCTTGCTTGCCTTGATTTCTGTTCCATCCTTGAACCACCTTACAGCAGCAGTTTCAGGGGTTACTGAAGTAGTCAGTGTGATGCTTTCATGTTCTTGAACAATGAGAGGCTCTTTCTGCACAACTTTCTTTACAAATTTAGCCTCTGGTTCTAGGAAAGACATTGAAATAGAAAAATCAATAACTTAACTCTTGAATTCTTAACAAAACATTTTTAATTACTCTCTCCTCATGACTCACAACACCAGCTCATCCACAAACTGTAATAACTCAGGGAACATGGCTGAATATTTGTGGACGGTGGAATATTTTGCTGAGTAAGAAGAAAGAAAATGATCTGTCAGGCAAGCCAGAGCTTCTGCTTAGAAGAGAAGCAAAGCAAAGGAAGTGCAAATATAAATTTTATCTTTTCTATATCCAAAATAAAAGCCTTCCACCAGATTTCCCACCTTCACACTGCTACATTATAAAGGTCAATTTATGTGTGATGTGGTTCACCAGTGTTATTCCAGGGAAAATGATGGCTGCACCATGGCCACTGGGTAGGGAATATCCAGTTTTCCTCTAAGCCACACAGAGAGTTGCTTAGCTGAGTCCTCACCAGTTGCTTCCAACTTGAAAATCAGCTTCTGGCCTGCAGCCTCGCAGGTGTATTCTCCAGCATCTTTCTTCTCAAGCTGCTCAATAACCAGGTGCCGGGTTTTTCCCACAGTTTCTATTTTGAATTTTCTAGAGGAAATGAGCAGTCTTCCATCCTTGTACCATTTCACTTCAGTTGTGTCCTGTGCTACCTCACAGCTGAGGGTGGCACTTTCTGTCAGGACAGCGCTCACCTCCTTCTGGACCTTGTCTTGGTTTATAAACGTTGGTTTTGGCTCTGAACGCGGACAAAGAAGAAAATATTGATTGAGGAATTAAAATGAGATCAGTCTTAGAGATTTCTGAGCAGATGTTTGGAAAATATCTAGGTGGCCAATTTCAATTGCCTTCACTGGGCAGTATCTTCCCTTCTGTGTGGCTGGACAGCAATGTAGAAACTAGGGAAGTAAGAACCTGGGAATGGAGAGGGCCAAGAAGGTCGTTTACATCAATCCTATGGTTGCAAACCACCACGCAGAACACAATTTAATTCAAGCATTCCCAAAGAACCTCTTGTTCTGCACGTCACCAAAAGCTCACACATTTATTTTACTTAAAACCAAGGTCATTAACACATCAATATGGACTTCTGGAACAGAGTCTTCATGGTCTCTTCCACTGTTGCAAAAGTGACATTCAAAGGGACAAAGGAAATATGATCTGAAGTAGGCCAGGATCACGGCAAGGTACCCAAGATTGCAGTGTCAACACTCCCTGCAGCACCACATGCTTAAATCTTTATAGGCACCTTGTGAATCCCATTCCTAAGGACTAATTGCTGGGAATCTTTCATGGCAAAGGGACGTCTAGCACTTGGCAGAAGTGATAAGGCATCTCAGAAGGCTGAGATCTCAAACACATAATAGCACAAATGCAGACAAACTGCATTTTCAATGCATATTGAAGAGCATCTCTGCCAAAATAGCAAATGACAAAGCCTATTCCAGCCTCTCAGTTTTCAGAAATGGCATAAGTCTAACAAGAAATTGATTTTTTAATGGCTCTTTCCTTTCAAGAGGTTCAGTGCACAACAATCAACCTTTGGGATCCCAGTAATGTGAAAGATCTGAATAATATGTTGATTATTCTTTCTGTTATATTTATATCTGCAATTATTACCTACATTGACTAAGAATGAGATAGGATTTTGTGCTGTGCTAGAGACATATTCCCTTTTCTACCAGTCTAAGCAATCAGGTACAGAAAATCAGGTGAACCCTACAGGGTGCAACAAAGCCCAGGCTATTTCAATAATAGTTATTTCAGATATCACTTTATTATCTTCCACTATAATTCAGACCAGATAAGTCTCCCACCTGTGACATCAAGCTTGAAGGTCAGTTTCTGGCCAGCAGCCTCACAGCTGTACTCCCCAGCATCTTTCTTCTCCACCTGACCCACCACCAGGCGACGAGATTTGCCCTCTGACTCCACCTTGAACTTCTTGCTGGTGGTGATCAGTTTCCCATCCTTGTACCACTTCACATCAGTCTTCTCCTGGGCCACCTCGCAGCTCAGTGTGGCATCTTCTGATAGTGCAGCTTTTACCTCCTTCTGGACCTTGTCTTTGTTTGTAAACACAACTTCTGGCTCTGAAAACAGAAAGAACTTCAGAGTGTCTCCAGGATATGATATTGTACAATCCTCTTATCATGGCTTACATGTAACATGGAAACCAAGTTGCTGGCTTGGCAATACATGTTTAAAGCTATTGGAAGAACATAAAAACTGCTTTGTGGAAAGGGTGGTTTTTGTGTTCTAGTGGGTTTTTTTTGTTTTTTAAAGACTTTTTTTGGATTTTTTTTGTTTATTTGTTTTTAAAGAAGATTTTTGTTGCTTTGTCACAACTCAAACTAAGATTAACATATTTATGGCAGCAAGCTAGGAGATCATCTGGATCATTTATAACAGTCAAAAGTTGAGAGCAAACTAATGTATTCTTACTGGGAGGAACTGTCCTATAGTGTGCCACAGCCCCATATTGTTGATTCCTGTTATTCCTAATAGGTGTGTCTGTCCTATTGGCACTTGTTATCTTTCTTCAGCACAAAGGGTGATAAGACCAGGGCTCATACATTCAGGACTCAATTATTACTTTCCATGCAGCCTTGAGACAAGCCCAGCCCATCTCACATGGTTACATCCAAATAGTGAAAGCCCCTTGTTCTCCACCAGGCACATTAATCAGCCCTTTTGTAAGAGCATCAGGACACAAGGATTGAGTTGGAAAGTTGAACCCATTCTCCTACTTTACAGACCCAGTAGGGTGATGCATCTGAAATGAGTCTCCATGACACTTCCTTTCCCTGGTTGTCTTTTACCCGATGCCATAGAGGCTTTAACATATATCAAGCCTTACTGTCATATTCAAATCCCAGGCTCATATGAGCTCTTGCAAGAGAAAGAAAAATAGTGTAGACATCAAGGAGAAACCCAGCTGCTTTTCACCATGGTTCTTCTCCAACACACACTGAGAATCAGTTGCACTGTAAATTGTTCTGGCTGTACTGACACGTGAAGATGGTGATGTGCACTCATTACTTTCCTTTTCATGGCCCTGTTCCTGTAGTGATAGGTAGCCCCAGGATTTTTCAAGGATGGACTCCCTGTTTAAGGATTTGAAAAAGTTTCACATAGAAGATATAGAGAATTATATTTGCAACTCTTTGGTCCATTCCACAATCAGATTTCTCAATCAGAAGCCATGATGTCCTCCAAAAATTTGAAGAAAAATTTTAAAAATTCTCATGAAACAATATTCATTTTGATAAATAATATTGATAAATAATTTAGGAACAAGAAAAAAATCTTCACTCACCTTTGACATCAAGCTTGAAGGTCAGTTTCTGGCCAGCAGCCTCACAGCTGTACTCCCCAGCATCTTTCTTCTCCACCTGACCCACCACCAGGCGACGAGATTTGCCCTCTGACTCCACCTTGAACTTCTTGCTGGTGGTGATCAGTTTCCCATCCTTGTACCACTTCACATCAGTTTTCTCCTGGGCCACCTCGCAGCTCAGTGTGGCATTTTCTGATAGTGCAGCTTTTACCTCCTTCTGGACCTTGTCCTTGTTTGTAAACACAACTTCTGGCTCTGAAAACAGAAAGAAATTCAGTGTCTCCCATATAAGGTGTTGCCCAGTTCCCTTATCACAGCTTATAGGTAACACTGGAAACCAAGTTGCTGGCTTGACAGTGCACCTCTAAGACTATTGATGGAACATTCAAACTGCTTTGTGGTGAATTTCTGTGTTTTGTTTTGGATTTTGAGCGTAAATATTGAGAGGGCACCCTACACTCTTCATCCTGGCTCTTCTCTGAAGTTCATTGAGAATCAGCTGCATTGCAGAGCAGTTCTGGTTGCACCAACACGTGGAGACAGAGATGTACAATCAGTACTTTTCTTTTCACAGCCACTATTCCTACATAGACAGGTAACTCCCAAAGTTTTTCGATGATGGAGCTCCATGTCTTAAAGATTTCATACTGTTTTACATAGAAGATATATAATAACATTCATTTTTCCAAATATTCCAGAAATAGGAAGGCTGGGCCAAAGAATCTACTCTCACCTGTGACATCAAGCTTGAAGGTCAGTTTCTGGCCAGCAGCCTCACAGCTGTACTCCCCAGCATCTTTCTTCTCCACCTGACCCACCACCAGGCGACGAGATTTGCCCTCTGACTCCACCTTGAACTTCTTGCTGGTGGTGATCAGTTTCCCATCCTTGTACCATTTCACATCAGTTTTCTCCTGGGCCACCTCGCAGCTCAGTGTGGCATTTTGTGTCAGTACAGCTTTCACCTCCTTTTGTACTTTGTCTCTGTGTTCAAATGCATCATCTGCAAGATCAAAGGTAGGAAAAATCTAGAAAAAAGCCCAGGATAATTGAAGCTTTGCCTCCAAGGTCGGATGGTGCTGGGTTTTCAATGGAAAACCATTTGGTAGATTACAATTTAAATAAAGCACTTGCAAAGTCAAAAAGGCTAACAGAGTCAGAGTTAAACAAATGCTTGTGGAAGCACTGACAGGAAGAGCTTGTTTCCAGACAGCATGGTTTCTGGCTGCTGCTCATTTGGGCAGCAAAAAGAAGTGCCGTGCCTGGAGGCTTAAAACTGGAAGGGGGGAGATTTAGATTAGACATTAGGAAGAAATTCTGCACAATGAGTGTGGTGAGGCAGTGGCACAGGCTGCCCAGGGAGGCTGTGGTTGGTGTTCAAGGCCAGGTTGGATGGGTTCTTGAGCAGCCTGATCCAGTGGGAGGTGTCCCTGCCCATGGCAGGAGGGATGGAACTGGATGATGTTTAAGGTCCCTTCCAACTGGAACTACTCTATGAATCTGTGATCTTTAGGTATCCTACACACACTCTGCACAATCACTCTGCAGGCCAAGCAGGATGGGCTCCCTTGGGGAAGCAGGGCATGTTTTGTTGAATCCCAGAAAAGACTGGGCTGCATATTCACAGCAAACACGACATGTTCCAGGGAGGATCTTTAGTTTCCCTGTAATGTCCCATATCTGTGTCCAAGTACTTTTCAGGAAAAAATTATAAGGATTACAAAATGAATGCACAAAAACCTAGAGTACAAATTTTTATATGGAATTTTGTCCTTATGGAACAGCATCACATCCCAAATATATTCTACAGAATATGTGCTACTAATAGTACAATGGCACAGTCAAAATAGTTTAGGTTAGGAGTGATCTCTGGAGTTCATCCAGTCCCACTTCCCCACTCACAGCAGATAAAACTACACTGAGTTACTCAGGGCCATATCCCTTTGAGTTCTGAATATCTCCAGCAGTGGAGGTATCACGGCCTCAAACTCCTGTTCCAGAGCTTGAGCACTCTCGTGGTCTTTTTCCTAATATCCTTTCAGAACCTTCCAACTTGTGCACTTTGTCTTTTTTCCTATCACCAAGAATCTTAGAGAGGAATGTGGTGCTGTGGACTCTATATCCTCCTATTAGATAGCTGCAGACTGTGATAAAATCTCATTTTGCCTTCTCTTCTGCAGTTTGAACAAATATGACACTGCTCCAGCCCCCTAATGGTCTTGGTTTCCTCTGCTGGGACTGTGCCAGTAACATCTTAGATTTCCAGATGTGTTACCTGTCAAATTCTGCAATCAGAAAAAACATTGAATTAAGAACAGTAATTTGATTTTAGGCTTGGTTTTGATAAATTCCAAGAACATAATTTTAAGAGCTGGGCACTGGAAATAACCTTGGCTATAGGGATCATAAGGTGATCTAGTCTAAAGTAAAGAGGAATTAACAAAATCTCTGTGACACACATATTTAGAACTAGCAAATGAATTATGAGAACTGAGTAAGGAAGAAAAGATGAACAATTTGTTCAAATCTCAATGTGGAACCCGATGTCTCCACACTGAATTGTTCAGAAATTTACCCAGGGCAAAAGCTGGAAGGAAAAGGTCAGTAAGGCCAGATAAAAAATAAAACTGCCTTTAAAATCCTTTAAAAGGCGAAGCTCAAATAAGGAATGGGGGGAAAAAGGACAACTCTGCTGGAAAGCTGTGTCTCTGGGGTTAGGAACTGTAGTAATAAAGTAATAATTGCCAAAACTCAGGCTGAATACAAGTTCATGAAGGATAAGGATACTCTAGCACCAGAAATATGTGTAGACAAGGGAATAAGGGGGGCCATGACATAAAGAGTCTGGATTTCATGTTTCAGAGCTCTTTGTATGACACTTCTGAAGAAAACAAACCAAAGCTCCTAGAAAACATTCTCCTGCAGGCTCACTTGTTCATTTTGGCTCTTACCCTCACTATAGGAAGACATTTTGCCCTTCAATACAAAGCCAAGGTTACACAAAGAGGCTGAGTGAGTGACTCCCAAGTTCACACGTTATGTTCCATCCTAGACAACTCTTTTCAGTGACAGCTTTCAGTTATTTGAATTTCCCTATGGAAATGGTACTTCTTACATAATCTCTAGCTGGGACTCCTGCTCTGTTGTATCTTTAATCAATAGCAAGGTGTAAAAAAAAAAGTGATCCAGGGCTAAAGCACAGAGGGCCATGAAGCTGGTGAAGGGTCTAGAGGAGAAGTTGTAGAAGGAGCAGCTGAAATCACTTGGTCTGTGCAGCCTGGAGAAGAGGAGGGGAGGTTTAGATTGGGTATTAGGAAGAGGTTCTTCACCCAGTGGGTGGTGGAGCACTGGAGCAGCTCCCCAGGGAAGCAGTCACAGCACCCAGTCTGCCAGCATTCCGGAAGCATTTGGATAATGCCCTGAGTCACACGGTGTGAGTGTTGGGAGTGTCCTGTGTAGGGACAGGAGTTGGACTGAATGATCCTTTTGGGTCCCTTCCAACTCAGGTAATTCTATGATTCCATGATCTGTTTTCCAGTTCTGGTTCTATAACATACTTCCTTGGCAGTCTTGAAGGAGAACCCAAATGGGTCCCATCATTTCTGCCTTTAAAGTGACCAGTAAACCTCTCAGTGGCAAGAGGGAGCCTTCTCTTCTCTGTTCTCCTTTCTCATATTTACCCATTTGTAGAATCTGAGTAACAGCCTCTCTTTGGCAGCAAAGAGTTTGGGCAACACTCCTTCACATCTTACAGACAAGAGGCCTGTCCCTCTTTTCATGGTACCCAAGTACCTCAAAGGCTGTGATATGAAAAACACTTCTGTGACATAGGACACTCATCCCTGTTTACAGAGAGGACGTGAGATGCAGAGAAGAGTGGTGATAGTGAAGTGCCCTCCCACGTCAGCCTGCAGGGGACAGTGCTATTTCCAAAAAGAGTGACCTTCCAGTGTCCAAGCCATGGGATATTCTCTCATGAATATGGCTGTTCTTCAGGAGACCTGAAAGCAGGTCAAAATTTGGGGTTTCAACCAAAAGTCTCATGTAATTCCCCATTGTTGCCATCAACACCTTTCTCAATTGTTCAGTTGCAAGCACAAACAGCTCCTGAGAGCATTTCTCTGCCTTATTGCACCCAGCAGAGAACAAAGATCTCCTGTTCTCCTGATTGAGAATATCCTTCCACAAGAGGATAAGAAAAGCTCTTCCTTTAGTGTGATAAGATCCTTTGTTAATTTTTGCCTTTTGCAATTTCATTTATAGTCTGCTACAATTTTTCCAACAGCTTCTGCTCTCAAAGGCATTCATTGTTTTAAATAAAATAATGATCATGGGTTTACCTTCTACTATTCCTACAACTTGCTACAAACAAGTCTCATAACTGAGCCATGGAACAAAAATTACCACAGTTTTTTCTGGCACAAACAAGAGCTGCCAAACATAAAGAATGAGGTAGATTTGTCTCCAGCTTCTTTCTAGGGTCACTCCCCAGCAATGTGCACCACAGAATGCAGACATGGCAGAGCAAGCAGGATGAAACCAAATAAGCTTGGACCTCATCAGGACCCACAAGAGCCTGTTGTGTGAATCTCAGTGCTTAATATCATGCTTTTTACTCAGGAGCAGGCCAGCCACAATCCAGCTCCAGCGTGGAAGATACGTAACCACATTCATAACCAGGATCAAAATAAACAGCTTGGAGATGTGACTGGTTAACCAGGCTGTGCTGATGCACACACTCCTAAACAGACATCGTTAGATTCTACACTGGAGTGAATCCATTGAAAGAAAGAAAGGGCAAATCTTTGCCCCAAATCCAATTGTATTGTCCCACATCACTTCCTGGGACATGCTTTTAATTGGATGCATTTTTAAGGTTTTCTTCTGGCCCACAACCTGAAAAGAAACATAAATTTAGGCATTCTTCCCTCATAAGCCTTTCAAGCAAGACAGAAGCAAGAAAGATGAAAAAGGAAGTAGTAATTTCCAGAAAAATTAACTGGCAACAAGGATAGAAATGTATGTATTAATGACTCACCAGCATCCACAAACTATTGGATACTGATCAGAACTTACATTCAAAATCACATGTGGTGCAATTCCTTCTGAAGTCATATTGACAAATTCTCTCAGCAACAGCACATCTTGAACAGCTGTGGCAGAAAAACTCTCCCAACACAGACAGAAAATGCAGATTCTTAAAGTAGAACTACAGACCCCTAAAAAGTGGAAGGATTGTTGTATGCTTGTCTTACTTTTACATCCTTTTTCTTAATAACAACTCCTGGACAAAATGAGGGAAAGAATAAGTAGACTTCTATCTTTCTAAAAGCATCCAAATGCTTACCCTTAACACTGACTTTTAAGTCCTGTTGCAGATGCATATAGGCCAACGTCGGAAGTAAATCTGTGTCACTAGAAAATCCTGTTTAAAGCTATAGGAAAAAATCAAACCAGATAATTCCTCACCTGTGACATCAAGCTTGAAGGTCAGTTTCTGGCCAGCAGCCTCACAGCTGTACTCCCCAGCATCTTTCTTCTCCACCTGACCCACCACCAGGCGACGAGATTTGCCCTCTGACTCCACCTTGAACTTCTTGCTGGTGGTGATCAGTTTCCCATCCTTGTACCATTTCACATCAGTCTTCTCCTGGGCCACCTCGCAGCTCAGTGTGGCATTTTCTGAGAGTGCAGCTTTTACCTCCTTCTGGACCTTGTCTTTGTTGACAAATGCATCTTCTACCTCTAAAATAGGGAAAAAATAAGGGGAAAAAATACATAATATATAAACAGCTTATTTCAAGAAGATATTACATGATTGTTACTTTTAAGTAATATTGCTTAGCAGTTCTTTTTATCACATAGAACAAGAACCCTCAAAACATAGTCTAGATGATTATCCTAACTCTCCGAGTAATCTTCACACCTCATTTTCAAATTCCTTATAATGAAGAAAAAGATCAATTTCTCTCATTGTGTCTTTATATTTCTGCACCCCACATTTAGAAGTAGTAGAATACAGCACAATTATGAGTTGCCACCTTCACTGTCACATTAGTTACAGGAATTTAGCAGTGTCTCAGTATTTTGGATTCAGATTAGGTGTTGTTTCAGAAAATATTTTGTAACTCAGTCCCAAAGAAATGACAAAGATCAAGTTCTTAATATGGAAAAGTACTCAACATACACCTACATTATATATATAAAACTGGCTGATAAAATTTGAAGCATACTTTTCTTTCCTCAGAAATTTCTAATTTTTGAGAAAACTGGCCACAGGGGAACTTTTTTAATACTTAACACAAGCAACAAAAATGAAGTGCTTAAAATCACTTTCTTCCATTGAAATACTGAGAACTTCCATCTCAAGAAGTGAAGATGACATCAAAATTGTGTCAAACTAGTAGATAGTTAGGTATATACATTGAAAAGATTCAATTGTCACATTGCTAAGTGGAGCTGACTGGTAAATTGCATCTTTTACAGATTACTTTAATGATTGTTTCACCTAATTCTTCTTTTACCCACAACTGGTAACCATTAGCTTTTATATTAGTGTATTTTTGATACATGGGAGGACAAACAGACCTTAAATAAATGGGTTACCAGGGGACCAGGCTGAAGAAGGAACCCAGCTTAGGATTTGAGCTCCTCTGTTTATATTGGCTGTAGAAGGGGTGTAAGGAGATGTCGTTGTCATTAACAATGGAGCATACATGGCCTATGCTTGGTGATGCAAAACTTCTCCAAGGCACTCATCAGCCCATTGCAGATTAAGCAGCACTTGGATTTCTAAGTTTGAGCACACACTGTGTTTTGCATTCAAAATGTTTATAGTTTTGCAACCAGTTTTAACTTCCTTGGACCATGGACCCTCTGCGACTTGGACCATGGACATATAGGGTACATTAAATAAATGATGAGTTAAAAATCAGTCTGTGTCAATGGGTGCTGTGTTTAAAATTTCACATTAGCAGGGCAAGAATATTCCAGACAGGTTATTTTCTTGTCTTCTGCATCCTCACCCTTTAATATAAACCATTTTTATCATGACAGGACACATGACTAAAACTTTTAATCAGTTTCCAAAGTGATCTACACTAGGCAGTAATTTGCTTTATAATCTTATTCTATAACTAAAAACATATTCAGTGCACAAGGCATTTCCAACCTCAGCTGAAACTGGTTAGTGAAGTTCCACTGAAATTGAGGAAAAACATTTTCAGGACACGGAGCTTTTGCCAACTCTATTTAAAGATTTCACTGCATACCATGAATCTCAAAACAATGAGATTCCAGAATCATCCCTTTTCGCTACATCTAGTCCAGTCCCAAGATGTGCAGCACCTGCTTCTTTTTATATTAGGCCAAACAGTTCTAGCTGGATCCCAATACTCATCACTGAACATCTAACCTTCAAGCTGTCCTTAAATAGTGAAGGTTTTGTGCTACCAATGGAGCCCTGGGGTACAAGAACTTCGAAAAGCTTTCTGAGTGCAATGGTAACAGGATAAATTAAGACCCAGAAAGCCACTGCTCTTTGGGATAATCTAGTAAGATAAGGATTTCTGCAGCAAAAGAGCCAGCCACCCAGAGTACTCATAATCCCTCCTGACTTTCACACTAGATCATTTTCCAGCGAGTGCTGGCTTTGCATGTCCTGTTACAGTTGTACACATGAGAAATACAGCAACGGTAGCTAGGCAAGCACCCACCACTTACAACAGAGGGGGAAAGGGGTTACATTACCCTGTGCAGCCATGAAGTCATCCAGTTTGAAAGAGAACTGAAAACCTTTGGTTTCTGAGGCAGACAGCTAAGAATAGCCCTCAGATAGAGAAACTGAAGTGTAAAAACACTATATTTGCGTGTTTTCTGGCTACATCTCTGCAATAAAGCACAAACTGCTTTCAGCAGCTGAGCATGAACTTGGTTTATACCAGTGATATCTCTATCAATGTCCACGTTTCATTTTCTCTGAAAGACTCCCCTCAAATCTACCCTTAGTATAACCCATCCTTCACTGAAACTGGCAGCTCCCTGAGCCAAAAACATTAGCTACCGATTCATGAAAAAAGCCAAAGTGCCCCAGCTCTCACCTCGTGTACCCCATGGGGTACCTGGACCGTGGGGACACGTAGCAGATGATGGATTACAATATATGTTATGGGGAGCAGCAAAGTTTTATGCTATAGCAGCAATTGCACACGGGAGATGGAGGGAGCAGGATGTCCTGGGAACAGGAAAGACTGAAACCTTTACAGGGGAACAGCACTCGAGCTATGCCCTGTGAGCACTTCAGGTCTCCAGCATAGCCACGAGCAGGAAAGTCAATAGAATTCTAATGCAGTTGCTCTTCTACATAGCTGATAAAATGCCACAACTCTGCCAGCATGATGGTCCCAGTGTGTTTGATGCCATTAGAACACAGAGAAGAAAATAGATTCCCTGTTCCGATCAGCTCAGAATATGAGATGAGAACTGTAATATTAACAGACAGGCTTTTGGCTGCAAAGGCAGCAGAGTGTTATGAATATGAACAAAACCAAACCCTTTTTCACCAGCCAACTCAGAAATGATCACTCAGAATGCAGCTTTCATGTCCATGGCTGCCTGAATAAAACTTACTGGACCTCTTGCAAAATGTACTGAGACCAAAAATATCTCTGATATAGCCAGAGTGAAAGAACAGCATCAGTATTAAATCCTCAGAATCCAAATCATGTTGCTAAGGAGAAAAATGTAGATACAAATAAACATTCCTGGACTCATGACTGGTCATTATAGATGTAGAAATTGCAATAGGCAGTCACCACTTTCAGATTCAGCAGATTGCAGGTATCTGATACAAAATTTCTAGGTCAAAACACTACCATCAACTCCCAAACACACTCATTACAGCCACAATAAAGTAGAGATCTTGTAAATGTCACTGTTTAAATATTGCTTGGTAGATAAGTGTTTGCACCGCTTCTTGTATCTTTACAAATCACAACCAATGGCAGATGAAAGAAGTGGTAGGGGAAAAGCTGGATGAAAGTTTGTTAAATGGAAATCATAAGAGTTATAGGACAAGGGGGGGTGGCTCTAAATTGGAAGAGGAAAGATTTAGATTAGACATTAGGAAAAAATTCTTCATGATGAGGGTGATGAGGCCCTGGCACAGGTTGCCCAGGGAAGTGGTGGATGCCCCCTCCCTTGAAGTGTTCAAGGCCAGGGTGGATGAGGATTTGAGCACCCTGATCCAGTGGGAGGTGTCCCTGCCCACAGCATGGATCTAAGTGACATTAAGGGTTCCTTCCAATCCAAACCATTCTATGATTCAATGGTAATTCAAGTTGCACATATCAGCATTCACTTCTGTTCATCATCAGAATAATTAAACCTAGAAAACAACAAGGACTTCTGAGAGGGATTCATCTCATAGATGAAGGCATCTACCTGTAGGCATCTGTGTGACAATGGTTGCACACAACTGGCTGCCTGATCAACCTCACTGTTCAATGAACGTCTAGACTACGACTGTTGATCCTGGAGAAGATGAATTTTGCTCTGTTATAAGGATCATTCTGTGATGAGAACCAACACATCTCCTACCTGTGACAACGATCTTGAAGGTCAGTTTCTGGCCAGCAGCCTCACAGCTGTACTCCCCAGCATCTTTCTTCTCCACCTGACCCACCACCAGGCGACGAGATTTGCCCTCTGACTCCACCTTGAACTTCTTGCTGGTGGTGATCAGTTTCCCATCCTTGTACCATTTCACATCAGTCTTCTCCTGGGCCACCTCGCAGCTCAGTGTGGCATTTTGTGTCAGTACAGCTTTTACCTCCTTTTGTACCTTGTCCTTGTTTGTAAACACATCTTCTGTCTCTGTAAGAAAGCCAGAACAGTCACACACAGCATTTTGCTGTTGTCTTCCCTGGTACTTAACCAAGCTCCCCCTGTTTCATCACACTTATCCCTTACATCATGATAACCCATTAAGACAAGAAGATCCCTCCATCTCTGTTTTGCTGATGGGAGGTGAATGGGAGTATGGGAATTCTGTGCCATGGTTTAGATGATGGTTGGTGTTAGTGTTGGGTTATAGGTTGGACTTGATGATCTCAGAGGTCCTTTCCAACCTTGTGATACTGTGATAAAGTTAAAAAACTCACAATTTGAGCACAGATTTGAACTTGGGACTTAGAGCACCAACATGCACTGCCTGAACCCTCCTTCTTCTCTTTTTTTTTTCCTCTTCCTCTGTCTTTCCAAGCTTCCAGTGAATGTGAAGGGAGTAGCCCTCATACCAAGGAATATTACTCATTTTCTGTCTATTTAGGTCACTCACATTCAGTCATTCTCCATCTAATCAGAGCTCTTCGAGTTCTGCTTCCCTTTTACCTACTCTTCCACCTCTGTTACAACCTCACATTGTGATCCTGAAGAATTGTGTATATAAAATGTTGATATGACAGTTTGCTGAAAATGAAGTTCTACAGCTGAAATATTTCACCCTGGAGAAGGAGTCAGATGACCCTACAAATGGAAGATAATACCCAAAATTGAATATTCCCTTATCTTTGGCATTTCTAGCATTTTCTCACCTCTGACTTTGACTTGGAATGTCATTTTGTCATCCTTGGTTTCACAACTATAGCTCCCTTGGTCTTGCTGCGTCACCTTCTTGACGATGAGCTTGCGATGTGTTCCCTGGGAGATGACTGTTGTCCTCTGGTCCTGCTTTATCTCAGTTTGATCTTTCTTCCACAGCACGGCTCCGCTCGCAGCTGACACCTCACACACCAGCTCAAGATTTTCAGAAGGACCGACTGATATTTCTGGAGTTGTTTTGGGCTTGTTGACAAAATTAACAGCTTCATCTGAGAAGCAAAAGAGAAAGCAGTTTATGCTTTGATTTAGTCTTATCAGGGCAAGGTTAAAGTACAGTAAAGGTTGATCATTTTTTCATTCTAGTCAAACTTGAGGGGTCAACTTTCACCTGTGGAGGTGTAAATGAACATGTTTGTGCGTGGTACCAATGCACTGTGACTATGACAGTGTTAACAGTTACGGCAGTAAACCGTGGCTAGGAGTCAAAAAAGGCCCTCCTGAGATACAGCAGTGTTATCTCTGCCTGAGAACTCATTGTCCAAGTTTTAAATCATCCAGCAAGTTAGTACATAATGGTCTCCAGTTTGGCAGTTGAGCATTGATGATTCCTTCATATTATATCAGCCTATTATGTCTACACTGGGGCTTTAATACGAGCCTTATTAAGTTCTAGATAGACACAGATCTATGCCTACCTGGATTCATAATCAAAATCCAATTAACTGATCTTTTCCATTTTCTGCCCCTCTGTCAGAAGTCAGGCATGAAAGCTCTTACAGAGCACAGAAGCAGTGGTTTCTATTACTTGATTTTTATGTGCACAGAACCTGGCCCAGCATCATGAGACCATAAAGCCTGATGTGTGCTTTAATTCACAACTCCTGTCTCACCATGCACATGAATGTTGATGCTTGACTTTCTGACAGATGGGGCAAACTCCTTCCCTGATCTTCAGATAATTAATCTCAGTTACAGTGCAATCACATTTATCTCTCCTACATCCTTCTGGATCTTTTAAATCAAGCTGAGATGCCCTCAAGTTGCCGACATTTTAATCACCACGACTTGTTTCTGATTTCAAGCCAGCTCTAGGAAATATATATTAATATCTGAGTCCACAAACAGCTTTAAAAAGATCTAAGGAGTCTCAGAAAATCTTGTTAGAAGCGATGAGAAGCCTTCTTTTACACATTTCTGAGCCCACTCCTGCAGCCCCATGTTCACAATATCAGTCCTACTGGACTAACTCTTCCCCAAACCAGAACAGGGTGCATATGGGATAATCTCATTGATAAGATATTCTCCAGCTTGAAGAGGACTAAATTAATATATGAGCCAACAGCATCACATCTTTCTGCTGAAACTGATCTTCACAGCAGAGAGCTCAAAACTGCTCACAACTCATAAGGCTTATGTGGTAGAGGTTCCTGCTTTGATACCTCAGCTCAGACTCTGCTGACTACACGGCCCAGTGGCCACAGACACGAGCTGTGGATGCCCAAACACACAGCCTGTGTCACATATGCAGCAACAACACAGCATTTTTTCTCAACTCAGATTTTTCACAAGTGTATCTGTAAAGGTAAAAAGTGAAGGCAGCTCAGTAAGTGGAGACAGGCACATTGCATGTAAAATGTGAACAAACCTACCTAACACACCCTGTCCCTAAGCTAATGAGCAATACTTGAGGAACATTTCAGGTATTTCAAGTTCTTCATTCCACCAAGCCAACCTTCAGGTGAAGGGTAAGCTGCTGGCTGTCAGTTATAACCAACTTTAGCTTAGTATTGCATTTCTTTTAGCAGCAACTCTTGCTTTCAGTCACTGATTATCCAAAGGACAATTGCCATGCTATGCCCATGTCTGCAGCATCAGAGAACAATTATTTTATTTAAAATTGTAATCTTTAGGACTGATCTGGTTTCAAAAAATTAGATGACCAAGGAAGGACAGTCCCTCCAAAGTCCTGGGGGAACTCATTAGCCAACAGTGTGTTCAGGTGGCCAAGAAGGCCAAGAGCATCCTGGCTTGTATCAGAAATGGTGTGGCCAGCAGGAGTGGGGAAGGTACTCGGCGCTGGCGAGGCCACACCTCGAATGGCTTGTACAGTTTTGGGCACTGAGGGGCTGGAGTGTGTCCAGAGAAGGGCAACAAATCTGATGAAGGGTCTGGAGAACAAGTCTTATGAGAAGTGGCTGAGGGAAGTAGGGGTTTTTAGACTGGAGAAAAGGAGTCTGAGGAGAGACCTTATCAGTCTCTGCAGCTACCTGAAAAGAGGTTGTAGCGAGGAAGGTGCTGGTCTCTTCTCCTAAAGTAACAAGTGAGAGGATGAGAGGAAATGGCCTCAAGTTGCACCAGGGGAGGTTTAGGGTAGATGTTAGGAAATATTACTTCACTGAGAGTATTGTCAAGAATTGCCCAGGGAAGTGGTGGAGTCACCATCCGTGAGGTATTCAAGAGATGTGGAACTTCGAGACATGGTTTAGTGGTGGACTTGATGATCTTAAAGGTCTTTTCCAATCTAAATGATCTTGTGACTGCCATAAATATAGATTATTTCCCTGCCCTAAGACCATTCCCTGACTGTTCAGTGCTTCTTAACACTCTGGAAAGTTCTTCTGGTGACACGTGAAACAAGGTGGAAGTTGCCCTAGCTAAGGTTTTGTTAACAGAGGCTGTAACTCAATCCTTGTTCATTAAAAAGTCCATGGAGAATCACAGTTACTTAGCAGATAACTAGTTTTCCTTGTCTAAGCCATGTGATTTTTGCCATAGGAGTCACAGGTGAGATTCCCTTAAGCTATCCATGGTCATAAAAAGATCAGGTACGTAGTCTCACACATTCTTTCTCTACATTTGATGTTCAGACAAAGGCAGCTCAATAAAACTTCTAAAATCCATCTTAGGTAGTGCTCATCAGACAGTATAAATCAGATGGCATAGGTTGCCTTTTGGGGGGTACCTTTCATTCTGCATCAATCAGTTTGGACAGAGCCTGGTTGGCTCTTTCAGACAAATTTTTCAGTGGGTAAAATCAGAAATGATGAATTACGCTCCAAGCAAAATTGCGTAATGTTGGATTCTCAACCAAAGAGAACTGGAGGCAGAATGCAGAGTTACCTGAGCAAACACCAGTTGTAAACATAAAGTAATCCCTCTAGCTCAGTAAACACTATGGCAACCTCTCAAGACCAATGTTGTGCTAAATTAATGATGAGCTTTTAGTTATCTGATGGACAGCATCACAGACACAGGGATGTACTGTTACAGGTGGCAAGCACTCAGTTGTTACTTCTTTTAAATTTCATTGCATTGCAGCATTTAGACACACCACGAGAAGCTTTCACAGTATCACAGTATCACAAGGTTGGAAAGGACCTCTGAGATCATCAAGTCCAACCTATAACCCAACACAACACCAACACTAACACCAACCCGTCATCTAAACCATGGCACTCAGTGCCTCAACCAGTCTCCCCTTAAACACCTCCAGGGTCGGTGACTCCACCCCCTCCCTGGGCAGCGCATTCCAATGGCCAATCACCCTTTCAGTGAAGAACTTCTTCCTCACATCAAGCCTAAACTTTCCCTGATGAAGCTTGAGTCCATGCCCTCTAGTTCTGTCACTGGTCACCTGAGAGAAGAGACCAACCCCTGCCCGACTACAACCTCCTTTTAGGTAGTTGTAGAGAGCAATGAGGTCTCCCCTGAGTCTCCTCTTCTTCAGACTAAACAGCCCCAGCTCCCTCAGTCGCTCCTCGTAGGGCTTGTGCTCCAGCCCCTTCACCATCTTCGTTGCCCTCCTCTGAACACATTCCAGTATCCTGACATCTTTCCCAAACTGGGGGGCCCAGAACTGCACACAGTATTCAAGGTGAGGCCTGACCAGTGCCGAGTACAGGGGGACAATAACTTCTCTGGTTCTGCTGGCCACACTATTCCTGATGCAGGCCAGAATGCCATTGGCCTTCTTGGCCACCTGGGCACACTGCTGGCTCATGTTGAGCTTCCTGTCAACCAGCACTCCCAGGTCCCTTTCTGCCTGACTCCTCTCCAGCCACTCTGTCCCCAGTCTGTAGCTCTGCATGGGATTGTTGTGTCCAAAATGAAGTACCCGACATTTGGACTTATTAAACATCATCCCATTGGAATCAGCCCATCTCTCCAGTCTGTCCAGGTCCCTCTGCAGGGCCATCCTACCCTCTAACAGATCAACCCTTCCTCCCAGCTTGGTATCATCTGCAAACTTGCTGATGATGGACTCAATCCCCTCATCCAGATCATCAATAAAGATATCAAACAGGACCGGACCCAACACCGATCCCTGAGGGACACCACTGGTGACCGGCTGTAAATTAGGACTGGGTTAAAAATCAGGCTCCACATATAACTCAGAAAACCACTTTTAGGAGAAATGTTCCCTCTAGGCTATGCAAATTGAATAAGTTAAATTTCACAGGTATTGAATTTCACAGGCAAATTCTTGTGTCATTTTATACTCTGGCTCCATCCTGGATAGGGATGCATCAGCAATGGTCATTTCTGTTCTGGGCTTCACCTGACAGCCATGTGCTTTAAGCACGTGGTTCATGCTGATGGTCACGTGTCGTGAACTAATGGTTAACAGTAATCACAGAACCATGGAATCATCTGGTTGGAAAAGACCTTTGAGATCATCAAGTCCAACCGTACCTGTCCACTACTAAACCATGTCCCTGAGAAGCTCATCAACCCCTCTTTTAAACACCTCCAGGGATGGGGACTCAACCACCTCCCTGGGAAACTGCAGGATCAGAGATCACAGTGTACTTTGGGAATTGCAGGAGATGCTTATATCTCAAAATCAGGAGCTAAACTTGTCAAAGGAGGACAAACCCATTCCACAGAGAGACTTCAGGACTGTGTCAGTCAGGAGGTTCAAAGGTATACGCTGAGGCAATTCCTAAACTAAAAGAATAAAGATCAGATGTGGCTCTCAGCCTGTTCAGCCAGTGGAGTGTTTGACTCATGACTCCAACCCCAGAAGAAGCTTGTGCTGAATTGAATACATAACAGCATCATTATATTATTCATCCACACAGTGGATTTGCATGGGGATCACCAAAAGGGTCAGAGTCTCTGAACTGTGCAATCTTGGCCCAAAAGTCTAGCAATTTACAAGATAAAACAAATATAATGAACCAAGTCCTGAGTTTCTAACACAGACTCTGATCCCATACTTGCCTCACGAACTTACCTGAGACTTTTAAATCAAATATAAGAGTGTCATCTCCAATTTTGCACGTGTATGTTCCTTCATCTTCCTTTGTCACAGCTGAAGCCACAAGTTTATGCGATTTTCCTTTATCTTCCATGGTGAATTTCTTGCTGGCTGTGATTTCTTTGCCATCTTTGAACCACTTGACCATGATGTTGGCCTCAGAGGTTTCAGAAACAAATTCAGCCTGTTTTCCAGAGGTGGCTCTGATAACTCCTCCAGTTTTTTCTTTGTTTATGAAGTTTGCAAGTGCTGAAACAATATATAGACAGTGCTGGTAAAGAATTGTGCCAACATCAGTAAATATATGAAACACATCTACATTGGGTGTTAATTTACCATAAGACCAAATATACATGTTTAGTAGTGGATCTAATTACTAGATTTTAATGCAGAAGCAGACAAAATTCAGCCTTTATAAAGAGTGTACTTGATTGTCATATGTCCAAAAACCAGAGCATATACAACACAGGAGGCTGAGCCAGTGGGAAAGAGAGCTTTAAGAAATAGAGCAACAGAGCTTTAAGATAATATTGATAATATTTTCAATTAAAAATCTATACAGATATTCCATGGGACTGAAATGAAAAGAAGTTTCTTCCTGGAAATTAATTGGAGCATAGAAGGTAAATAATACATCTGGCACCGTATTAACACATAGTGGAATAATTGAGTCACCAATTGCCTCAAAGCAAAGGTTCAAAACAACAGCAATATGTCAGCTAAAAATATAAGTCTAAAACCACAGTCCCATTTTACTCTAGAGAATGGAATTAATCTTCAAAGCTGTACTCTCCATTTTAAAACAACACACACAATCCTGTCACTTTGCTGGGACCATGCAGTCAAAGCTACTAAAATCAAAGTCTTCATTAGGAAGGCCTTTTTTTCCTTGATTTCAAGAACATGCTTGCACAATACAAATTCACAACTCTCTGCAGAACACCTGGCAAAAGCAGTTATTAGATTTCACTGCTGATACTGCAACAAAGAGTTACAGTCCATTGTGTGGACCAGCTAAATGTGACTCTCTCAGACTTTGTTCCAGTTTACATCCTGGTGAAACACATGGACATTCTCCTTTAGCTCAAAGACATCAGGAGATCCTATCCAGAAGGAAGAATTTTGCATTAGTTTTCTTTGCTTTTGAGCACATCAGATTTCTCCAGGGTGTGGCACTGATTTAACTACAGGTAAATACTTGATAGGCAACAGATATTCACCAGTTTGTACAGTGGCAGAGTCTACAGACCTAAAAATGAAGAGTGAATTGACTTGCCAAGCAGCACACAGGTAAGAAAGAAAAAGAAAAGCCCAGTCCCAAATCTCCCCCAACCTAAGACTAAGAAATACTGAACAAGCAAATAAACAGGGAAAAGGAAGGATGGAATGGAGCAGCCAAGGGCCTCTCCAGTTCTGGTGCTCAAGGGACTCTGTTCAATCACCAGCTTCTGGCAGAGACAGGAGCTTGCATTTCACTTCTCCAGGTCCCTAACAGCCCTGCTTTCTAAGGTTTATTTATGAGTAAAAAAGTCATACAGAAGCATTTATACCAGGAAAAGCCTACATTTTATTGTGTATTCTTGGAGCCTTGGTTTCCACTCTTTTCTCTAATGACTTATAATGGTGGAGTTCTCCCTTTAACAGGGACAACACCAAAGTCCTACTCTGCCCAACTACCTATGCCCACAAAGCTTGCAAGGGCTGAACACTGCTGAAACATTTATTTCTCCACCAGCACTGGAACTCAGCCCACAGGTTAAAAAGTTTGGGAGAAGGAAGATGGAGACGGGTTCATTCATCCACCTTTCAGTTCCTTAGAAAACAAGAGTGAAAAACACAGCCACGGAAGTCTGAAGGAGACTTCTCAGATGTCCCACGTCAGCACAGGAGGTCATGTGCCAGAGGATGCCTGGCACGTGAAGCCTCACGGCAGTGGAGGGGCTGCTGTGATAAATGGAAAGTGCAATTCCTAACGGGGCTCTTTCGGGCAGGAGGCCCAGGGTGTGACACACCTCTGGCTGCAGCTCAGCTCGGTGGCCTCTCAGCAGCCACGTGATGCCCACGTGGCAGACACAGCTGACCTGCACATCAAATGATTCACCAGCTGGCAGAGTCTGATTTACCAGAGGAGCAGACAAAAGGTGGCGATGCTGAAAGGTAAAATACTGGGACAGCATTCGTGACCCTTATCCTAACAGAATGAGACATTTCAAAGCTGATTCTCCATGAATCAAGCTACAAACAACAGATGTTTAATTTACCACTTGTCAATAAAGATTTTAAAATATCATTGACTCATTTGATAATCACATTACAGTGAAAAGCGTGTGGACATATCCATCAGGTAACTCAATTAAACCTGTGGGCAGATCTGCCAGTGTGAAAAATGATGCTAAAGTGGTAGAGATAAAAAGGAAAACCAAAATTAAGAACAGCTGCCAAGTGTAGACAGCAAATTTCTCCTTCCATAAACGTAGTCACATTTTTTTAATCATTATTCTCAGCTCTCTTCATGCCCCTTGAATTTGCTCTTTGAGAATAACCAAGCAAGTAACTTGTCAAATGCAAGACATACATTACTCTGGGGCTTTGCTGTTTCTACAGACCAACAGGATAAGATGATGAAGCCCTTCATACTTACTCAGTTTAGAAACAGTGAGACCATTGCTGGGAAGAAGTTGAGGGGTGAGTTACAGGACAGAACACAGAAATCAAAAGGTGAACTTGCCAGTTCAAAGCAGAATAGCTATGGAGTTCGCCCTGGACAATATGGGACAACAGCTTAGACTGTCTTGGAGTCACATTTTATGCTCTGAACCTCAGCAGATATCAAGATTATACCCATGAGGAATGATCTGGAGATACATGGGGACTATTCAATGAAAACTTGGTGCCATTCAAAGTAGAAGAAAGTCTCCTATGAACTAGTTCATAATAGCTTTGGATGGCTTGTAAGAAAGAAGCTTAATGTTTTTGGTGTCAAGGCAAATGTTCAAGACTGTGTCTTCCTTTGGAAGTGGATGTGCCCACCAGTTAGGTAGCAAGCAAACAGAAGGGAGGGAGTTATCATGGAAATAAGAGACAAACAACAGGGAGGCTATAAAGCAGCACTGGTTCAAATCTAACAAATAGGAAATACTAAAAGAAGATTACATTTTGGTGTTTGTTCATCTGAATACCTTGCAAATGAGCCAAGCCATCCAATGTGCCTTGGAAAGGTCTGTTCTTACTCACCAGGTTACTGACAGAAAACAAAAAACCCAAACAAATACTAAATCCCACAATACCAGGATGATCTTGGTCCATCAGAACTTCAATCAGATCTGAACTAGCTCCTCAGTGACTTATTCAATATCATACAGCAAGACATGGGAGCACATGCATCGTGTCCTGCTCCTGTAGCTGAATTTCTTCATCACAAGGACACGTTTTCACTACCCAGCATTCACTCTTACGAAATAACAAGTTGAAAATTTGAGTAAAAGCACAACTTTTGTCACTGAGATCCCAGGTTTGATATCCCCAGTTCTGGTGTTAGATCCCAGGTTTGATATCCCCAGTTCTCCTACTCTGGGACTGCAGACACTGTCAATGCTAGATATTGATGGGGAGTTACCACAACTCCTGTACTGCCTCTGGAGCACTCCCTTTCTATCCCTTAATGACTCTACCAGCTTCATTAACATAAAGTGGTCCAGGCAGTCACATACCTTTCACTGAAAGCTGATAGAGCATTTTATCCCCTTCACAAATGCACTCATAAACCCCAGCATCCTCTGCTGCAGCGTTGTGGATTTTGAGGACGCGCCTGTTCCCAACGGTTTGAAGTTCATACTTTTCACTGGCCTTGAGCTCTTTCCCATCCTTCATCCACTTCACAGTGGCATCTGCATCTGAAAGCTCAGCCTGAAGTTTGGCTTCTTCCCGCAGCCGAGCAGAGACCTTTTCTATATCTCTGCTCTTGTTGGTAAATCTCACTGCAGCACCTGTCAGGAGCAAAGGCCTCGTTATTCCAAGTTACATCAGGTTAACACATCCCTCACATGTGTCTGCAGGCCTTTGAAAAATTATTAGGTCCTGTTATTGCCCTCACACTCTTGCAAATATCAAGCAGTTTTTTCCATTTCAGGAGACCAAATCCACTTTTATTTGCAGATCACTAAGAAAAAAAACAAAAAGCACAACAATCTACTGGTTAATAATACTCTAAATATGCTTCTGCAGAGATTTGCACCTGAAGTCAACCACATCCACCCAGAATCAATGTTTAATCATTGCCTTTTGCCATGCAATGTAGGTAGACACAGAACTTATCATAGTTTCATAGAGGAAAGCTGGAGCATCCAGCTCAGTGCTAAACAGAGTGATATGATACTAACTTCTACATCACACACACATCTACTGTAGACTAAAAAAAAAAATCTAAGAAAAAACCTTGTTAATAATTAATGCTCTTTTACTTTTGAAAGATTCTACTACAGTCAGAAAGACTATTCCAACCTGGAGCTGAACAACCGGTCTAAGCTGACTCAATAATAAATCTGGTGACAGAATCCACTGACTGATGGTTGTGAACTACAGAAATTCATGAGCAGCCTAGTTCAGATACCAATCATCTGGCTAAATCACTCACAACTTTGTGCTGTCACGGTGAATTCATCACCAGAACCCACATTAGTAGAAATGATACAATTTCAGGTACCTCCTACAGAACACACATCCAGCCCCAGTTCTAAATATCAGGTGACAGCCACTGCCTCTTGACCAGAAGAAGAAAGGACAATGAGCAAAGTAAATACCTTTCACTCGGATCTTAGTGCTGGTATCAACATTATTGGCAACAAATTTCACTTCTGCTCCATCATCGTTCTTGGTGATGTTCTTTATGGTGAGGGTGTGAGTAGTTTGGTTTCTCTTAATGATATAGATCTCACTTTCCTGTAAGACTTTACCATTAAGGTACCAAGTGCCAGAACACGTTCTTGTAAGGTCAATAGTAAACAGGGCATCCTCTCCAGGTACAGCTTCAACAGTTGTCAAGGGGGTTCTCACAGCCAGGACTGGTTCTGAAGAAGAAAAATATTGCATATCTCTGACATCAAAGGGCACAGGACTGCCACGCTGGAGAACTGCTCTTCCCAAGAACAAAACTTGCAGGGTAAACAAGACATGAGAATAAAATCCTGCAGCCTTGTGTGATTTGCACACACTGAAGGCAATGCATGGTTGGTCAACATGATTTGATTTCTACAGCTCCAGGTAACTCACCTCTGGCATTAGGGTGAGTCCCCTTTCTACAGGGAAAGACAACAGGTATATTTTACTTATTGTTTCCCTAAGATGTTTAAAGGTATAACAAGCCTGAAACATCTTGTTTCCCTACCAAATGTGGTTATTTTTTAATAACCAGTATTATCCATAGATTTCAGAAGGATCCAGCCAGCCTAACAGTCACTGCCAGGTATTCTAGGAAAACACAGGCATGTTCAGACAGCAAGGGGAAAGGATGCCACAATAACAAGACACAGCATGATCAAAGTCTGTGCAGACATTTTCCAGTGAAGCAAATCAAAGGAAGACAGAATCTTACTGCTTACAATGATTCCCTAGAAATAAAGTAAAATCCCTGTACTTTTAGGAACTGTAAGATTAAAGAGAGACTGACTGGAACCTGGTTTTCATGACACTATGATCATAAATGTTCTCTAGATGCAAGTTTAATATCTTATTTATACGCTGAGAATGATATCATAAGCTCACCATAATTTTTCCTTTCATAACAGGTCTAGAAGAAGCACTTACAGGCTTAAGATCCATTGCCTAGAGCTCTGCCTCTCACACAGCCTGATGTGTGATATTGGAATATTAGTGTACTCACAGCTCTATCATAGCAACCCAGTCACCATCATTTTGGTGATGGTCAGTGGTTGGAATGAAATAGGAGAACTAGCAGTGAAGGAAAAATGGTTTTGCTGTGCAGTTACTCTATCCTCAAAGTAATGAAAAATGTCTTTAGAGGACCCACATTGGAGACTGGCACAGATTGACCTGGTTTATGATGGTTTTGTGCTCACCAAGGTGCACGCTCCCGGGGAACTCCAGGTAGGGGCTCTGTCCGTAGGTGTTGACTGCAGACACTCTGAACTGATAATCAGCCTCTTCTGACAGGTTGCTCACTGTGAACTCTGGGACAGGGACGTGGGACTCGTGGCACCTCATCCAGGTAAAGCCAGTTAGTTTCTTGCGTTCCACAACGTAGCCATCGACTGGAATGGGGCGATCCATCTTCGGAGGGGACCACGCTAGCGTCACTGAGGTTTCTGTTTTATTTTTCACCACAGGGTCAGCTGGGGGGTGGGTGGGAGGTTTTTTGGGAGCTGCACAAGGGAAAAAGTAAAAGAAAAAAATAAAAATAATAAGAAGTTTGTAAGGAGAAACAAAGCCTCACTGCAAAAGCTTACGCTGGACTAAAAGCTACGCTTCCTTAATAAACCTCTATAAACACTGGTGCGAGATGAAAAAGCAAGAGAACATATAGAAGATGCTTTTGGGCTGCATTACACAAAGATGTACAATATTCCAACCTCAACAGCTAAACATAAGTAATTTCAGCAAAATATTACAATTGTCTGCACAAAGAGTTTATAATGAACAAATCATAGGCTTAAATTTTCAGTTCTAGATACAGACCCACACCACTTCCTATACAGCTCCTGGGCAAAGCAGATCAACACCCAGCTTGTTATTTTCTATTGTTTAGAAGATGGATAAAACCAGCATCAGAGATTGTTCAAAATCCTGTGCACCCAATTCCTGTTCCAGTTCCCTGATGTGAAACCAGGTTAAAAGTAAAAATAAAAATACCTCGATGGGATTACTTTGGCAAGATGGCACAATTCTGCCCTGATAGTTGCACTGATTTTGTAAATCTGCTGGTGTGGCCCCACCTTGAGTACTGTGTGCAGCTTTGGGCACCACAGTATAAAAAGGGTATAAAAAGGCCACAAAGCTGGTGAAGAGTTTAGAGAGGGAACTGTGAAGAGAGGCTGAAGTCACTTGGTCTGTTCAGCCTGGAGAAGAGGAGACTGAGGGGAGACCTCAACACAGTTTACTGATTTCTCACAATGGAAGGAGGAGGAGCAGGCACTGAGTTCTTCTCTCTGGCAACCAGTGACAGCACCCGAGGGAATGGCAGGAAGATGTGCCAGGGGAGGTTACTTTGGATATTAGGAAAAGGTTCTTCACTGGAACAGCTCCCCAGGGAAGCAGTCACAGCACCCAGTCTGACAATATTCCAGAAGCATTCAAACAATGCCCTCAGACACCTGGTGTGAATGTTGGGGTTGTCCTATGCAGGGACAGGAGTTGGACTCGATGGCCCTTGTGGGTTCCTTCCAACTCAGGTCATTCTATGAATCTGTGATTCTATGATCTTTCTGCTGTCAGAATTTCCATCATACACATTCCTGCAGTCAGGAACAGAGATGTGCTCAAGAGAAGTATTGTGAAGTACATACAGCTACGGCATCCGGAACAGGAATGTAAATCCACTCCATAAAGAGCAGCCTGTGCCAGAAATCTGCATTCTTCATTTCTTATAAAGAGCCTGTTACAGCTGACACTGAATCATGTCAGTCCAGATCCTCAACAATTGCAAATGCAGAACAGTTAAACAGACATTTTAGAGATATAAAAGATAGACATGAATAAACACTGTGTGAGTTTTAGAGTTATGGAAACATCAGTTGCTTGTTATACAGGCTTGGCTGTTCTCTGCAGCCACTTCAGCTGGGTCTCTGTCCTGCTTCTGAATTATATATTATCCCAATCCTTCTGAGTGTTGTAACTTTGTCTCCCATTGGCAACAGCTATCATTGTGAATCTCTGTTCTAGTAAGTTATGCAAAGCCACCTTTAGGGGTTGGGGAATTAATTTCAAAAGGAAATCACAAAGACACGTCCCGACCATAAGACCCTACAATTGAGGAGATGTGGCTAGTTTATGGTACCTTGGGTACCTATGGTACTTTATGGTTGCAAATGTATCCCTGTAGGTATTTGCACAATAAAGGTTTATATTCACTCTCTCATTCCTCTTGAACCCTTTAGAGAAGGCTCAGGTCCCACCAGAGTTATTCATTATGCACTGCCACTGATGCAGTCAAGAGGTTGGGAATAATCTGATATGCTCTAGTTACACATCTACTGACATGGTAAAGGATTAATTTAATTTAATTTCGATTATCTGAAAGGTGTCTGCTTTAAGTCTGCCAACCAGAATCCAACTGTAATCCCAGGAAGAACAACACAGGCAGGAACAATTCATCCCAGTTTAAAGAAGGTGTGCAAGATGGGTGAAACAAGTCATGTTGTAGATACTCAAGTATTCATGACTATAAAGGGAGCCTGTACAATGAGCCCAAACTAAACCTCAGAACTCTGGGACATCTTATCACTCTGCCTCAATTTATCTTAAAAACAGGCATAGTACAAACCAAGATGCTGAGCAAATAATATATAAACACTGTTTGCCCTAAAAATTCTATTAAAATAGCCCAAAACCTGATCTTGATCAGCTAATTGGAAAAAGGCCTCTTCAGGCAGATGCTCAGATATGCATGAAGTGTAAAAATAGGAAATCTCAATGCGATGCACTTTTCCTTCACTACATAAATAGACACCTAAGTGTTTTGGGGTGCACAGTTACCAGCCTGTCAGTGACTGCTGGTCAGAGCTGGATGCCAAAGGTCCCATTAGTGTAGCATTAAGCTGAACACTAGACCCTGGAATCAGATCTCATGACCTTAACACCAGAAACTGTAACGTAATATTTTGATCAGAAGTATCTGTTCGCGTGAAGGCAGCTCCTTACCTTTTTCTATCCCATGAATCAACATTTGCTTCATAACTTCAACAGGAAAGTCTGAAATCAAACTGAACTGTGCTGTTCCCATCCTGGTTGAACGTTAAAGATTTCCAAATACCTTAGAAACTGTCACAATGTTAAGCATGACACTTACTTCATTTTTCCCTCATTTTAGCTCAATGGCACCAGAATGTCTCAACCAAGTTTAGGTAACGCAAGAGTTACAAACCTTTATAGAATCATAGAGTTATAGAATGTCCTGATTTGGAGGGGATCCACAAGGATCATTTGAGTCCAACTCCTCTCCCTGCATAGGACAACTCCAACATTCACACTGTGTGGCTGAGGCTGTTGTCCAAATGTTTCTTGAATATTGTCAGGCTTGGCACCGTGACTGCTTCCCTGGGGAGCTGTTCCAGTGCTCCACCAACCTCTGGGTGAAGAACCTTTTCCTAACATCCAACCTAACCCTCCCCTGGTGCATCGTCCTGCCATTCCCTCAGGTCCCATCATCGGTCGACAGAGGGAAGATTCCCTTTTACCACTCAGTAACTGCAATTTGGAGGTGGTGGTGGGAGAAAAGAAGTATTAATCTTCCCAAATGGTGACTAAAGTTGGCGACTTATTGACATGTAAATTGAAACCGCAGCAGATCCGGAAACCACATGCAAGTCCTGTGCCTTAAATGAAGAATCTTTTGCCTAGGAAACACAATGTCATCAAAATAAAGCTTTATAAATTTAGGCAACTTCACCAAAATTTCATTTCTGGTCTGATCTCAACGGCACTGCATCCTACTGCTCCTGCTCTGTCAACAGAAACCCTTGCTCAGATCAGATGTTCCAAATGAAGGAATTCTTTAGCCTGCATGTTTTATCAGTCTCTCCAAAGTCCATCAAGACAAAAGTCCCACCATTCACAGCATAGTTACCATCAATTCACAGGGTCTTCCCAGCTTTGCCATATCAAAGATAGGATGAGGGAGGACACAGCTTTGCTGGTTTCCACAAAAGGAAAGAAATACGTTTTCAGGAGAGAGCATTTACCCTTTTAACAGGTTTTTTTTGTTTATATATATTTTTACTTCAATGCAAGCATCTTAACAAGCTGAAATTGAAGTAAGATGTTTCAAGTTTGGTGAATGATTGAATGCCTCCGAAATGCTTTGGGTGAACATGGGCAGATGTTCCTACATAGATGATTTTTCTTGTTTAAAATGAAAATAACTCTACCAAAAATTTTCAAGGCACCTCTCTACTCCTCTGTCATAGCCAGCAAAACTACAAGCTACCCTCATGGCTCTGTGGACTCAAGACCTGGGGAAGCAACGTAACCAAGCTGGGAGGAAGGGTTGATCTGTTAGAGGGTAGGATGGCCCTGCAGAGGGACCTGGACAGACTGGAGAGATGGGTCAATTCTAATGGGATGATGTTTAATAAGTCCAAATGTCGGGTACTTCATTTTGGACACAACAATCCCATGCAGAGCTACAGACTGGGGACAGAGTGGCTGGAGAGGAGTCAGGCAGAAAGGGACCTGGGAGTGCTGGTTGACAGGAAGCTCAACATGAGCCAGCAGTGTGCCCAGGTGGCCAAGAAGGCCAATGGCATTCTGGCCTGCATCAGGAATAGTGTAGTGAGCAGAACCAGAGAAGTTATCGTCCCCCTGTACTCGGCACTGGTCAGGCCTCATCTGGAATATTGTGTACAATTCTGGGCCCCCCAGTTTGGGAAAGATGTCAGGATACTGGAATGTGTTCAGAGGAGGGCAATGAAGATGGTGAAGGGGCTGGAGCACAAGCCCTATGAGGAGCAACTGAGGGAGCAGGGGCTGTTTAGTCTGAAGAAGAGGAGACTCAGGGGAGACCTCATTGCTCTCTACAACTACCTAAAAGGAGGTTGTAGTCGGGCAGGGGTTGGTCTCTTCTCTCAGGTGACCAGTGACAAAACTAGAGGGCATGGACTCAAGCTTCCTCAGGGAAAGTTTAGTCTTGATGTGAGGAAAAAATTCTTGACTGAAAGGGTGATTGGCCATTGGAATGCGCTGCCCAGGGAGGGGGTGGAGTCACCGACCCTGGAGGTGTTTAAGGGGAGATTGGAGGTGGCACTGAGTGCCATGGTTTAGATGATGGTTGGTGTTAGTGTTGGTGTTGGTGTTAGTGTTGGGTTATAGGTTGGACTTGATGATCTCAGAGGTCCTTTCCAACCTTGTGATACTGTGATACTGTGACACTTGCTGACTCTCCCCTCCAAATCCTCAGTGAAGCAAGAGAGGGAGAGAGCGCTCTCTATTTGCTAGAAGTATTCTCTCCATAGCAAGAATTGATAAATGCCACTCAAAGAAACTAATGATTTTGGAAAATGAAGGTCAGTGTGTATGTAGGTGGAGAACCCACAGTGCTCTGTACAATGAAAGAGGACAACTGCAACATATGCAACTTACATGATGTTCTCAGAGCACCACCTGATGGGGAAAACATCCCTTCCCTCGTGTTTTACTCAGCTATCAGTTTACAGTCACTTCAGCATGAAATGAGAACAGAATGGAGGAGATGCTTCTTTGTACCATGCTCTTTCCCCAGGATGCTGCTTCTCTCTCTGTAACATCTCATAACACCAGCGTTCAGGCTGTTGACCTTTCGTGGCAGACCTCAAACCTTCTGCTGTCTTTGGACAACAAACTTACCATGGCAGTACCTAGAACAACAGCGCTAACACAGCAGGACCTGCTCAGGGGGGAAGACACAACACCAAAGCCTAATAAAAGTGAAGCTTACTGGTCACAGTGAACTGGGTAGAAGTCCTGCTTTCATCAGCCAGGAAGGCAATCTCACCAGCATCTTCCAGCTTACACTCTCGGATGATCATGGTGTGTTGCTTGCCAGAGCACGTGATGGAGATACGATCACCGGGTTTCACTTCTTCTTTGTTTTTCAGCCATCGGATGTTCTTGCATTCCTCATCCAGCTCCACGCAGAAGATGGCTGTATCATTTATGAAGACTGCAGTCTTCCGTGGAAGCTTTTTAATGATGTTTCCTTTAAATAAGTAAGAAACTATGATCAGCAAAGAGCAGATATTAATATCTCTGGCAGTGCTGGGCCATGCAGACTATGACAGGATGAGCCAACAGCTCTCATCTAATCAAAACATTGCAGATGCTATGCAGACATCCCTAAACGAATTCCTAGGCTCTGAGTTACACAGAACAGATAATTCCAAGGACACATTTTGGCCTTCAAAGAGACAAAACCAATCTTGTTTGACTACAGTCACTCAGGTTTCGAGCCTAACATGCAGAATCTGCACACACAAGGTATGTGGCCTGGCCAAGAGCAGAGGTGACAGCGATACGGTTTTCATTGTTCACATATGCTGGGAAATCAAACTAAACCAAACTAAAACTTTGAAAAAATAGGTCAGTCTTAAATCATACAGGTCACCTGAATTAATAGAAAACATACTGAAAACCTCAGATTTCATTTTAGAATCAATCCAGAAACTCAGCTGCAATAAAATTCACTTACTCGTGGCCTTTCCAAGCAGCTATCGTGATTATGACTTATCAGAATAACCTCAAAGTTACAACATATGACTATTCCCAGGAAAGCTTAGATAAAGCATCAGGAAACCACCTCTGTTGACAGATGGTTCCAGCCCTGGAACAGTCCCTGTGAGGTAAAAGTGCCCTCAACCCAGGCAAAGCACACAGAGCTATTTAGTGAGAAGCAATGCTGAACCCCTCCATCAAATAACAGAACACATTTCATCAGCAGGATTCAAGACTCTGATTCTCTGTTCATCCTCCCCGAAGCCTGGCCACGTGTCTGCTCCTTGCTTCCCTCAGGGATATTCCCATCCCTCAGCCTTTTGCATCCTGCCAAGCTCTCACATTCTCCCAACCCCACCCTGCTCTCTAGAATCTTCTCCCCCTGGGGCAGGCACAGGGCTCCCCCAGGAAGGCTCTGCCTTTTTCCCTCCTGAGAGCTCCATCTGGCTCCATCACTCTTCTTTAATCAAACATGTACCATAGCACAAACAAATAAAACAAATACCAGCTGTCCTACTGAGAACAAACACTCTTGGAGTGTTTGGCTGGTCTAGACCTAACAGGAGGTGCAATAAAAAGTTGTCTATCTGAACTCTCCCTCATCTCCAGACTAAATTTCCCCTTCTGCCTTCACCCATGCACTCTCTCAACTCTTTGCTAATTATACAAACAGGAATTTGCACAAGGATGAACATCACCCAGCTGTCTTGCACCAATTTATGTAGAAAAGAACTTGTTCTGGTTTCACTGAGAGTAAAGTCAGGCTTCCAAAGAGACAGGAATAGCACAAGTTATGAAAGGTCTCCAGATCACACAACAGGAAACATATCAATGATATCAGCATAAGCATCATCAAAACTGCGAGTCCTGGAGTTGTACTGGTAGGGTCTTGTTCATACAGGAAGTCGCAGAGCTTGGAACTGCTCTTCTTGGAGTCCTGCACTTGGGACACAACAACCCCATGCAGCGTTGTGTGGAGTGGCTGGAGAGCTGCCTGGTGGAGAAGGACCTGGGGGTGTTGGTTGACAGCAGGCTGAGTATGAGCCAGCAGTGGCCCAGGTGGCCAAGAAGGCCAATGGCATCTTGGGCTGTGTCAGACACACCGTGGCCAGCAGGACCAGGGAGGTGATTGTACCCCTGTGCTCAGCACTGGTGAGGCCACACCTCAAGTACTGTGTTCAGTTCTGGGCCCCTCACTACAAGAGAGACATTGAGGTGTTGGAGCACGTCCAGAGAAGGGCAACGAGGCTGGGGAAGGGGCTGGAGAACAAGTCCTACAAGGAACAGCTGAGGGAGCTGGGGCTGTTTAGCTTGGAGAAGAGGAGGCTGAGGGGAGACCTCATCACTGTCTATGGCTGCCTGAAAGGAGGCTGTGGCAGAGTGAGTGTTGGTCTCTTCTCTCAAGTGACAGGTGATGGGACAAGAGGACATGGTCATAAGCTGCGCCAGGGGAGGTTCATAATGGATATTGGGAAGAATTTCTTTACCAAAAGGGTTCTCAGGCACTGGAACAGCTGCCCAGGGAGGTGGTTGAGTCACCATCCCTGGAGGTGTTTAATAAATGGGTAGATGAGTTCTTGAGGGACACGGTTTAGCAGAGGATGGGTACAGTTGGACTTGATGATCTCCAAGGTCTTTTCCAACTGGAAGATTCTATGATCCAATGGTCCCTTCTACAGGCACACCTGTGTCTCTGATGTGCCTGTCTACTGGTTGTGAGACACTTACACCATACTCAGCTCAACACTGACTTGCACTTCAGTCCTGAACCACCACACTCAGGAGACTTGAACACGGACCTACCTCCACATTTTGCCCCTTTCACATCAGCTTTCCAAACTCCAGAGAACAGCTCTGGATGTCAGCGATCTCAAGCGTGGATATGATTTCCAATCTGAAACCACATTGTCGCTGACCACAGAGTGCATCACCCATCCGACCATAAACCACAGCTGCTAAGCCAGCTGCCCAGTGTGGTCAGCACCACTCTTGGACAAGATTCACCATTGCATTTGCCAGACACCAGACAAGACCTGTGTAAGACAGTGCCAGGGGCACATCCATTGCTTCAGATCACGTTAAGGAAAGTCTATGATGCTAGGCTACAGCTCAAGGCCTTGTCTTCTAGGAAGCCTTTTTAAGCATAGGGCCCCACCAGGTGATATCTCTTGTGCAACAATACAATCTGTCCCCAATCTATGACCTTATGTCCTGGATATATCTTGGCAAAAGACCCAGGGACCCACTGACCCACCACACATGACTCTTTTCTCAGGGATTCTGCTGTTCTTCACTGCAAACACCACAAGATCGAGTCTGGAGTCTCACGCGTGAATCTCACTTATCGGTAGGCAAGGCTTGGTCAATGTGAAAGAGCAAAACCCTCTCCTTACCTTGAACAGTCAACTCTGCGATGGTCCTGCTCCCTTCTTTCATCTCACAGATGTAGACAGCATCATCATCTGTGGTGACATTCTGGACAGTGAGCCGGCGGTACGTGCCCTCCTCTTCGATGTTGTATTTCTTGCTCTGCCGGAGTTTGGTTTCCTCCTTGAACCAAGCTGTCTCTGTGCTAGGAACAGGCACTTCACATTGGAAGGTGGCAGATTCCTTCTCCCTCACTTCAAGATCCTTCAGTTTTTCCTTGAAAGGTATTGAAGGTTCTTAAGAGGATAAAAACAGAAAGCAGAAACAAGAATTTGTGATGGTCTGGGGTAAGATGTGTGCAAATAAATACATTAATAGTAAAAAATTAGATATCAACACTCCTTATTAATTACATTGATTTGTCCTGAGCTGCCACCTAAACCTGTAATCAAGCTACTACAGGTGTTCTCTCATGTAAAAAAAAACCTTAGATCCCAGCAGAAGTATTTTACAGGAATTAGAATAATTTAGAATCACAGAATCATTTAGATTGGAATAGAATCTTAACATCATCAAGTCCAACTATGGACTGAGTTTGTTTCTATACTTACCTAAAAAGAAAGAAGTAACAGCATGAACTGCAGTACCTGCCCCACAACACCCCACAGAGGAATTTGCTCGAATCCAACGTGATATGAACCATCTTTTGAAACATCAGGTTAATAAATTCTACTCTTATTGGAACAGGATGGTCCTAAAAGTCCCTTTCAACTCAAACCTTTCTATGATTCCATGATCTGAAAGGGCATAGAAAGATTAGAGCTGGCTGTGCACACAAGAAAAGATGTGGGGGAAAGCACAGAATTAGCTGATGGAGGAGTTTTCTATTCTTCCAACAGCACCAAAGCCTCTGTATCAGCTTTTACCAACGACAATAAAAGATTTAGAGAGAGAACCCACATTTCCCAACTGCCTCTGCTTTTAACCAGCAACAGGACTGCAGCACTCCAGCTCAGGGAGAAACCAGAGTGTAGATCAAACGTGCAAAAGAGTTGCTTGGCAGTGAGGGAAGATGTTTTATGAACAGGACAATGCTTAATTCCTGTGACAGCCGTGCTGTGAAATCATCTCGATTCCCCAGCACTAAACTGGAGAAGGGGGAGTTGGGCTGAGGAGGACAGCTGGTGGTCACAGCCACAGGGCTGGTGTCACAGTCATGTCACAGCCTTGGATTAACCAGTGCTAATGCATCACCACTCATGAGGGATCATGTCTTGACAGGTACGTTCATCTTCTAATAACTGCTGCACCAGCTTCTAGGCTTTTCTTGTGACTCCATTCTCCCTGACCCCACACACACCCCCAGGCTGGTGATTTCATGTGGTCATGAGCAGTCAGCTATGCTAGGTATTAGTCTAAGTGTCAAACAGGAGCAGAGTTTTTATGAACCCACACCTCTGGTGGCACATCCCACTAAGAGTCACCATGCTCCAGAAGCTGACAAAAGACAAATAAAGGCCCTCAAACATCCCACATCCAAGTTTTGATGTCCAGGCACCTTGATTTGTAAAATTCAGATCTAGTAGCTCAGCATCTGAGACTGTTACCTGTTCCCTCCTGTCCCCCACGGAGACAGGAGCTGCTACAGGAGCAGGATTGTCCTTCATCTATTTGCTTTTTTTTGAACTCAAGCCCTGGAAATTCAGTTTTTCAGTCTTTGATCTCACCTCTGGCACGGCCACAACTGCAGCTGTCACAAACACCTCCAAACATTTCTAGCTGAGCACAGCCTGGATAGACAGACCAGATCCTAAGGGTTTGACAGGACACCAGGAGGGACCAATGTTATCTGCTATCTTGGTTATTATCCTGAGATTAAAACCTGACTGGGAAGCCGTGCAATACTTTTAGGAGAAAGAAGGTGACTCAAGCTCACAAAGTCATCAGAATCATAGGATTATTTGGTTGGAAGGGACTTAAAAGACCATCCAGTTCCAAACCACGTGCCATGGGCAGGGACACCTCCCACTGGATCAGGGGGCTCAAAGCCCCATCCAACTTGGCCTTGAACACCTCCAGGGATGGGGCATCCATGACTTCTCTGGGCAGCCTGTGCCAGGGCCTCACCACCCTCACAGAAGAAAATTCTTCTTAATTTCTAAGTCTCTCTTCTTTCAGCTTAAAACCATCGTTGCTTGTCCTATCC
The DNA here is from genome assembly GCA_033558185.1 of Dromococcyx pavoninus. NCBI lineage: Eukaryota > Metazoa > Chordata > Aves > Cuculiformes > Neomorphidae > Dromococcyx > Dromococcyx pavoninus. The sequence goes on along the minus strand of JAUMJL010000400.1, from coordinate 70,792 downwards.
CTGCACTCCCTGATAAAGAGCCCCTTTCCTCCAGACCTCTTTAAGTACTGGAAGGCTGCTAGAAAGTCTTCCCAGAGCCTTCTCTTCTCTAAGCTAAACAACTCCAACTCTCTCAGCCTGTCAACTTGCTTATTTTCTTAAATATTTTACCTTAATGCACCTCAATTCAAGTCAAAGTCCTGCCTTGAAAAGCCTTCAGCTATGGTTACACAGTCCTGCTCTGCCTGTGCTCAACATTTTAATACTCCCTTTTTCTTTCACCAACAGGCAACTGAAACTCCAGTCTTGCAATCCCATAAACCACCTCTGGAAGCACCCCGTGTGGTCATGGAAAATGATGCAGTCCTAATTCTCACACCATGGGAACAAACAAGAGGATGAGCTCAATAGAGCATTAATCAGAAGGCCTAAGGACCTGGATGCAGCATTGCTGTGTGAGACAGGAGCGAGGCTGGACCTGACACTGAGCTCAGGGACAGGACCAAGGGGCCAGAAGGAAATATGAGATGTGCTTGAGAAGCACACAAGTGTCCCATACTTGGAGCAACTGGCCATATCATTAACCCCTCTCCCTTTACAGTCACTAAACAGTATCTAACGTTAAAACACCAAAAAAAAGAGCTGCTCTAGGAAAAAGTTTTTAAATGCATAAAGACAGAAGACTGGGTTGGTTCATTTGTATGTGTTGCAGTAACAGCACTGCTTTTCCAACAAAGGAAAGTAGTCACAAGGTTGTCTTTGGTAGCTTGGGGTCCCAGATAGGCACTGAAAGCAGCTTTGTTTTCATCCTACTGACACATGCACACACATCTTACCTCTCGCAGAACAGGCCTTGCAGAGAGGCAGCAGCTGATAAACCGAATCCAAACCTGGGATTCACCCAGCCCATTGCTTTCCTTTGTTTTTTTTTGCTTTGGAGGTGTGAGAGAGGCTCCAAACCCCACCAACCTCTTCTTCATAAATATACCTGCATGCTCTTTACATCATCTAGCATGTATCTGGTCAGACAAAGGGGGTTAATTTTGGTCAGAGGACTACAGAAGGACCACGGGTCTCTTTAGAACAGGCATCCTGAATAATTCATCTGGCCTATAACCTGTACCCTGCCCAGGTCTGAGAGATGCTCAGGGGGGAACATGTCTCCAGCTGATGAAGAGGCAACACAGATCTCAAGGAAAGCTCTGTGGAAGGCAGGTGGCTCATCTCCCTTGTCAATAGTCTAATCTACACAGTCTGAGTATATAATGATATAAAACTACATTAATAGGGCTTATTCTGAGGAAGGAAGCATTAAACTTTATACCAGCCTTTCAGTGCCCTTTCCACTTCACTAGTTAAGTTAAAAACTCATTCCCCCACTGGTCAACATGGTGACTAGAGCAGAGACCTCTGTTACTCTCTTTAGCCCTGCATTGGCCAGCAGCCTGCCAGATTTTGATGCTTACGTTGCAAATTCTCTAGCATAGGCATCCTCTCTTACCTATTTGTACAGCACCCAGCAGAATTCAGAACTATTTCGTGTTGTAACTACCATAGGCACATCAGGAAGAGTTGCTGCAGATAGTTATCTATGTTATGTTATATTTGATCTGACAGACTCCATAAATACTGACGGCTCGTTTCCAAGTGCCCGTTTGCCATGTGTTAATTAACCTTTCACAAGGTAGTTCTCAATGTAAGCTCACTTTAAGTATGATTCAAATACAGAAGATAAAGTCATTTAGCTATCAGCTGTTTCCCTTATTATCCAAAATGCTCATAATATCTGAAATGTCCCTGTGAGATAAGCAAAAGTGTGTTTAGCTGAAGTTGCATGCGACCTATTTCTCACAGGGATCCTCTGTTTCAGATAAGAAGTGCCACCAACTCCCATCTCCAATCCTCACAAATATTAGAGCTGATTAGAAATTATTTAACATTAAACAAGAAAGATTATTTCTGTTCTTTCAGTTTCACAGCAAAATGCCGAGTTTGCTCAAAACATTCAATTATTCTAATGTTCTTTGAGAAAATCTGTGTCAGAATGAATGAAGTGGAAATGTGATCTGTTCTGGAGCTTTTTGGAAGGTAGAGTTTGATGGTTTCCTGAATATATCCTTTCCTAAAGATGCTCTCCCAGCTGGGCTGTGTCTCCCACAGTACAAAGCACTTTCAGCTCTGCTCAGGTCCCCAGAGCTCCACGTACACATGAATCCTGGGAACCATGGAAGAGAAATTTAGACACAGCTGACACAGTGGGGGAAGAGGAGCAAGATGTGCCTGAACTGCACACCTTGCAAGCAAGAAGAACAGTTCAAGTGGATGTCATTTCACACAGAAGCCAACTAAAAGTACAAAGCAGGGTTCTTCTGATCACTCCAAAACAATCGTTATCTCAAAGCATTTACTTTCATGAGAGCCCAGTGGTGTGAATCTGGATGGCAAATCTTTGTCCTTGTAACATCTGGACTCCCAGGACATGGCTCACATCCATTAATTCAGATTGCCCTGAGAGGTCATTCAATTCATCCCTAATATAGGTATGTTTTGGAGAGGGGTATATATTTTTTGACTGTATAGTTTTTTCTATTAATCTGGTTTTAGCCAAAGAAGCAATACTCATTAAGGAATATAAGGAAGGCAATAACATCTCTAAAGGAGGAGAAATAAGAGATCTACAAAAACCTGCCCATTGGGAAAAAATATGAGATAGAAACAGCAAAGGAAAACCCTGAGGAAGCCTGGAGCAGGAGCAGCTCATAGAGCTAGTAGGAAACTGCAAGACCTTAGGCAAGATTGAACCTGGCTGCTTGTCTTGAGAACATACTTCTCCAGGGTGTCATAGCCTTTTTTGTTTGGTCCATACCAAGAAAACTAGCAATGAGATGATGTTATTTTTTAAAAGCAGGTCCTGCTAACACATATTTTGCTAAGAATAGGTGCAGCCTGCAAAGAAGCCAATGTTTCCTTAACCTTCTCAAGGCTTGACCTGGTCTTCTGACTTGCCTACATTTCCTCTTGCCTATTCCTGGCTTTCTCACAGCCTCTCCTTTTATTTTTCCAGGGGTACGTTTTCACTCTGCATAACAAAAATTATATGTGATAACATGGAGAATTCTTCCAAAGGGAGCTGTGTAATTGTGCACAGACAAGTTTCCACCACCACCTTGTGCCTCTGGTCTTCTTCCCAGTTACTGTGCTTTCCTATTCTCCTTTCTAGCTCTGCATTTCTCAAGCTCTCTTTCAGATCTCAGATGTAACTCCCATGATAGTGGCTATCCAAAATCACTTCAGGTCAGAGAGGAATAAAGTGGCCTCAGCACCAGTCTGTTTATCCAGTCTCTATCCTATTTGGCTTGCAACCTTTAACCTTTTCATACAGGATCTGATTACTGTATTCAGGGACTCACATGAACATTGTTTGGCCCAGGCCCAAGGATGGAGACCTGTACGCTCTTCTTGCTAACTTTTCACGTGGCCTCAGGATATCTCCAAAGCCCTCAGGAAATTCAGGTCGCTTAAAGTCAGTTATTTGTGTCCCTTGTATCCTCTCTGCTCTTTGGTTTAGCAAGAATCATAGAGTCATGGAACTCTTTAGGTTGGAAAAGACCCTTAACATCAAGTCCAACCCTCAACACTGTCAAGTCCACCACTAAACCATATCCCCCCAAGTGCACATCTACACATCTTTTAAGTACCTCCAGGGATGGTGACTCCACTTCCCTGGGCAGCCTGCCAACGTTTGACAACCCTTTCAGTGAGGAAATTTTTCCTAACATCCAGTCTAAATGTTCCCTGGCTTAAAGGTTTACTCTTGGGCAGTATTCCCTATGTTCTTTCACATCTCATGTTTCAGATGTGATTTTTTTTTGTGTAGCTTGTGATTTTTTTTCCCTTGGTTTGGATACTTAGACCCCAGGACGTTCCTTAATCGAAATAATCAACTTTTTATTTTCCTTAATTGTGAGAGCAACACTCTGTCCTATAGAATCATAGAATGGTTTGGGTTGGAAGGGACCTTAAAGATCATCCAGCTCCAACCCCCCTGCCATGGGCAGGGACACCTCCCACACCAGACCTGTATCTTCTCCTTTGAGAATTACATCTGATTCACTACATCTCATTTAGGAAGAGATCAAAAATCTTCTTTTAGATTGACAGAAGATAGGAGGTAAGCTAGAGGAGAGGCTGGACCTGTGCCCTGAGAGCCTGCTAAGAGCCAAATTACAGGCAAGATGCTGGACTAGGTAGTCTTCTTTATTGTTGTTACCTTTAAAAGAGCCATGTGTATTCTTACAGAGATTCTTGAAATTCTGTGAATCAAAATGCCAGAGCGAATTGAAGCTCATGAAGCTTCTCTTTCCTGGTACCTATAGACACAGACTGTGGATCTATAAATATGCCATTACCTGCAGAAAGACCAACCCAGCAGCATGGTGCTTACCAAGGGTGGCTGCTTGGGGGATTTAACCTCTTCTGCACGACTGAGCAAAGAGGAATTTCTGACAAGCTGACCTACCCCACCTAAATATGATGGTAAATGAGCTAATAGCATCACCAATGGCATAAACACCAGAATTAAAAGATCTCCTCATTACTATATCACTCTGAGCTGTTTCTGGAGGACTGAGAAAGACTTCTGGTGACACAAAGGAAAATCATTATTCAAGGCCTAATTATAACCAACACACATAGATTTTCCATGGCAGCCTTGGCCTGGTCAGAAAGCCCAACATGGTATAGTGTAACACAGAAACAGACCACAAACATTTCCACTTAAGCCCTCTGACTCACAGGCATCTCTTGACAATGGACATTGATAAATAACCCATTCCCATGGTGCTTGCTCCCAGAGCTGCTGCTTGGCATGCTTTCCCCATCTTCTTTGGAACAAGTTGCACCCATTGGGAATAATCAGATAAGGATGGGGAGAGAGGATGGGATTTGTCTTTGCAAGACAATCCTTGAGAAAGTAACGGCGCTTGGGCCATCCTCAAAGTGAACACCCACCCAAGAGCCAGGATTGGTCTTCAGCTCCGAGTTCCAATTAATGAGGTAATCACAGCTTTATGGAAGAGGACAAATGCCCTTCCCAACACCACTCAGCACCTCCAATGGATGGCAATGAGTGGGACAACTGCCAGAGAGTTCCACAGATCAGGTGTCACTGATGGACACGGGGACTGAGTCACTGATGGGAAAGACTGTGAGTGTGAAAGAAGAGGTCCAGAAAAGGGAAACCAGACACCAAATAAAAGCTGAGAGTCTTAAAGATGCCTATGAAATACAGACCATTCCTAGGCATTTGGATTTCTAATCTCTTCTGCTGCCAGTCAAAAACATCCATTTCACCACCCAACTGGCAAAGTGTTTTACATCTGAGAGTTAATTTGCAGGTGCTGCCTAGGTTACAAACTACCTGCTGTAACCTTACCAAATGGGAGAGGAGCTTGAAAATTTAGAGCTTCCTTTGTGAAAATATGTATGTCATGTTTTTGTCACTCTTCTGTAGAGCTTGACCTGATCTCCACCAACACTGAGGTACCTTCTGAAGGCAAGTCCATCACCCCTAGTTACAGCAAACAGAGGCACCCTGGACTTGGTGGACATCCTAGAGCATGCAGGAACCATGGGCTAAGCAGCAACAAAAGATGGGAAAAGAAACCTGGCAAAACAAGGCTGCTCATTACTCACTCTGTACAGGAAAACTGCAATGGACTGTACTTAGAGTTGGAGCAGGTGCTTCAAGGGACCAAGGTAGCACGACACAGTTTGCAGGGAAGGGTTTCCCCTATTCCTGGTTAAATGGCATGTGTGTGCCAGTTCAACCAAACCCCGTGGTGATTATAAAGGATGGAAAGATGGGCCTTCGGCAGTTCCCGATCCAGACAATGATAACAGATCTCTTATACTGCTATAAAACTAGGACAGATGGGAGATTTAGAGATCTGGTTCATCCCAGCTGCCCCACAAGCAGCCAGTTCTACACCATCCATCCCTGACTGTTCCCTTCCTAGACCCCACAATGAAAAGACTCTCTCTCCAAGTTATCTATTCCAGTGCTTGATTCCCTTTAGACCCGGAGGGCTTTTATTCATGTCTAACCCACACCCCTTCGCAGCAGTTGGGTGGCAGTTTTGGTCACACTCCAACCCCAATTTGGAAGTGCAGTGCTTGCCTCCTTGCACACCTGGTGAGAAACATAACCACCCACCTTTGACGGTGACGAGCACGGAGCTGTACGTCTGACCTGCCAGGTTGGAGGCCGTGCAGGTGTACAGGCCATTGTCCACCTGTTTGCAGAAGAGGATCTTCAGCACAAAGTTCTCCTGATCGTCCTCATAGATGACGTGGCGCCGCCCTTCCAAAATGACCTCATTGTCCTTCTTCCACACGATCTCAGGCTTAGGCTCGCCCGTCACGTAGCAGCTCAGCTTGGCGTGCTTCCCCTCCGTCACGCTGCACGTGCGCGTCAACGCCCCAAAAGTTGCGTTGCGGGCGCCTTTGGTGGTAAGTCCAGCCGCTCTCTCGTAATCCCGGGAGAGGCTGTAGCCAATGCCAGACAACCCTTCTGCCTTGCAGTAAGACTGGGCAGATGTTGAATCAAGAGACCCACGGGAGGAGTCTATCATCCTGATCTCCTCCCGCCTCTTTTGCAAGTGAGACAACAAGGACGCCGTCTTGCCGCAGCTGGTATCGAAGTGGCTGCTGCTGCCTGGGTTGGAAGAGCCTTGTGTTTCCACCACCAGTGCAGCCGAAGCACTGGCAGAGCCGATGGGATTCTCTGCCCGGCAGGTGTAGGTGCCACTGTCCCCCAGCCGGGCACACTGGATGGTCAGAGCGTTTGACTCCCCAGCAGACTCAATCTGGAAGCGACCGGCATCAGCCCGGTTCCGCAGGTGTCTCCCATCCTTTTCCCAGTTCACCGAGAGGGGAGGGCTGCCCTGGACTTTGCATTTGAACATGGCATCTTCTCCCAAAGTTACTTTGATGGAGGAAGGTTTCTGGATGAAGTACGGGGCTGACTCCGTTACTGTGGTCTCCTCTCCAACTTTGATGCTGACAGCTGCAAAAGCTTCCCCAATGGTGTTCTTGGCCCGGCAGATGTATTGGCCACTGTCCTCCAGGCTCAGATCATAGATTGTTAGCCTATAGAGATCCCCATCTTCTGTGGTTTTAAATCTTCCTCCAGACTGTACTGGAAGTTTATCCTTTTCCCAGCTCACAGCTGGGATGGGGTTTCCAATGATCTGGCAGCTCAAGGTGGCGTCCTTCCCTACAGATACCATAAACGCCTTAGGCCGAGTCAGGAACCGGGGGACCCCACTGAACGAGCTGTAATCCATCTTGGCTTCCTAAAGGGTGAGAAAAAGAAATGTCAAGAGAGAGCAGATTAGATGGTGAAGACCAAGAACTGCTGCACTTATATTTTTGTCATCTGGAACAGTCTGTTTGGGGCACGTTTTCATTGTCCTTCTCATCATGGGCCAGAGGTCTTTGAGTATTTTAGGTCTTGGAGGTTCCTTACATTTGAGTTTAATAAAGTGCTGATGGAGAAGGTAGCTCACTCGGGTGACTACCAAGAGGATGGAGATTCCCTTTTTGCAAGGAGTCACGTGGAAAAGACAAGAGGTAAAGGGGAGATTCTGATTGTATTCCAGAAGAAAGTTTTTCACCATAAGAACTCCCAATGGAAGTGGTGGATTCCTCTACATTGAAACACCTTAAGGCTCAGCTTGACAGAGTTGTGCCATCTCTTTTAAACTACATATTACCTAAAGGGTTGGACTAGATGATGCCTGGTCCTTTCCAACTTGGCATTCTGTGATTCTCACTTTCTCAGAGGAGTCACTGGGTAAAACACCAATTTTCAGGGAGTTTCTACAGAAAGAACATGATGGTCCCTTTCAGTTTTTGGTACTAGGAAAGTGACCTGCACTAATGTTGTAAAACATATTGGCTGGTTCTGTAGCTGTAGAGAAACAAATGGACATGAAACATGGAGAGATGTGCCTACTCATCAAGACACCTCCTCCATCATGCTCATCTTTTCATTTTCACCTCTTTTTCTCTCTGTGCATAGAATCGTAGAATGGTTGAGGTTGGAAGAGACATTAAAGATCATCCAGTTCCAACCCCTCTGTCATAGGCAGGGACACCTCCCACTAGACACCTCCCACAGGGTGCTGAAGGTCCCATCTGGTTGCACTTGCTCTTTTAAATTTGCCTTTTAAAAAAAACCCATCTGCTTCTACAACATGCTCCATTTCTCCCGCTGCCCTCTGTGGTCATTACCCATCCCTAGGCCTTATTCCCTGAATCACATTCACACATACCTTATGGTAAATCCCATTTCTCCAGGTGAGAACTCACAGATATGCCTGTTGTATTATTAGAATCACAGAATCACGTGGTTGGAAAAGACTTTTGAGGTCATTGCGTCCAACTGTACCTGTCCACTATGAAACCAGATCCCTGAGCACCTCACCTTCAACACCTTTTAAACCTTTTAAACACCTTCAGGGTTGGAGAATCAACCACCTCCCTGGGCAGCTGTTCCAGTGCCTGAGAACCCTTGCAGTGAAGAAATTTTTCCTGATATCTATTCTAAACCTCCCCTGGTGCCACTTGAGGCCATTTCCTCTCATCCTATCACCTGTCACTTGGGAGAAGAAACCAACATCCAACTCAGTACGGCCTCTTTTCAAGTAGTTATAGAAAATTATAAGGTCTCCCCTCAGCCTTCTCTAAGCTAAACAAAACCTCAGCCGTTGCTCATAAGACTTGTTCTCCAGGCTCTTCCCAGCTCTGTTGCCTTCTCTGGACACACTCCAGCCCCTCAATGTCTTTCTTGTAGTGAGGGGCCCAAAACTAAACCCAAGATTCAAGGTGCAACCTCACCAACACCGAGTACATGGACACAACCACTTCCCTGGCCCTGCTGACTGCACTGTTTCTGATAGAGGCCAGGATGCCATTGGCTTTCTTTGCCACACTGCTGGCTCATATTGATGATGTTTCTCTTCATTCTCAGCTTCTACTGGACCCAACCACTGAGATACAGATACTTTGATGGCAATGGTAGCCAGTGAGTATCAATGGGTTATATCCAGCGTCATCCAGATGGTGCAGGGCCTGGCACAGCTGCAGTGGGGATGAGCGTGCACATCTTGGTGCACACACACCACGTACACAGGAGCACAAAGCCACGTGAAGAAACCACCATGGGGAATGCACACAGTAATCCAGATGGTGCCAGGCTTCTCCAAAAAAAAGGCCCACGTGGCTTAGGGCTTACAGGAAAGATGTCTCATCACCCGCTTATGCTCAGCTGCTCTCAGAGGGAGCTGCGTGCCAGCCTGCAGCTGTTTGATGATACAGATCAGCCAAGGGGACAGGGCTTAGACATCATTCAAAACTAAAGCTTATGGTACCTCTGGTGCTTTTGTGTCCCAAGAAAGTCAGAAGCAATCAGTGGCACTAATCTTTACAGCCTCGTTCGCTCGCACACAGAGTCTACCCATCCCTGTACAACTGCAGAGCAATGCAACAGAGGTCTCCACTTTCAGGGTCCCCATGAAGTCTACCTAACACACAAGCTCTTCTTGCTTCTTCACTGCTCCTTACATGGACTCTTGGGTGTCCTTTCTCTTCTGCTACAGTGGTTCTACTTCTAAACCTCCAAGTCCTTTCTGTGCGTCGGCTAACATTTACTTTGATAAGTATAGCACAGCTAAACACCTGGTCTTGACCCCATCAACACCAGGCCTCTGCTCAGGGAGGGTTGCAGTGCTAGGCTCACATCTGTGCTTTTCCACCTTCAAAGTGCCACACAGAACAAAATGACCAGGGTGCTGCATACTGTGAGTAACTCAGAAAGGAAATGAAATAATAAACGGTCACTGCGACAGAAATATCCTCCTTAATCCTACAGCAGTTTGGCTTCCCTGCTGGCTACAAATCCACCCACTCTCTCACCCAATAGCAGATGCTCTTACAGTCTCCCCCGCACCTCCAGCAGAAGTCAGTAGCAGGAGGCCAAAAACCAACTTTCATTTCTCGAATCACTATCTGAGCAGAGGTTTCATTATCTTTTCCATCCTCCTCCAGCCCCTGTTTCAGTGAATTCATGTTAACAAGCAAATAGCTGATGGCACCAGGGAGTGGGGGTTGGATTGACCTTGTGGAAATCACTTATCCTCCCTGTGTCTTGGCTCCCCTTCAATTTCTTCATCAAATCAAGACAGGGATGGTAGCACAAATAATTGTGTACAATGTATATATGACAATGCACTTGCTGGAGTATATGACAAATCATGTGTGAAAATTAATAATAGATTATGATTTTTCATTCCATTTACAATGCTGGGGACTGACAGACATGAATTGCCATTAAAATTCAATACTTGGAAAGTGGAGGCACAAACATACAGAATGATATCCATAATAGCAAACACAATTGCAGGATGGGCAGAGAATGGATTTAGAGTGGCCCTGAAGAGGAGGACTTGGGTGTGCTGGTGGATGAGAAGCTCGATATGAGCTGGCAATGTGTGCTCACAGCCCAGAAAGCCAACTATGCCCTGAGCTGCATCAGAAGTGTGACCAGCAGGGCAAGGCAGGGGATTCTATCCCTCTACTTTGCTCTCATGAGACCTCACCTGGAGTCCTGCTTTCAGTTCTGGACTCCTCAGCAAAGGAAGAACGTGCATCTGTTGGAGTGGGTCCAGAGGAGGGACCTGAATATGATCTGAGGGCTGGAGCATCTGAGGACAGGCTGAGAGAGTTGGGGTTGTTCAGCCTGGAGAAGAGAAGGCTCTGGGGAGACCTTGGAGCATTCTTCCAGTATGGAAAGGAGGCAACAGGAAAGCTGGGGAAGGGCTTTTTATCACAGTGCAGGGATAGGAAAAGGGGGGGTGGTTTTAAGCCGAAAGAGGGGAGATTTAGATGAGATTTTGGGAAGAAATTTTTTACCGTGAGGGAGGTGAGGGACTGGCAATGGCCTCCTAGAGAAGTCATGGTTGTGCCCTCCCTGAACGTGTTGGAGGCCAGGCTGGATGAGGCTTTGAGCTCCCTGATCCAGTGGGAGGTGTCCCTGCCCATGGCAGGGGGGCTGGAACTGAATGAGCTTTGAAGTCCCTTCCAGGCCAAACCATTCTACAATTCTGTGGTAACTGTTATTACCATTGAAGATGGGATAGCTGAGCAAGCCTTCTGACTTCATTTAGGCCACAGGTATAAGGCAAAGCCAAACAGTCTTCTTTCTGTATTTAAGAGGAAAACCACACCATATCCTGTCCTGTCACTTCCCATCCAAAGAACATATTAAACTCTTAAGAAGCAGTCAAAGGCTTTTCTCTTTAGATGAAATTGGTCCTTTCTAAACTAATTCAGTTTTAGTGCATTTATTTTTTGGTATCAAGCAAATTTTATTACTCCATCAGAGTCTTTAGAAATTAAAGAAAACACTGTCAATGCCTAAATCTGAAAAAAATAATGGGGAAAAAGAATCATTCTCATTAAACTCTAAGGGTGCAAAGAATGATTGACTTGCATTCACACTGCTAACACCAACTGACTTTCTGCAGAGCAGGCACCTTCCATACTGCTTGCATTGAGTATAGAGGACTATTTTTTCCCTTGGTCTCAAACAGGACTAGAAACCTGTGAATAATTCTGGACTTCTTTAGCCCTTCTTGCTACCTTAATCCTCTGTCCTCACTTGAGCTTTAAAATCTCTTTTCCATAAATATTTGTAAATCTGCAAGCAGAGAAGCTGCATGAATGGTTAGAAAACACAGATACAAGCCTTGGGCTTGAGCCAAAGTACACTCAAGTCAGTGGAAATTTCCTCTGATTGACAATCAGAGTCTTCTGCTAATTTGAGGAAGGACCATTTCAACGTTCAGAGAATGATGCTGGGATTCAAGTTCATCTCTGGAGAATCCGGCACTAATATTCATTACATTAACTAAGAATTAACAATCAAAACACAAATTCAGAGCTCATGTCCTAATCTTTCCCAGCCATTAGCTTGAATCTCAGGCTGTGTTGTATCATCAAAGCATTTGGGCCCATCTTCAGAAGATATCACCAGATCTTATAGAATCAGAGGTCTTTTCTGACCTTAATGAGATCATCCACTCCAACCATCAGCCCAACACCACTGTGTTGACTAAACCATCTCCCAAAGTGCCACATCTACACAATTTCTGAGCACTTCCAGGGATGGCAACTCCACCACTTCCTTTGGAAGACTGTTCCAATGCTTCACCACTCTTTCAGTAGAGAAACTTTTCCTAATATCCAATCTAAATGTCCCGTGGTGCAACTTGAGGCCATTTCCTCTCATCCTGTCACTTGTTAGGTGGGAAATGAGATCAACACCCACCTCACTACAAACTCCTTTCAGGTGGTTGGAAAGAACAATAAAGTCTCCCCTCAGCCTCATCTTCTCCAGGCTAAACAACCCCAATTCCCTCAGCCTCTCCTCATAAGACTTTTTCTCCAGACCCTTTTCCAGCTGCATTGCCCTTCTCTGGATACATTGCATTCATCTCATCCATCCTAGATCTCTAGTTGTTTCTGAAAGATCATAGAATCCTATAATCCAAGAATATCAGGTTGGAAGGGATATCAAGGATCATCTGGTCCCAAGTTCCTCAGCAAAAATTAAACCTTTCTTGGCAAAAAAATGTGTGTCACTCCCTCATTTCCAGCTGCAAATCTATAACATCAAAAAGAGCAAAAATAAAGACGCTTCGCTTCTCCTTCAAAGCGGATTCTGCAGAACGTGGAGAAGTGCCTGGAGCACAGAGATGTCTACAGACACCAGAGGTGCCTGCCTGGAAGCCAGCCAGTGACCTTTCAGCAGACAGTGCCTTCCCTCACAGCACCTGCATGTTGTTTTCCTTGTCTGGTCCCCAGGAGACACATCCACGCCTGGAGGAGGGCTCTGCTCTGTGGGAGCTCTCAAAGCCTGGCTCTTATGAGGGTGAAAGCAGGAACGTCGCTCGCTTCCTAAAGCTCTTGTGCTTCCTCCTCCTCTGCCCTCCTGTGCTAAACAGTGCCCAAACAAGCCCCAGCTGCTCACTGGTATCTCTGAAACTCAAGAACTCTTAAAACACATGGAAGCTGCTGAATCAGGTGTCCGTTCCTTTTTCTCCTGAACCAGCTAATCCATGCAAGATGCTTCTTTCCAGCAGCCACAGCCTCAAGGTCCAGCCTCTCTCTCCCATTGCTCCCAAACACTCTGCAACTTGCTTTTCTCCATTAGAGAGAAGGTCCACAGACCCCCTACTGCAAGGTGAAGACCCCACATTCCATGCTGTAATCTACACTCTCTACCAGCTGTCACCACGTTCCCTCACGTTCAACTGTTCTTATGGTATTATGAATGGCCAGAAGAAAACCCAAGGATCAGTAAAACCAGTGTGTACTCATCACTATTATTTTAGATTAATTTCTAACATGGGGTTTATTCCTTGATCTGCCACTTCTATAACCATGAGAAAGTTGCTCAAGCTCTTGTATCTTCATTCTCTGTCTGAAAAAGGGGGTAAGAACCTTGCACTATGGGTGCTGAGAACACGAAATTCAGTCACAGGTATGAAATCCTAACTTGCAGCAAGGATGAAGCTCCAATAAGTACCCATCAGTCAGATCAACAGCTTAGGCTGCATTAAATAAACTACATTTTATAAGTATAAAAAGGGATAAAATGCCTCACATTAGATTAGGCTGTTAAATAGGTTAGGAGTGAGAGGGAGAAGGTAGCCTTGTGGATATAAAGGACAATATTTAATATTCCTGCAGTGTAATTTGCTAATCAGTTTAGTAAACCATCTCACTAATTTAAATTCTTTATATCTACATTCAAACTTAAAAAAAAAAACAACCTGCAAATGCCAGGGCAGCTCCCTTGGAAGCAACAGGACTGACAACAAAGCATGAATAAACCTAGTCAATGCAGATGCCCTTTCCAATTAATCTCAGACATTTACCAGGTCATATTTCTCCTTGTAATCCCTCTGCAATTAATCATTTGCAGCAGAGATCACATTCCCATCTGGGTATTTCTGAGCACGCTGAAGGCAAAGTAGTGGCACTTGTAATTTTAATTATGTCTTTATCCATTCAAATTTTCACTTTTTTATGCTCCAGGGAAAGAGGCACAAGTCAGGTAACACAAATCAATCAGACCACTGCCCAGGAACATGGCTGTGCAATTAGCCAAGGCCTCCTACTCACTCTCTTCACCTCTTTCTGTCTCTGCTCTTCACCTGCTTCCCCATGGACAAAGCGAGCAAAGCCCTTGCAGAGGGAACAACCACAGACTATTCCAGTTCCTGCTGGAGCACTCTGAGGTGGTGCTCATCAGGAAACAGTGAGTCCTGGTGGTGTTGCCATCACTCTCTCGGTCTCTCATGGTGCTGTGCTGGCTGATGGGTTGGGTTTACGTTGCTTCATCAATACTGAGCTGCATCTGGAAAGCCTTCAACAACCTCACAGAAGATACAGGTCCCACGCAGGTGCATATTGTCCCCCAATAACCTCACAGAAGGTACAGGTCCCACGCAGGTGCATATTGTCCCCCAATAACCTCACAGAAGGTACAGGTCCCACACTGGTGCATATTGTCCCCCAAGCAGTCAACAGCCTGTGATGATCTTTGGCATGAGAAAGGACAAGGTGGCACGGTATTCTCTGTCCAAGTCTGTTAATTGAACTTTAGAAGGGAAATCCTGTCCACCATGACTATGGGTGAAGAGCATAAAGCACCACCCAATCCACCTCATCAAATATTCCCAAGAGAAATGCAGACACAAACCTGCATAATCAGAGACCCTGGGGATCCAAAGGCCAGATGAGGACAGGCACCTAAACCTAAGTCCAGATACAGATCAGGAAGAGAGGGCTTCTCTTGACACCTTGTTAAGACCTGTCAAGTGTCTGCTTGCTCATTTCCTCAATCTTTTACCCTTTCTTTGCCCAAGGAGCAAACTGGTGATCTGGGGTCTATTTCTTGCCTTTAAAGTTCACATTTCCTGGACTTTCTCTGCAATTCCAACTGCTAAGACTTGCACTCCTTCCTCTCCTGATGGGAAAAAATGAGATTCACAGGGAACCTCCCATCTCTTGGGTCTTGAGCTTTCAAAGAATGTCACTAAAAGAGAAGTTAGAGATAAACATCAAGGCAGTGCCAATATTACTGTAGTTTACATGAGGTATCTGCGTGTATTGTTCTGCCTCAAAGCATCAGGAAATGGAATCTGTGGGTGGGAAGGGAATTTGATGGGTCACCAGATGGGAAGTGTGGGTTTCCTTTGATGTTTAAAGTTCTACTGAGGGAAAACAGCAGTAACCCAGCTGCCCTATTACTTCTCACAACCTTCCAGGGAATGGACGACTTTGAAATAGCGCAAGTATTCAGTGTCAGCTGCAAGTTTAGTGACATCAGATGGGCACTGATGGATGCCTGTGAGCCATTACACCAGACAGCGTGCTTTAAAGGTGAAATGCACACCAGCACACCCCGTGCTGCGTGCCCATTGCACCTCTAAATCAGGTGTAGGCAGAGATTTGCGCCAGTGCACTAATCTGAGATGGCAGAATTTATCTGATGCCCGTTTCATCAGAGCAGGAAAAGTATCCTCACTGAGGAGCTGGGCTCAGAGCTTAGCTTGGACTACTCTAAATTCCACTTCAGTGAGGGGCAACAAATTTGGGCATGCTCAAAGGTCATTTGATGAGCAGATGGAAGAGCTTTCTGTGGTGGTTTGGAGAATCATCTCCTTGCATTGTAGGAGATGTTGGACAAAGAGGACTCCCTTTACCTGCAATAAGAATCTAATTCAATTCTAAGTAAGGCTCGTTTGCATTCCCTGCCATCTATCGGCTCCACAGGAAGCCAAAGTCCATGAGAGATTTTTAAGGGCAATTTCCCAGTGGGTCAGTGGCTAACACAGGGTTAAACTTGGTGAGCAACCCTCAGCAAAAACAAATGGCTAAGTTCAAGGCAAGTCTACACTCCTGACCTTCAGCGTAGGCCTAAATACACACCGACCGTCCAGAACAGGACCTGCATCACCTCTTGGCTCTTGGTCTTAAACCTTCACCAATAACCTGAATATTTCCAATGACTGGTAGCAAACAAGAGAGTCAAACAAACCTCTAGAACATTCTAACAAGAAACAAGAACAAATGGCATGGTTTGTGCACACTGCCAGGCGAGGCAGTCAGATCACCTCCCAGTCACATAAGCAAGAAATGCACTTAATGTAAACCACGGGAGATGAAGCCATTTACATTATTCATATGGTTAAAGAACACAGAATAATCATAGAATCATTAAAGTGGGAAAAGACCTTTAAGAGCAAGTCCAACCATCAGCCCAACAGCACTGAGCCTATTAAACCATGTCCCAAAGTGCCACATCTACGTGGTTTTTAACCACTCCCAGGGATGGTGACTCCACCACTTCCCTGCACAGCCTGTTCCAATGCTTCACCACTTTTTCAGTAAAGAAATTTTTCCTAATATTCAATCTAAACCTTCCGTGGCACAACAATCTTATAGTTCCTCTTTGATACAGAGACAGACCTGTAAGTTCATAAAGCTCATCCCTCTTTTAATTAACCAAATCACCAGCAATTACTTTCCATCAACACAGCCATAGCTTCAAGAAGTTCCATGCAAAGAGAGACTTCTTCCCACATGGTCTTTTCTACAGCACAGGGGCTTCAATTGTAATTCCGCTCTTGATGAAATTCTAAAACAAATCCAGAAGCTTCCAAAGGACTAAAACTGCTCAGATCAGTCCTTCAAGGCTCCATGCCAGTATCTTTTTTCTTCTATTTTTCTGATCCTAAAAGGCACCCAGGCTGCTCTGACAATATGTGAGAAAAGGCAACAACAGAGGGGAGATCTCGGGCACACAGCGATGCTCGTTCCTGCTCCGTGGAGGTGAGAAGGCAGGACATGAATGGAGGGAGAAGACAAAAATTCTGGGTTTGCCACCTTGGGGACAGGAAAGGACTGCTGTAAATTATAGCAATTTCATCACAAATTTCACCTGGCTGAAGTTGTTTAACATGCAGCCCCTGGAGACAACCAGCTGTGGTAGAATCCCAGTTCTAAGTGCACCCTGGTATCTGCTTGGATGACAGAGGTAGAAAGCTTGAGCCAGGTGAGCTTTAAAAGTCTGGAGAAATAGTGGATTCACACCGATTTATTTTACTTTATCAGTTTCATGGTTTAGAATTCTAGACTTTTACATATCTGAAGTTGGCAGCACTGTGTTGCAGCTGCACTAACACGTTTCCTCTCTGCATGAACACATGCATAAGTGGAGGTCCTTTTTACCAATAAAACCAGCACTGAACAAAATAATCACAACTCTCCAATCCTTTGTGCTAACAGAGAAATGAACTTTCTTATATTAAGCCAGAAACACTGCCTCCAGTTTTAGCACGTGTGATTTCCTACGCGAGGGAGATCACACCTCCCGTGGAGAAAAAGAATTCCCCTGGTGACAATTAACAGGGAGGCTCCGAGCTAAGCCCTTGTATTTTAACAAGTGGACGTCATTGTCATTACAGCCACTCCACCCCATTGAGCTGGAGGGCCTAAAATAGCCTCAGCTGTTGAGCTCCATCTCTCGTCAGAGCCATTTGTAGAAATGCGAGGAGGGTTGGGGGTTGCAGCTATGGATGAGTATTGAGGCTGGAGAGAACCTCAGAGAAAAAAACCAGCCCTTGCTGAAGGAAAAAAATATCAGCACTGAGAATTTCCATTATGGCCTGGAAATCAAACTCTTAAAAACAATCCTTGCTGCCACCTCTCCACATGAACCATATTTTTTCCCAGGCTCTCCACACACACTACTTTCTCCCATTTGGGGACAAAACGTATCAAGCAGAATCAATGACTTCAAGCTCAATTTTCCTGTCTTTTCTCCTCTCCTCTGGAGGTGGATTTTTACTCTTCTGATAACATTGCCAGAAGTAATTGAAGAAAGCAATCCACCTTCAGTTCAGACCAGATGAAGGATGGATTCCACCTTCAGCTCCACCTTCAAACACGTTTCATAAAGCAAGACATACCTCAGCATGGTAATATTGACATAGAAATAACCTCACCCCTCCCTCCACTGCTAAAAACTTCCTGCACTTTCTGCCAGAACCCAGCATCCCCAAGTCCACTCCTCTTCACCTGAAGGTTGAGGTCTTACCTGGAGTCTTGTCAGGTTTTGAGGAGAAACAAAGCTCTGAGCAGGGTAAGAAAAAGCTGATTCTTACTGAGATGACAGAAGGGGGAAGGTGGAAAAGGGGAGCAGAGGACATGGGGAGACCATGTTGGTTTTGGTTTCCCCCTCTTTCCCCTCCAGGAAAATAAAACAGAAACCCCAGCGATGGCAGGGATGTGCAGCAGAAGGTCCCCCCAAGTCCCCAGGCGGTGGCTTTGGTGCTCAGGGTTAGGCTGTGCTGCCCCACCTCCCCACCCCTCCTCTGGGTTCTCCTCCTCCAGTCAAATTGCTGACATGCTTTGCTTTCCCTCTGCAGATCAGCTCCAAAATAGCCCTGGGTGTCATTTACCGGGGAGATCAAATTTCCTGCAGGAGAGAAGCCGAAAGGGCATCATTTTAGGGACTCACTGGGACAGTCCTGCTGAGAGCAGGGAATCATCAGGCATATGTCTGTTTGGTGGTGTGGGGGACAGGGTGTTGGTGCAGAGTGGGTCAGAACCGTTCCTGAAGAGGCCATCCCAAAGCCAAAGTGATAAGTGTGACGTGGGGACTCAAGAACAGGAGGCTCCCAGCTTATCAGAGTTGTACTCTAGACAGGAATTCATTTCCAAAGGCATCAGATCAATAGTAGGTTTATTTATAGCCTCCCAGGCAAGAGCTGTTACAACAGTGAATAAATTGCAAGTTAAAAAACCTAAGCACCACTTTTTTTAATCTAAGCCTAACTCTCCGTAACTTAACCTAAGCCTCTCTCTCCCTTTATTAACTTAAGCCTATTTCTCCCTACCTTTGTGCTACATGGAAGTGTCTGCAAAAATGGCACAAGTTGCACACACATCAGATCTTAGAGGCTCAAAGTGATATTTTCTACATTTACCAGTAAAATTACTATTTTTAAACAATTCCCTGACTCCAGAGTTCACAGCAACTCTTACTAGAAACCAAAACATTCTGAATTTAAAGGTCATTTTTGCTAATGATATAGGAACAGACTCCACCAGGCTCCTCACAATCACTTCACCTCTGTCAGGAGTCGACTGGGAGATAGGCTCATTTTTGGTAGTAAACAAAGCAGATAACGTGCTGCATAGTCCAAGGGCGTGGATCAGCTGGTGATGAAACAGCACGTTGTGTTTACTCAGTTTTCAGAGCACAAAAACACCAGCAGGGCAGCAAAAGGGAGACTCTCTGATGAGGGAAGACCCACTTCTCAGTTCGAAGAGTTTAAATTTTTAGCTGTTTGCACAGGAGCAGTTTCCAACCACCAAACTTACACTGCCCAAGATTTGTTAGGAACAAAACTCAGCACACTGTTGAATTATGGAATGGATTGGGTTGGAAGGGACCTTAAAGATCATCCAGTTCCAACCCCTTGCAGGGGACACAAAATGAGCTGCAGGGAGCTTATGGTTAAATGATGAGCTAAATGCTCCATGACAATATAGAACCACAGAATCACAGGGTTGAGGTTGGAAGGGACCTTAAATATCATCCAGTTCCAATCCCCCTGCTATGGGCAGGGACACCTCCCACTGGATCAGGTTGCTCAAAGCCTCATCCAACCTGGCCTTGAGCACCTCCAGGGATGGGGCAGCCACAGGTTGCCTGGGCCAGTGTCTCCCCACCCTCACAGTACAAAATTTCTTCCTAATATCTAACTTAAATCTCTCCTCTTTCAGCTTAAAGCCATTCCCCTCGCTCTATCCCTGCACTCCCTGATTAAAAAAACACTCCCCAGCTTTCCTGTAGGGCCCCTTTAAGTACTGCAAGGTTTAATGCAACTTCATTTCTGAACAGGATAATTATGTTCAGGACAAGCTAAACATAAAGTCCTGCTTTGCACTTCTAGATTTGCCCCAAAACCTGGAACATGAATAAAGCAGTGTCCCATTTGTGGCAAATCAAAGCAAATTAAATATTCCCCAGCCCCCTGTGAAGCAACCTTGTTTATTCTTCCCTTCTCTGTGAGATCCAGGAAACCGTGGAGCCAACAATTGCCAGAGGCACAGGGTGGATTCTTATGGGCTTAAATGAGCAGTGTCTTTCACTCCACACATTGCTGTCCTCAAGGAGGAGCTCAGAAACAAGACTTAATGCTCTCCTCTGGTTTCTATATATAAGGGCCCATGCAAGAATCACAAAGTCACAATAGGTCCATCCTTACCACTGTCACAATTAGCAACTCAATAACTGATTGCTGGACCCATGTGGCTGATGCTTCTCTGAAAAACAGAACAAATACCAGCAAAATCCTCCACCATACATTCAGAGGTAAATAACAAACTCCATCCAGGCTCCACTGCTGGAACACTGCAGAAGGATTAGGTAATTATCATGCAATAATCACTGTTTGGAGATGTTAATTATAAGACAAATGCAGCTGCATCGTCTCCACTTGGCCACCCCGTGATGATGATACAAAAGCCTTTGCCTGGCTTCCAAACCACCACCTCTGATCCTATTCACTGCTGAAATGAGGGCACATTTTTCAGAAGGTGCAGCTTGTTTCTGTGATTTATCTGGTGCCTTTCAGAGACGTGGACAAGAAACGACTTCTTATTTTGTTTTCAGCCAGGCAGAGACCTGAGTGGAAGGCGGTGTTTATTTTAAGGAAAGCTTTTAAATGTACTTTGGTCAGCAGACTTGTGCAATCCTTTTATCCTGGGAGAACAATCCTTCCTAATGTCTGAGGGGAAAGTGCCCAAAGGGGGTTTAACACCCCAGCAAATCATCAGCACTGTACCTAATGGGAAAGAAGACCCTTGTGTGGATTGCCCCCCACCTCAGCTCATTGATAGAATGAGGGGGAGTATCTTCAAACTGGAAGAGGAAAGATTTAGATTAGACATTAGGAAGAAATTCTTCATAATGAGGGTGGTGAGGCACTGGCACAGGGAAGCTGTGGATGCTCCATCCCTGGAGGTGTTCAAGGCCAGGTTGGATGGAGTCTTGAGCCCCCTGATCCAGTGGGAGAAGTCCCTGCCCATGGCAGGGGGGTTGGAACTGGATGATATTTAAGGTCCCTTCCAACCTAAACCCTGTGATTCTGTGGTTCTATATTGTCATGGAGCATTTAGCTCATGATTTAACCATAAGCTCCCTGCAGCTCATTTTGCCCTGTCAGCCAACACTCAGCACTTGCATCTTCCAGGCACCAGGCCAACAAGAGATAATCTGTCTCTGTTGTTGCTCTAACAGCCTCTTCTTTGGATGCTGTGATCTGCCCTAATTATCCTGACAGGAGTGAATTGCCTGAGTTACCCTGGAAGGTCACTATAAATAAGAACTCAAATATCTACAGTACAAATGAGTTATTTATCTACTCAGGAACTACAACATGTCATGGATTTAAAATAAGGAAAATCTATATATGAAGAGCTAATAAAAGTTTGTTATAGAAAGCATGATGAAAGGGTTGAAGGAACCAGCAGGGAAATGTGCTTCGAATAGCAACTTACGTGGTTTTAAAATACTGAAAAACCTTTTCTTGCACTTGGAAACTTTACATTTGAGCTCCAAAATTGTTCATCTCAGCTCTTACGTTGAAAGGAAAAGGATGCCAAACTGATTTAACCAGTTCTTTGAGGAAGAACAAGCATTAGGTCTTATTTCAATATTTCTTTCAAGTACTAGGGTTTTTTTGCACAAAAAGGCAGGTTTTTGTCAAAAACAGATTCTTGCTTCTCCCTGCAGGTATTTTTTTTTCCCAATGTGATACTGCACAAAAGTTTACACCACTTCTTTCTCAATACCTTTACTCAGTTTTTACAGTACACTGAAAACATCCTGATGCTTTGTCTCATCTAACATTAATAATAACAATAAAAAAACCTGCATTGATAGAAATTTCACACTCAAATAAAACCCACAGAGAACACAAGATACTTTTTCATAATAGCTCTCATTCTAACAGACCAGATTGCCTAATTCTGTGTTAAACATCACTAAATCATAGAATCATAGAATGGTTTGAGTTGGAAGGAACCTTAAAGCCCATCCAGTTCCAGCTCCCTGCCATGGGTAGGGACACTTCCCACTGGATCAGGGTGCTCAAGGCCTCATCCAACCTTGCCTTGAACACCTCCTGTGCCAGGGCCTCCCCACCCTCATTGTGAAGAACTTCTAATGTCTAATCTAAATCTCCCCTCTTTCAGCTTAAAACTGTTTCCATTATCCTATCCCTGCCTCCCAGATAAAGAACCCCTCCTCAGCTTCTTTGTAGCCCCCCTTTAAGTACTGGGAGGTTGCTCTAAGGTATTCCTGGAGCCTTCTCTTCCCCAGGCTGAATAAGCCCAACTCTCTCAGCCTGTCCTGGTGTGGGAGGTGCTCCAGTCCTTGGATCATCTTTGTGGCCTCCTCTGTACCACTCTAAAAGATCCACATCCTTCCTGTGCTGAGAGCTCCAGAACTAAACACAGGACTCCAGGTGAGGTCTCTCTAGTGGCTGCCTGAAGGAGCATATTCCCCCCAAAAGGTCTGGCAACATTACTTGATGGAGTCACAGAGGACACAGAAAATCACATTACAAAGGCAAATCTAAGTATTATGTCAAGTTAAAAAAAAAAAAAAAGAACAGAGGTGCTGGATTATGTTTTTTAAATGGCAGCTTTTCAGAATTTTAAGGAAAAGAAAAGGTGACACATATTTGTTCAGCTGGGTATTAAATGCTTCCAAAAGCTTATTAAAGGTTTCTACACCTATGCCAGTGCTTCCCTACCCTTAGCATTAAAGCTTTTGCCATCTTGCCAGTCTAAATTCCTACATTCTACAATTCCTCCTGTATTTAACCCCATGTACCAGAGACAGGAGAGACAAAGAGTGTCCTTCTCTTTAGCAGGATGCCTGGAGCTGTTCCAAGGCCGCTGTCTCCACTCATTTCCTGCTGCCCGAACGCCCCGAACTCATTTCTGATCGTTCCCATTGCTCTCAGCTGGACAAACTCCTGTTGCCTTCAGAAACTGGAAGAGTTAAGACAGGCACAGCCCTCCTGATCTGGGAGGATCAGAAGGATGGCTTTGGACACGGTGCTACCCTTGGACACCCCACTGTGGATTTTTGCCTATTTCAAAACAGCCGGGCACTGTTGATCCCAAACCCACTTGTGCTTCCCAGTAATCCCCAAATCCTTCCTAGAATTGCACCCAAGCAGCATTTTCCTATGCTGTCATGGAGCACCAGCTTCTTTTTTAACCCTTTCAGAGAGCTTGGCAAGGAAGTTGGAACAGGATGATCTTTAAGATCCCTTCCAACGCAAACCATTCTATGATTCTACGATTCTAACTCCATGTATTTTTCCCATTCATGAATTTGTAATTGCAGAACTCTGAGCCTGACTTCCCAAAGTCTCAAGAGACCCTGCCAAAATCAGGGTTTCAGGAAAAATATTCTGCAGCACACTAACAGCAAAGCCTGTTTGGTTCTCCCTGACAAATCCTTCCTTTTTGACATTAAATCTTCGATAGCTACATGCTGAAAAAATCCCTGTGCCTATTCTAGATCACATTCCAAAATTGTTTACCAGACTGTCACAAGAGTGCCAAGTTTGTTTATTTTTTAGTTCAATTTACACAGCTTAATTTCCTTTCTATTTACAGCACTGTCACACAGTGGAATTACATTGGCCTTGACAAAGCTTCAC
Organism: Dromococcyx pavoninus; assembly: GCA_033558185.1. Classification (NCBI taxonomy): domain Eukaryota; kingdom Metazoa; phylum Chordata; class Aves; order Cuculiformes; family Neomorphidae; genus Dromococcyx; species Dromococcyx pavoninus. The sequence goes on along the minus strand of JAUMJL010000400.1, from coordinate 46,928 downwards.
ATAGATTTACTGACACTCCCCTCTTTAGCATCTTTTCAGTGCATACCCATTAGGTTTCTATTTTGTGTTCCAATATCCTTCTGGGACTGAGGTCCAAATATCTGGCCCATAATTATCTTTTATTTTCCCCTCTCCATTTTAAACACAGAAGTACACTTGCCTTCTGCTAGTTTTCTGGCACGCTGGCCACCATCAGGGGTCTCATCACCAGTGTTATCTCAGATCTCCTCACAAGCAGACTACAAGGAAGCTCATGAGGTCCAATTCATTTAAAATGTTTTGGTTTCATGCACTTTCTAACCAATTTCTTGCACAGAAAGAATTAGAAGCTGCTTTGCCATATGGAGTGTCTTTTACACAAGAAGTTTAATCCATTTCAGAAAGTTCCCCTAAAAGTAATGTCTATTTTTAAGTGGTTAAGCAGCACCACTGATGTCAATGGGAATTCATGGAATCTCTAAGCTGGTCATATGCATAAACCTCTTCCTCATTGGTGGTTTCAGCGTCAGCATTGATATTAGTGTCTCATTTCCTCATCCCGAGCCTTCTCCAGACCTTGCCCAGTGACTCAGTTCACCCCAGTGCCAACAGACCACTGGTATTTGGCTGCTAACAGGCAAGAACCTGACAAATACCCTTTAAGTGTCTCCTCTGCCTTTCTTCTGCCCCTGTAGTTCACCCATCTCTCGTGCTCCATCACGAGCAGAGCTTGTAGTAGCAGAGACAGCATCTTCCTCCTCGTTAATGCACTGCCCTGTGGCCAGTGACAATGCCAGTTTTACTCAAAAATAATGCTCTCATGACTCCATCAGTATTGGGTGAGGCAATTTCTTCTTTCCAGGGATTATCTAATTGAGTGCATGTTTTACTGCTTACTTCAGACATGCTGGAGAAGCTAACACTGATGTCTAATTTCTTCCAACACTCCTATTATCAAGCTGTTCGAGTCATGATCAATGCCTGTGTCAAAGGCTCAGTCTGAAAGAGATGTGGCATTCTTGGCTCTGGATTAAGAGAACTGGTTATACAGAAACCATTTGATAGGAAAGGGAAGATTTAGATCATAGAGTCATGGGATCATTTGGTTGGAAAAGGCCTTTGAGATCATCAAGTCCAACTATACCTGTCTACTGCTAAATAAGATCCCTAAACGACTCATCTAATCATCTTTTAAACACCTCTAAAGATGCATCCATCTCCTTGGGCAGTGTTTCCAGTGTCTGACAACCCTTTCAGTGAAGAAATTTTTCCTGATAACCAGTCTAAGCCTCTCCTGGCACAACCTGAGGTCATTTTCTCTCATATCACTTGTTACTTGGAAGAAGAGACCAACACCCTCATCAGATTTAGAGACTCCGGCAGCCTCTAAAATCCCTGAGGGGTGATTCTGTGTCCTTTGATCTGGATGCCTGTGTAGGTTTGGTTCTTGCAATTTAAGTGTTTCCTTAAACTCTGAGGCAATCCATTTGCAAGTTATCAAATGGTAGATATTTACATAATCATAATAGAACTATTGGTTGTAGTCAGTCTGGTTATGTCCCAACAGGACACACATCCCCAGTTAAAAACAAAAGAGTGTCTGCACCAAGGATTTATAATCCCAGTAAGGCAACTTCGTTCCGCACCGCAGCGGAATTCAGTCCATAAATTCTCCTCAGCTGGAACCCAGGTCAATCATTTATGAGGTTGTTAAGCATCCATGAAAGCTTACACTTACACACCTATAAATCCACAGACCAGCTTTGCTTCACAATTGCTGCCAGCAACTGTCTTCCAAATGGAACAGGAGTAGTTGTACTGAATTTTGGAGTGATTCTGATTAAAATGGAATATAACTTTGCTCACTGATAAACAATTCCTGTGCTGAACACAGGGAAAACAGAAGCTGTTGCTGCCACACACTCTCAGCTTAAAACTGGTCTCAGTTAACCAACACTGACTCTGTCCTGTTTGGACAACAACAGTAGCACAAACAAAACAAAATAGCATTCCCAAGGGCTGTTCATGCCCCACGTTGGATAAACACAGGGATAAGATCTTCCAAGAAGAGCGCGGGAATTTACTCTACAGAGAATTTATGAGGTCTGAGTAAATACAGAGAGTTTTATCCACACCTCCATCCCCATTTCTTTCAGGTGACCACTGTGCCCAAATGCACAATTCATGGGTATCCTGATAAAAACTCTTGACATGAGCATGCAGACTTTATTTCTTCCTTAATACCTCTGACTTATTATGGATAATACCACTCAAAGCTGGTCTTTCATACATTGGGTTTTGATGGACTTGACCTATTGGCTTTGCTCTGCCAGTGATCTGCCAGGGCAACATAAAATCACCAACAGGTTCTATATTTGTTGAAAATGGACTTGTGGATCATAGAAATAATAAATCAACTCAGCTAGATTGCTCCTCTGAAACCACTTACCTTTGTTTGAGGTTCTGATACGTCTTCAGGAGTCTTTTCACTTTAAGTGATTACAGTCCATCCTGCACCGGGTGGAATCCCCCAGCTTCCAGTGTCACAACGTACAACTACACTGATTTAAACTCCAGCACATCTTGAACTCTTCCCTGTTTGCATCCAGAACTGTCCTCAACCTCATGAAGAGCAGATGGGACACTCTCTCATTCAACAGGTTTGTCACACAGCAAGATGGGAGAGAGATCAGGAACAGGGCCTGAGACTTAGCAAGCTATGGATTTATAGAAGCAATTTCTAGTAGCTCTGAGTCACATCTACATTTGTCAAACCAACCTTTTACCAGCAAAGTTAAAGCTTGTGCTATAATAAATTCCTCCTGTAAATGATAAAGCCCATACAGCTCCTTCACGTGGCACGAGCTGCACGCAGGGCTCTGCACGGGGCACTCAGAGCACACAACCAGCCAGCTGTGGATGAACAGGGAGCAGGAAGACCAACCTTTAATGCAATCATGCAAAAGAAGAAAATGGAAAAGGAGATGGATCTTTGAGAAATCTGAAGTCAGAGTGGGCAAAACTGACACTGTGAAGGTGGATTTAGTACGTGTTGGTTGATTGTGAGTCACTTTGTAGCCACTCCTCAAATTCTTCTGACACACAGGTGTGCACGATGGCACTTATAAAACCACCAGTTTCAAAGCTTTCAAGCAGATTTGAAATGGATTGAGAGCAGCCCTGAGGAGAAGGACTCAGGGGTGTTGCTGGATGAGAAGCTCAATGTGATATGATAACATGTGCTTGCAGCCCAGAAAGCAAAACATACCCTGGGCTGCTTCAAAAGAAGTGGGACCAGCAGGTTGAGGGTGATGATTGTGTCCCTCTACTCTGCTCTTGTGACTCACCTGGAGCCTCACATGCAGTTCTGGAATTCTCAGCACATGAAGGACATGGATAAGTAGAGTCCAGAGGAGGCCACAAAGATGGTCTGAGGGCTGGAGCACCTCCCATGGGAGGACAGGCTGAGTGAGTTGGGGTTGTTCAACCTGGAGAAGAGAAGGTTCCAGGGAGACCTTAGAGCAGCCTCCCAGTACTGAAAAGGGATACAGGAGAGCTGGGGAGGGACTTTTTACAAGGGCTTGTAGTGACAGGATGAGAGAGAATGGCTTTAAGCTGAAAGAGGGGATATTAGGAAGAATATTTTCCCGTGAGGGTGGTGACACAGTGGCACAAGTTGCCCAGAGAAGTTGTGGATGCTCCGTCCTGGAGGTGTTCAAGGCCAGGTTGGATGAGCCTTTGAGGAACCTGATCCAGCGGAAGGCATCCCTGCCCATGGCTGGGGGGTTGGAACTGGGTGATCTTTGAGGTCCCTTCCAACCAAAAACCATTCCATGATTTTTCTCAGCCCTGATTTTACAATTAGAAGACATCCATCCTGCCACTTGCATTCATCTCCCTGTTACTGCTGTGAAAGTCAGTAGAAACTACAGTGGCTCCTGATTTATGTGCAGATCTGTGAAAATAAAAATGACTTTAAAAAAAATAGCAGTACAATATTTAAGTTTTCTTAAACCAACCAAAGCAAAACAATAAAACCACAGCTATGAGTTAAAAATCTTATGTTAAAAGCAAAAATCTACCAACCTCACATTCAAGTTTGGAGTTATCTCCAGCTTTTTTATCCTACAACATGATTGGGTTGCTTTGACAGATATTTTTTAGCCACTGTCACAAACTGGGAAGGTCACAAACTCAGGAGGTGGGGAGGGAAGCTGCCATAGAGTTACATAATACCCAAGCCACAAGAATCTGGGAATTATCTACCCCAAACAACAGCAGGAACAACCTGGCAGGCAGCCACGTGGTCTGAAATCACCCTATAAAATAGGGCTTTGTAGTAAAATCCAGCAGGCAGGCAGTGGCTCAGCTCTGAGGAAAGCAATGGCAGCAGTTGGTACAACAGCACCCCTTGTATTGCCAGCATGAGAGAGATCAATTTCTAGGACAAAACATTAGTAAGGAAATAAGGTAGAATATACAAACACTCATTTTTTAGCTGATAATTTTAACAGGTAGACTGAAATCTCCACATTCAACCTCTTTTCTGCACTAGGATGCCACCTTCTGCATTCCCCCCCCACCCCGATCCTTAATGAATAAAACAAACATTTCAGTTTTACAAGTGTTTAGAACCCACGTGCAGAATCCTTGATTCTTCAGGCAAGTACAATGCAGCAAAATTTGTTCTTTAAACACTGCAAAAATCGCTGCTTTCAGGATTACAAATTCTTGAAGAGAATTTAACCCAATTCACCGCTTACCGAGGGTGTGCATCTTTGAAAGCCCAACATTCTTGAACTGTATATAGAATCATGGAATGATTAAGGTTGGAAAAGACCTCCAAGATCATCAAGTCTGAGTGCCAGCCCAACCATATGTCCATAACCAGCACAATTCATCAGCTAGAAACCAAAGGTGTTCTCAGTAAGTCGAGTTAGCGCTAGGAAACAGTGTTTGCATGTTTATATGGGAGTGTTATCCAAATCAGAACAGTTCCACAAAGGTCAGTCTAGGAAACAGAGATGGAGAATCATGGAATCAAGAAACCTTCCTATGTAGAGAACAGCATTCCAAAGCAGTGTTTTTTATTTAGCAGATGATTAGAGAAACATCCCTGCCCTGATGGGTATCTCTGCTTTGACACAAATTCAGCTCCGTTGCTTTGATACTTGTTCCAAAACACCTGCAATGGAATCGTTGCAACTATTTTAGTACAGCTTCCCTGGCAACTTGCCTGTGAAGATACTTGGGAAAGCAGTTGCAGCAAAATGTTTTCCTCCCAGCCTGCCACCTCGGATTAGTCTGATAACATTTGGTCTCTTAGGTTGCTTTTTAAATAAAGTTAATTGAAAGTATTTGAATTACATAGACTGGAAGGCAATAAAAAGGAAATAAAGGCATTTGAAGGCACTGGCCCAGGTTGCCCAGAGAAGTCGTGGCTGCCCCATCCCTGGAGGTGTTCAAGGCCAGGTTGGATGGGGCTTTGAGCCCCTGATCCAGTGGGAGGTGTCACTGCCCGTGGCAGGGGGTTGGAACTGGATGATCTTTAAGGTCCTTTCCAACCCAACCCATTCTATGAGTCTATAATATATGCAGAAGGGATCCTCAGCAGACAATACAAATGAAAGCTGCAAGTGTTGACCTGTGGTGAACAAGGCATTTCATTTTTTGGACTGCCTGCTGTGCACACACAGACACACTGTCTGTGCAATTCCAGAATAATGGGATTCCATATAGCCACATTTTTTTAAATTCCTTTCACTGTGGGAGGGGGCAGAGGAGAATCAAGATCACTGACTGCAAAGCACATTGTCTTTCAGTGTCTTGAACTTCCAGGCTCTATTCTAACAAAACCAGATCTGTCACACCTTGGAAAGTGATCGGAGAAACCTGCCAAATTAATCAAGACTTCCCCTCCCACCACCACCAGTAACGTTGCATAAAGTGAAATTCCTTACTAAGAACTGCCCTTCATTTTCAACTGTTTGACACAATTCTATATTTTCAGAACTCATCTCTGTGCGACCTCATATCCAGATCAAGATACATTTCTCAGACCTAAGCACAACAAATGCCAACCAAAACTGCTCATTCTTTTTCCACAAACCTTGAAGCAATAAAAGCAGTCTTGTAGTAGATGAAGAATTTTAATTATTGTAACTGTGTTAGAGTAGAACCCATAACATGTTTATTTGAGGCAGAATTACCAAACCCAAATTCACCTTGCATTTAGGAAAGCAGCCAATAATCAGTGTGAGTCAAATTAAACAAAACAAGAGGTTGTAACTATTTATTAGGGACACACATAACAGCACAGCTGATTATTTAAATAAAAGGAACCAATCACATACATAAAAATACTGAAAAATGACACTGGCCATGATTTGTTACAGGATTCCCAAGATCTCTGAGACTTTTATACGAGTAACACAAACCTTATGATCTCTTTTTGCCTGCTGTGCCTTTTTTGTTGAAACCATGTGTTAGTGTGCACAGCTTGCCTGAAATGACTTCACACAAGTGAACAGGCACAAGCCCCAGCCCCAAGGTATCCAGGTGTGCCACGAAAAATGCCACACAGGACAAAACAAAAAAAAAGGAAAAGCAGCTTCAATTCACAAGTTCAGATGTGCCAAGGCCCTACGATGCCAAAGTACATCCCAAAGAGATCCGTGAATTCTACTTGTAAGGATGTTACACAAGAGGTAGAAGTAAGATTTTTGCAGTGTTCAAACATCCACAGCTGGTTTACAGCAATATTTAAATAAGCCTAAAGTGATTAATGATTAACATTTTGTATAATTGGCTATTTTTTTAAAGCTAACTAATATGTTCATAGATTTCTGTCTGGCCTTACTGAATAGATCAAGTCCCACCTCCCTCCTCCTGTAATATTTCATTAGCAGTGTAAAATTCACTATTTTAAGTAAATGAGTTTGACCAACAAACATATAAAAGATATACCTCACACACCAAACAGTGTATTAAAATATAGACACTATTAATCTTTGTATATCTGTCATAAAAAATAAAAGGAAACTTATTTTTCCCATCTATATTGGAAATAGCCCAATTCTGTGAAAAAAACTATGCTCACTAAGTTATTACTGTGCACAAACAGGTTTTAAATTGGTTATACAATAAAAAATGTAAAGCAATCTTTGTCTGGCAATGATTTTAAGTTGACTCTGATTTATTCTAACAAGTTTCTTACACACTATATTCAAATATTTTCCTTTTCAAAGCTCGTTTGGCAAACAAGCAAAGAGGATTTATAGCTCCAGTTCCTTAATTTTTTTCAAAGTTGCTCCTAACCTGATACATTTTCAACCTCTACCAGCACAGACTACGTACATTAAATGCATTTGATTTTTTGCACTGTTGATTACAGTATTGCTAATGAAGAAAAATAAGGATCTTTCACTCTATGTAACTGATAAACTTGATTGGCAAAGGTATTATTTTGTATAAAAACAAATCAGAAAGCAGTACCTACCAAAAAAATAAGAGATGCCTGATTATAACAGAATGCTCTACAAAACAAAAAGTGCTGGTGACAGAGATGGATAAACTGCCCAGGAAACAAATCAAGGTCTCAGTGTGGTTAAGGCTGCACTTCCATCAAAGTAATCAGGATAAAACAAGGTGCAAAATTCCCAGAAACCCACTAATTCCATTCAGCCCAAGTTTTTGCATTAAATACATTCCTCAGCTTTAAAAGAAAACAAAATTATCCTGCTAATTCCACATGGCCAGTGTAGTGAGAAACCTTATAAAAAGGTTGGGAACACATCCTTCTGGACTTCCTGGGTAACAAATGTTCAAGGTGAACTACTAAGCTTGTATTTACAAAGAGCCTGTCCAGACACCACTCCAGCAAAGCAACAGAGACAGATGAAGACAAAGATCCATTGGAGCTGCTGGTTCCACTGGCAGCAGGATCACAGCCCTCTCCTCAGCAGCCCAATTGCAAACACACCTAGTAATGAAAATATATATTTGAAAGTCAGTTACTCTCATATATTCACTGATGTGAATTCTGTGTGATTCTATGTGCAGTATTCCCTTTTCTTGTTTAACAGAATGTGCAAACTTGAATAACTACATCATTGGGAACTCAGATTTTTTCCACTTCAATGACTCTATTAGAAAAAAATCTATAGGAGATTGTGGCCACAAAGTGGGGTTGTAAAACTGAACTTTAAATTAAGATCATGTACACTGTCAAAGCAATTAAGACACAAAGAACAAAAAAACCCAAACCCTACTGCTTTGGGTTGCTTCAAGATGCAGCATTTTGACATCACAGCTCCCACTTAGAGAACAAGAGGAAGGATAAAAATCAGCTTTCAGAGCAGGGAACAATAGAACTTAAAAAATATAGGCTTAAGGTCTGTTCATTTCATAATCTTTACAGCATTTAAACAAAAAATACAACTTCCTACAGAATTAGAGCTATGACCTGATATAAATTGTGTATCTGAGAATATCTTACAGAGTAAAGGTGGAATGCTATCACTTGAGGAAGAGCAGATTTAAAGAACCAACAGTTCAACGGAAGCTTTATGCTGTGTACTCCTTGCCATTTGTCATTTTCTAAGTCTGGAAAAGCTGAGTTTAAATCCCACTTCATTCCCTTCCCTGACAAAGAGCAGCTGAGAGGTGAGAGGTGGGGATGTTGATCCATGAGGAAGGACCGTGGCATATCAGTCTGGACCAGCTGTTCCCAAGCCCTATCCCCCCTAAGGAGAATGGGAGAAGGCCTGGAGAGCAGATGAAACATAATTCCAGGAAGCTGTGGTCATGGCCACTTCTGGAAAAGTGCACAGGACTGAAGCTAGAAAGCTTTCCACAAGATTTGGAGTATCTCCACCTCCTCGAAAAAGGCAGGAAAGGCTGAATGGCCAACAAGTACCTCAACAAAGCCTCCTCCTCACACAATCTCCATCTTCTATTCATTTACTTCACCAAAGAGGAAAGGTACTAGAAACAGTAAAAGAAGACTTATTATGAAGACTAGAACATCACTTTCCAAGCTGTAAGGCAAATAATTTCCAAATTACATGTACCCAGGTACAGACAAAAAGATGAGCAGCAGTAGCAAATATCAAGAGCAGAGACAAATATTCAGTCTGGGAAGAGGAAAAAAGAAACAACAATTGCAGTAGTTTGGGAACTAAGTCATACACACACTCATGAGAAGGCCACAGCAAGATAAGCACCACAAACATAGAAAATGTCCCTTTATGCTCTTCTAATAAAAATAAGGACAAACTAATACTGATTTCTTAGCTATAGTTTATACAGATACCATCAGAGTAATTTAATTGCCAGAGGGACCCTGTGGATACCAAAGACAAGCAGAGATACCAAACCCATAACCAGAAAAATGAAAGCTCTTACTCTGATGCTGGCCTGTCTTCTGGGAATCAGTAAGGCTGAACCAACAGGAGCCTCCAATTATTTATACAAAAGCTCTTAAATCTGTGTTGTATTGGACTATCAAAATGGAATTTCAAACCATTGAAGATTCACTACCAACTATCAAAACATGCACCACGATGATAATCTTGACTTGAGACTCTAAGAATCCTGTTTTATTAAACTGCAGCAGACTCACATCACTCCTACCATGTCTGACTACAACTCTATGTTCCTTCAGCTCATTTAAAAATTTAAACTGCATGAAATCAAAACAAAACCAAAGAGAACAAGTAAATCTCAACAAAGCTGGTGGGGGAGAAGAAGGAAATAATCTAAATTTTACCCTATCAGTCCACAAATCAGCACGTGGATGGGTGGAATTTCAAAAATCAAACCCAGCTCCAAAACAAAAACATTTCTCTGCCTTAAGTGTGACCCTAACACCTTAACTCCACTTCCAATACAATTAGTCCCTAACCTCAGAATCATTACACTTACTCATACCAAAAATTCAGTGCAAAACTTAGAGAATTTGCATTAATTCATTGTTGCCAAATTAAACACTAGGCAGCTAAAATGAATTTTTATGACTGTAACCAAGCTTCTGCAACTCCAGGAGGTTATTTTACAAAAAAGAGTGTTTTTTCCCCCAAAATAGAAAAGGATGTCTAATAAAGCAACAGAACTGAAGCATCCTGAAAGGAATTTTGTCTTTGTAAGTCTAACACTGTCCATAATTAAATCTTTTAAAGAAATGGGCAGAAAATAATTTTGAAATGAAGGCCTTGAAGGAAAGAGAGCAAAGCAAAATGCAATATGAGCGTGTGCTGGTTGAGTTTTAATCCTAATTAAAAAACCCATAACTATTCATTAACTGAAATACTGCAGACTCCACTTTTTAAACCATGGAGTACAGTTAATCAGTTTTACAAAGCAACTTTAACCAGCATGAATTAGTTTGTGCAAATACAATGCAGGTGCACACAGGGAAAACATACCAAAATAACCCTCTCCACTCCCTGTTTTTAGGCTAAGGCTGAAAATACTCTTTTAAGTTAAATTCACTCTCTAAAGAGTGGGGAAAAAACCCCATCTTGCTAAACTAAGATTGTGATTTCCATTAACTTGCTTTTGAACTTCATTCAGCAGATTGCATTGAGACCTCTGCAAAGTCTGCCTACACTGTTCTGTAGCTACAGCCTCATTACAGGTAACAATGGCACTACTGAGACTACACCTGCTCTAGAAACATCCACAGATCCAAACTACAGAACTGCATTTGGAATATTTTGCAAGTACACAGATATGGAAACAATTACATATTTATCCACAAGATGTCGAGTTCAACATCTAACACCATGGAACACAAGAATCTCCATTTTTGCCTTTCAAACACTGCTTACATCCCCAACATAATTCACTTTTAAGATGAGCTGCTCTCCAAAGCCATTAATATACTGATAGCTGGTTCTTCGTATGTGTTGAGATCATATAACAGTTAAGACAGCTGTTAAAGCATTGAAGTATTTCTAAGTACCCTAAGAACAAAACTTGAATTATTCATTCTCTTCTAATCCTCACCCTGACCATTCACACCAACACGTAACACTTTTGATTGTCTAAGCCACAGAATGGAGACTAGTTAACAGCAATTAAATATATTAAATCTTCCACGTGAAAAATTAACCTGTTAAACAGCTTTGGTAACCTAGTATATAGTCAGCTTTGTGTAAATATTTTGCAAACATCCCTTCCCCTCAAAAATCCCTACATACCATGTGTATCTTTTATACAATAATATACATATTTCCTGAGTAAATCGTTAAATCTGATTATTCAGAAGATCTGGCAAAATATCTGACCTTATATTACTAAAATAGAATTTTAAATAAACATTCAATAAATATTAAAATAAATATGGAATGTTTCTGAAAATTATAGTACCATGATCTTACACTTAATAACAAACAAGATTTTTTAATTAAGTGCATACTCTGTTATATAGTCACTGTTTTTTAGCCCGCTGAAGAATCAATAAATCTAATTTCTAATCCTGAGTGACAAGTTCCTATCACCTGCTAATGCATCCTTCATTGCAGTATGTACTGTAAATCTACAAAAACCTTATTTATATTTTTAATGGAAAATTTTAAATGGATTATGCCATAGGAAAGCTCAGTTTACATTGGTTTAACAAAAACTGAACTGGCAGCACAACTGCTGAAGCATTTCATGCAACCAACATTAAACACTGATTATTCTTGTCAAACGAAAAAAGCCCTGAACAAGTATGAAATACCTTTCAAATGGATTTTAAATGTGTTAGGTTGTATCATTAACTAAAAAGAAGCATTAAGTTCTGTCACTCTGTTTTCTCAAGTCACAGCTTTGGATAAGCACACCAGGAAATGCTCAGATATTGTTTAGTTTCTCTCACAATAATAAAGTTATTGCCCAACAGACACAGCAATACCAGCAATATTAACCTTGCATTAACACTATTACAAGACGTATGTCTCAACAGCAAAATCACAGTCATAGAATTGCAGCACTGATCAGTTATGTTAATCCTTTTGCTTTTTGATAATCTATCAAAACCTCCCTCTATGGCACTGTGCAGGTCACTTTGCCCTTCCCTCCCAAATCCTCACCCTCCTGCCTCCCTTTTGTTACTATTATTGTTATTATTTGCTATTATTCCAGAATCCCCGTGGGTTCCTCGGGTTTTTCTTTCTTGCTTCCTTTGTTTTCATGCACCGCGTTGCTTTTCTCGTGTGCTTGTGTTTGGAGGACAAAGCTCTTGCAATGCCCTTTCAACAGCTTCTTGTTTCAGCAGACCACCTGAAGAGGCTGTTGGCAAAGTCATCTGTAAGGCACACCACAGAGCGGTGCGAGCTTTGCGGGTGGAAGCCACCAGCTCTCTAACGGCAGCTGCCAGGGCCAGGACATCTGCAACAGAAAAAGGTGTTACAGGTTAGGCAGGGGTTGGTCTCTTCTCTCAGGTGACCAGTGACAGAACCAGAGGGCATGGACTCAAGCTTCATCAGGGGAGGTTTAGGCTTGATCTTAGGAAAAAGTTCTTCACTGAAAGGGTGATTGGCTGTTGGAATGAGCTGCCCAAAGAGGTGGTGGAGTCACCGACCCTGGAGGTGTTTAAGGGGAGACTGGATGAGGCACTGAGTGCCATGGTTTAGATGATGGGTTGGTGTTGTGTTGGGTTATAGGTTGGACTTGATGATCTCAGAGGTCCTTTCCAACCTTGTGATACTGTGATACTGTTAAACTATTATACAAGCCTGGCAATACTAATACGCTCAAAATTTATGTGTATTTGTTCAACCCGTCACCAGTAGACAAACTGTGCTCCAGAAAAGGCTGACATTATACCCTGGTACAGTTACCACTGCAGTTACCATTTTGCTCTTGCAAATGACAGCAATTAACAGAACATATCACATTAACTTTGTCCAACATTCAGTAGCACAGCTTTTCCCATTATCATACAATAATTCAGGCAAATTGATTAATGTTATCAGAGGGGACTCTCTACAGCAACACACAGAGGCTTTCCCAGGAGGCCAAGAAGGCCAGCAGCATCCTGGCTTAGATCAGAAATGGTGTGGCCAGCAGGATTAGGAAGGGGTTCGTGCCCCTGTACTTCACACTGGTAAAGCCACACCTCAAATCCTAGGTTCAGTTTCAGGCCCCTCACTACAAGAAGGACACTGATTGGCTGGATCTTGTCTAGAGCAGGGAACGGAGCTGGGGAAGGGTCTGGAGCTCAGGGGTTAAGGGGGGCAGCTCCGGGGTTGTTTAGCTTGGAGGAGACTGAGAGGCGACCTTATCACTCTCTACAACTGCCTGAAAGGAGGTAGTAGCGAGGTGGGTGTTGGTCTCTTCTCCCAAGGAAGTGACAGGATGAGAGGAAATAGCCCCAAGTTGCACCAGGGGAGGTTTAGATTGGATATTAGGAAAATTTCTTCACCAAAGCAGTTGTCAAGCATTGGAACAGGTTCCCCAGGGAAGTGGTGGAGCGTTCAAAAAGTGTGTAGACGTGGCACTTGCAGACATGGTTTAGTCAGCATGGTGGTGTTGGGCTGATGGTTGGACTTGATGATCTTAGAGGTTTTTTCCAACCTTAACGATTCTATGATTCTATGTACACGATTAGTAAAGGACCTACTTAACCCCAGCCAGATGAGCTCCATGCAATCGTTTTTCCCTCCTTTCCCTTCCTGTCACCCTGTCACTGATACCCATCTGGCCTCACAATGAGAAAGGGCTCACTGCCAACCTTTGAAACTAACTTGTGAAACCAAAATATTTTGACTCTCTTAACAGTTTAGCTTTTCCTTCTGACAAAGAACAATCCCATACACGCTGCTGGAAACCAAAGGAATCACAGCACCGGCTTCACTGCAGCAACAGGAAATAAGACAAAATAGGGCAGTGCTGAGTAAGGATCCAAAAGAGGACAGTGATGAGGCACGGGAAGTGCATTCCTCTTTGGGAAGAGGTTTCTAAGACACAAGTATTTTCTGAAGAAAATAATATCTTTGCCTTCAAACCCAAAATTCCTGTATCAGCTGTGTGATTATTACACTAACAGCAAGTTATCACTCACTCCTTGCTGTCAGAAGGCAATGCAGTTTCCCCTAGCTTTGCATCACACTACTGCTACAAATTATTCTGGCTTTACTTCAACAGAAGTAAAAATCATAAAATGTCATTTCTGGCAGTTTTGTGATTTAGATAAGGCAAACAGACATAATCAGTTAACATGGTACCAACACATTCCTTTTGCTTTACAAGCTGAAGAGAAAAGAAAGAATAGCAATACCACTAAAAGAATAAATTAAACTTTTTTTTTAAACAATTTTTACTTTTAGGACAATCCTTACAGCTATATAATATCTCTGAATACTTTTTTGGTCAAGAGGAAAATGTTTTGAAGTGTTTAAAATAGTAACAGAAAAAACTGAAAAGAGAAGAAATCTCAAAGTAATTTAAAGCCTTAAAAAGTGACAGGTTTAGACTCACAAACTTTTTTCCTGAAGTTACAGTAATTCCTGCGTATTTCAAATTTCTGTATTTCAAATGGCATATTTCCACAATTAAATGTTTGAAAAAGCTTTTAAGACTACCTTTCTCATTACTATAACGTGGTGCTCCTTGTCTCTGTGGATTAGCAGCATTAATAATCTCGTCCTTGCGCCTCGTCTGCGTTACGTGAATGGCTTCCGTATGACGTTCCAACGTAGTGGATATGTTCCCATGTACAGGAGTACCACGAAGCCTTTCCATCTCTCCTATTAACGTGAGCACCTGCCGGATACATTGAAAACACCAAGATTGATAAGTATTTATAAATCTTCATTAAATAAACAAACAAAACCAGGAAGAGATGTCAGAATTACAGCTCCCAGGAAGTTTACCCTGGCTTGTTCTCGTAACTGATCGACGATCAAACGATCAACGCGCGATGGATTAGCAGGAAGTCGGGACACAGGGGTGTTATTTGAGCTAGAGATGCGCTTTCCTGGGAAGTTCCTTGCAAGGTCAGCCTCAGTCTGCAGGGAAAATAAACAGCCTCTGTAAATGTCTGAAATGAGTACATTACATACAATGCATGTTTTTTGTCACATACATTAGAAATGTGTTTCCCGTCTTTACTCCTGACTACAGGTATAGAAAAACGTTCCCAATTATCTGTCTTGATGTACAATCAGATGCTGTAAAAATCCAAACACTTCTCTAAAGCAGCTCTACCTCAGCGACCAAAGTTAATGGCAACATTTAGAACCAAAGCTATACAACTATTATAGAATCATAGAATCGTTAAGGTTGGAAAAGACCTCTAAGATCATCAAATCTGACTGTCACGCCAACACCACCACAACCTAATAAACCATGTCCCAGAGTGCCAAGTCTACACGCTTTTTGAACACCTTCAGCAACAGTGACTCCACCACTTCCCTGGGCAGCCTGTTCCAATGCTTCACCACTCTTTCAATAAAGAATTTTCCCCTAAGATCCAATCTAAACCTCCCCGACACCACTTGAGGCCATTTCCTCTTGCTCTAAATTATGTAAACTTTATTTTAACCAATCTTGGACACAGATTTAGGCAAAGAAATTCTTGTACAGTATCCTAGAAATTTAACTGTAGCCTCTCACCGCATCTCTCAAATGCCATGTAGTAAGGTTATTGACAAAACAAAGAGGTGATGACATCAGCATAAGCTGCATCTGAAGTGCATTGGGACAGATTTAACACAAACTGATATCAACTCAGAAAAAGCCATCAGCACAGCTGTTAAACTCCCCACTGAAAAGGAACTGGCCAAGCCACCACACAAGGCAGGCAGGGACTCAGCATCACTAAACTTGTTTTTTGGATAGGAACTTCCTGCACTTGGAGTAAAAAAGACACAATAAACAGTTGGTTCTCTCTCTTGTTCCTCCTCCAGTGCAGGATGGACTTGAGAGGGAACGATAACGTATCATATTGCAGTTCAAGGCAAGGTGAAGTTCACATTCATACTATGCATATTCAGACTGAAAAGATGGGCTAAAGTCCTTTTCTTTTGCTTTACTGACACATTCATATTATTTAGCCTTTGCCCTCATCTAAAATGTATTACAAGAGCTGACTGACTTCACTTGTATTTATCTCAGAAGCCTGAAAGACATCCAGGAAAAAAGTGGATGGATAAAGGACTATGAATTCATATAACATCACCAGTTATTTAAGAATTACAACTAATAAGCAATTCACAGCGCTAACCATAGAATCATAGAATGCTTTTGGCTGGAAGGGACCTTAAAGATAGTCCAGTTCCAGCTCCCCTGATATGAGGATATCTTCCACTGGATCAAGTTGTGTGGGCCACTTGAAACAAGATTTTTTCAGAGGAAAAGCCCAAGTTCCCTGCGGTGAAGTCATTTCCCTCTCCCAAACATAGCAAAGACTAAGTCACAATAAGATGATTGCACACATCTCTCTGGAAATAACCTCAAGAAATTCCAGTTCAAGCACTACCATGGTGGCATAACAAATGCTGCATTATATAAATGCTGTGTATCACACAGCTTTGTCTGATGGTGCAATGGGATGAGGACAGGCTTTACAGTCAGCTTTCAACACTGACCTTTCTTTATTTGGATCGTTTTTTCAACTTATCTGCCAAATCCTGATTGCAGTGTAGGCAACTACAAACAGACAATTTGTAGAACGTTTTAAAAATGAGAGATTCCTGAAAAAGTGAGATTTATAAAAGGAAACAGGTACAGTCACTGTCAGTGTGAACTCCAAAGCAGCTGCAATGAACAGGATTCCGAGCACTGAAAGGGCTGACTGATCAGACAAGGCAGAATTAAAGGCAAATCCCACTGGAGGGAGTTTCTGTCTACTCTTAAGGAATTCACGTAGGGTGAGAATATCAATTTGTTGTGGCAAATACTGTAAGTGAATCATAGAATCTTTTGGTTGGAAAAGACATTTGAGATCATTGAGTCCAACCGTACTTGTCCTCTACTAAACCATATCCTTGAGCACCTCAAGTCATTGATCTGCTGGCCACACTTTTTCTGAAAGAGGCCAGGATGCTATTGATCTTCTTGGCCACCTGTGCCACTGCTGGCTCATGTTCAGCTGCTGTCAACCAACACTGCCAGGTCATCCTTTGCCAAGCAGCTCTCCAGCCACTCTTCCCCAAGCCTGGAGCGCTGCATGGGGTTGTTGCATCCCAAGCCTTGTTGATCCTCATCCCGTTGGTTGCAGGCCATGGATCCAGCCTGTCCAGATCCCTCTGCAGAGCATCCCTACCCTCAAGCAGATCGACACGTCTGCCCAGCTTAGTGTCATCCACACTTACTAGGGGTGCACTCAATCCAGATAATTGATAAAAGATATTGAACAGAAGTGGACCCAGCACTGAGCTCTGGGGAACATCACTTGTGACTGCCCTCCAACTGAACTGAACTCCATTTACCACCACTCTTTGGGCCCAGCCATCCAGCCAGTTTTTTCACTCAGCAGAGGGTGTGCCTGTCCAGACCACTGGCAGCCAGAGAAGAGACAGAAATATGTTAGCAGCCCTGTCTAAGGGGAAGAAAACCAAAGCTGAAAGCCACCCACAATTCAAAAGCCATCATGCCAAACAATACAAGAATTATATACAAAGCAAGTACTGTAGTTGGTATTCTAGGAATTTAAAACTACCAACGTGACAGCAGAATTCTTTTCTCCCCAAAAGAAGCAACAGCCTGGAGTACCTACTCTCATTTCATGCAAACACCAGTTTTGATAGGAAGTTATTGCCAGTTGTGTTTTACCTTCTTTCTCTCTCTCTCCAAAGCTCTCCACTGCTCGTAACACTCCTCCAGTTGGATATGAAGCTCATTAGCAGGTCCACTGCGGTTTCTTGGAGGTCTGTACTTGTTAAGTGATGTTGGAAAGGCAAAATATGGTGCAGGTATTTCCCCACAAAACAGATCACTGAGGAAGGGGTTCAAGTGGTTAAAATCATCACAATGAAACAGATCAATAAGTTCTGAGAATGGAAATGCGGACGGAGGAAAACTGAAATTGGCTGATGAAAACAGATGGTGATTAAATAGAGGGAAGTTTGCATTTTGCTTAAAATCAGACATTAATGGGAAAGAAGGAAGAAAAGCAGGACTGATGAAATCCAACATGCTACCACCATTCTGTTCATGGGTTTTTTTGAACATATTGAACTGCTGACAGTTTGGGGCTGTATACCCAAAATGAGGAAACCATTTCCCTCTACCCCTTCTATCATCTTTGTTACTATTTTCTTGGGTCTGCTTTTTTTGAAATTTGTGGTATTTTTCAGGGTCTCCACTTCCAACATTCTGCTGCCTTAACCAGTCAGATGAAAAATTAATGGGGAATTTACGATATTGTCCCTTCTTATCAGTCAGTGAATTGTGCTGTGATCGCCCAATGGCTTTCATTTGCTGCTGATTTTCTGAGATGAAATTAGAGACTCCCAAATTATTATTAACACCATTGGATATTTGCAACCTCCCATCTGTCCTTGAAGGGAGGACAGGTGAGATCTGTGAATAGTAAGATGACTGTGTTACAGACTGATGGGTGGAAGAACCACTGGACATGGTGGAAACCCCTGAAGACGACTGAGAACTTGTAACCATTTGCTTTCCATACACGATATCCGATGCAGCTGTCAGACTTGCAGTTTTCCCACCCAGCCACGTGCATCCATGGTACAACGAATAACTTCCACTTTGCATAACATCTTTTACAGATAAATCATAGTCAGAAGCTTTATGAGAGCGTTCTTTAGGATTAATATGAACCTTACAGTCATTATTATTAAAAGCGTCCCCCAACGTAAAGCTGCGATGACCATTTTGCACGTGGGTTTCTTGTGGTTTTCTATTTGTCCCTCCAGAAATATAGTTTTCTTTAGGGGGTTGCCTGAAAAAATAGAGTGATGGATGAACAGATGACTGCAATTTATGAGCAGCTGTGAAGTTTTCATATCTCTTCAAAAACGAGTGGTTGCCCTGGGACACTTTATCCCAAGAGCCATCAATAGGCTGATTGGAAAGATGAGGTGAATACTCAGTTTGTTCTTGAGTGTCATTTTTGACAACTTTGCCTCTTGCTGTTTCTGTTTTCCAGTACTCTTTCTGAATGTTTGTGCTTTCTTTCATTCTGTTTGGAGAAGAATAAGTGCTAAAATTGGAATGGATTTTTTCATAGTCTCCATTCAATCTCATGTGGTCATAACCGCACAAATGCTGGTTATAGTCTATGTTTCGAAACAAAACCCCTTCTTGCTGAATTGTATTATTATTTTGCAAAGAGGAATTGTCAGGGTAGCTTTTCTTCAAGATATTATCAGGCTGAGTGCAAGGGCCAGATGGAGAAAGCCAAGACTCTATGAAATGAAGATCTTCCAAACCTCGATGTAGCATCCCCATATCATGAGACTTCTGCAAGCATTCCTGATAACAGTTCTGTGCACCCATCAGGTTTGTGAAACCCTTACTTTCACCAGAGTGCTTAGAGGAGAGCCCTGAGAATTCACCGTTGCTTCCAAGTTCAGGTGCCCAAAGAGGTGGAAACAATCTTGAAAGAGAATTCCTGTAACAAAGGTAAACAAACCTCCTGTAATGATTTTCTTACATTAAAACAGTTCACATCTCAGGGTCAGAACCCCCACATTTCCCCTGTTATAATCTTGGCTAACTGTACAGAAGCCTCCTCCAAAATATAAGAGGGGGGAAATATTTCAGCTGCAGCTGAGTAAATACCATGTGAAATCTATCAGTGCTGTTCTCTAATATTTATTTTATATGTATTCAGAACTGCTGAGTTTATCTGGATTTATTAAAGATGTTAGATTTGACTGGATTCAGGCAACTCCCTAATGGTTAAAACGTGAGTTTTTGTTGTAGGCTGATGGAAGACTTCAGAAAATTTGCATTTCTAACAGTTAGTTGCTTTCTTTTTAACTGGCAAAGTAACAAAAAATACTCCTATATTTCAAGGGGATTTAAGACCTTTGCTATTTCACTACAGGAAATAATTCAAAATGTGTATTGTACCTGTGTGACAGGAGGATTTAAAAAAACATGCAACATATATGAACTTTCAGAACAAGCTTACCAATCTGTAACTGGCTCTGGCTTGCTTGGCTCTTCTGAAACACTCGACACTGGCCCAAACACATCAGGACCATTGCCAGAATAAGAAAGATTTATTGGTGCCCTAAAAAAAAAAAAAACAAAAAGCCTAAATAAAAGTCTTTTTTCCTAAACAAAACAGGCAAAAAGTAAAGCATTAAATCTTCAATTTATTATAGCAGCACCTGCTCAGTATTCTGAGTTTAAGGTATTCTCAGCACCCATATAGAGAAATGTCCTCCTGCATTAATTAACTCTATAGGCTGAATGAAGTAAGAAAAATTTTCCCACTTTCTTGCTTCACAAGCGACTTCTAGAGAAGTTTTGTGAAGAGAGAGGCAAAGATTTTCCTCTCTTTTCAATCAATGTAACAATTTTACCAACATTTCTTCAAAACATGATTGTCTCTTTCAGAGGGTAAATATGATCAATCATCTCAATCTCGAGGATTCCAGTTTAGTTCTTGAATTATGGAAGTAAATATTATTTTAATCTAAAAAACTCCACTTTAGCTGAAGCACTTTTTAATCCCCTTTTAGAAAGGAGTTAGTCAAAGCTTTATTAAATATTCCTCATAAAAACCAAAGGTGTTCAACCATCACTACTCTGGTACTGGGGGATGTAAGGCATGGAAAGAGAGCTGTTTTTTTCCTTAAGGATTTTGCAATTACATATGACATTTTCCTGTTTCATTCTCTAAATGTAATGTTCTTTCCAACATCTAAAGTGTTTTTACATAAAAACACACCCACCAATGCAGACACAGATCCCCTGCCTTTTTCACCACCTCTACAGAAATCACTGTGTAGCAAAGAAGTTGCATCCTGTTTCTAGTTATCCCACAAATTCTTCCTAAATGATCCAGAATCCTATTGAATCTGCTCCATAACAATTTCAGTGCTCCAAAATATCACCATAAGATTTCTTGTATAATCTCATACCGTTTCTTTGTGCAGTCTTGGAAAGAAGTTTTTGAGCCAATGTCCTCTCCACATGCTGACCAGTCACTATATAGATGGGAAGGTTCTAGTGATGGTGGTGTACTTGTAATTGCTCCTAACAATGGGGAAAATAACTGAGTGTCCATTTCTTTCTCCTTGATATTTACCTATGTTGAAAAGGGAAGGAAACATTTTACCCTTAGATGTTTATGAAAATGAGCAGTAAAGGCAACAAAGAAATCCTTCCTTTTATATCTTGAGCTAAACAATTCTTCAGGCAAACAAAACGTAGTTATGACAAAAGGACACCATCTAAACTTGTTCCCTCCCCTGCCTTAAAGTCCAAATCTGACAAACATATGCATCTTCTAAAAATAAACAATAATAAAAATTACTTACTATGCAATAATAGGAACTCTCTAAGCTTTCACATTGTAGATGTTTGAGTGTCATGTTCACAAGCTCAGAATCTTCTAGCCTATATGAGTGGAATTGCACATGTCACAGGCATATACATCCCTTCTGAGAAACCAAAGGTAATAGCAATTATCCCTGCTATACCCCTGAAAAGGCAGAGCATTCCAACAAAGAACTCACAGTAAACAGAGGGGATATTTTAAACTTCACTGAACAAAATATGAGCAATAAAAGTAAGCTGTCTTTAAGTACTGGTCCAGAAAGGAACATCATAGATTATTTATTCAAAGAATAAATAACACAAGATCCAAGTAACAAAGGCAACTGTATCTCACAAGACATCTCAAAAAGGAACTCCCACAACAGAACCTGTGATTGACCAAGGTTTAAGCAGAATATCACAAACATACTGAGAGCTGGAAAGGACCTCTGGGGTCACCTAGTCTAGTCTCTTGCTCAGAACACACCCAGCTATCTCAGGCTATTCAGAACCTTGCCCAGTTGAGTTTTGAGATTCCACCACCTCCTCTCTAGGCAGTTTTTTAATATATATCTGCTGTCCTGGTTTGAAAAAAAAAGTATAGAAAATAATCTGGAGCACTTGCTCTGTGACCTCCCAGAAAGTGGGGAGATCTTCCTGTAAGATCTTCCTGTTCTCTTCTCCAGGCTGATCTGACCCAGTACTCAGTCTCTCCTTCAACTAATAAAACTGTCCTAAGGAGAACATTTAGCAGCATCTGCTCCCACCCATGAACTGAAGTTCTTATAAGCATCAAGAAAAACAGCACTACATCAGTTTAAAAGAATCTATTGAGGGGACTTCCTATTCCAAGCCATATTTCATTGAAGATGCTGTCTTTTAGTTTGAGTAATTCAATCTGTCTTCCTGAGTCAATTTCTGAATTTGCTTTCTGCTCTTGACAAAAAAAAAATGGTCAGCAGGCCAACTCAAAAAAGAAACTTCTTTGGGGGGGCAAATAAAAGGACTTGTTTCCTTCCAAATACTAACACATTTCATCTTCAGCCCCCAAGGAACACATTAAGTTGCCACCACACTGCCTGTTAATATATGGACAGTGCTACAAAGTTAACAAACAGCAGTTTGGAGAGCTGCTGCTGGCAAATGCCCTGCATGTACAACCTGGCAGCAGGAAGAGTTCTGATCATACCCCAGAAGCAAGCGTAGTTAGCTTACTCTAAGAGCCAAATGTGATGAACTCGGGATACCCGGCTGCTGACAATGGAGAGTAAGAACTTTTTAAGGACTCTAAGGATAAAAGTAACCTCTGACACATCATTCACTGTAAATACAGCTGCAATAGGTACAAAAAGCAATCTAAAAAAAAAGTTAAAAGCTCTTTCTAGAGGTCAAACCAGCCTTGGATCCAACAAATGAAACCATTTGCTAAATCTTTATGAAACAATTGCACAAAGATCTCAACCATGTACTTACTAAATTCCTAAAAAAGGCTAAAAACCCACCACATGAAAAGAATAAATATGAAGGCTGGGTCCTCATACTTAAAAACATTTAAACTTATCCACTAAAGTCCCATTTTACTACTTCTGAGATAGAAACTGCATTGTCACTGGGAACCATACTGTCAACTCTGAGACAGGTGCTTCCTATTGGAGAATACCTCTGGGAGCCTGAACGTGGCAAAAGAAACCAGCAGGTTTAAGGGAAATACACACTGAGTATAGACTTATGCATTCAGTCTGTCTAGAACCACTTTAGAAGTTTTACAGCTAGAGCTTTTTAGAAGTTATTTATAACCAAATAAACTAAAAGAACAAATCTTCAATATTTATCATTTTGCTGTGTCATGCTCCATCCTTTTAAAGGAGAAAATACTAAGTTAATTTAATTTTTCTCTCTCTCCTCTTTTCTTGAAAGTAGGACAGTACAATCTTGCTTACTACAAGTCCTCAGCCAGAATCTGGCTTAGTGAAAGCTGTCACAGACTCAGATGATCTCCCTTCCTGGGCTTTGTCTGAAAAGGCAGTAAAAAAAATAACACCTGCCAAGTGTGCTCCTACCACAAGCAGGACAGAAAAATTTGTTAGTGAATTTTTTGAATAAAAAGAAGTTTACACTGAAGGCTTATCAGTTGCTATAAGCTTGTCTTACAGATCCAAACAAATTCCTATCAAATAACAGAGGCCAGACACACATTCTGCAGCATTCCCTACAAACACATACTCAATATCTGCATTGTTAAAGAAGAGACAAGAATTCTGGCCCAGAGAGTAAATGGCAGGACAGTGCTGTGCGATACAGGTGAACTCTTACCCTGCAGAAGAGGAGGGAGGTATCTAAACTATCTGCTACAAATGGCTTTGAACCACACACAGTATTATTTAGGAAAGCAGCAGCTGCCCAAGGCCAAAATTTTGCAACGATTTAGCGGTATCAACAAGCCTATTGCCAGTGCCTGGGCCCTGGTTTTGTTCAGTCTAGGAGGTAGCAACAGATAAATAACACTCCTTGGCTAAAGTATAAAATACCTTTGCATAGATTAAAAATAGCATCTATAACTAATGTGTTTATCTTTTATTTTCAGAGCCATTAATCACTGCTAATGTGAGTTGTGCAGGACAATGTGACTAAAGATCCGCAGCGGAGGTACATCATGTACCCTAGATAGAGCCTCCTCCAGTGCTGCCAAAACTCTGGAGCCTGTCATTCTACCTCACTAAACTATTTCAAAATAACCCAGAAACTCTCGCTGGGCTTTCCATTTGAACTACCAACAATTTACAGTAAAAAAGAAAAGTGATAAAGCAGGCTGTTGTCTCCTATAGCTTGCTTCAGGCTTCAAAATTCTTCAGTGAATTTCAGACAGAATCAGAACCTCCATAACTGGCTTTGCAAAGAAAGGACTGCCAGCTGAGGCACAGGCAGGTTCCACTCGGAATTCCAACCTTAGAAATCAACTAATTAAATACTTTCTTACTAAAAATATATCACGTGACAACTCATTCAATCTTCAGCAGGGCTTTCACTTCTTTCTTTCCACCCTGCAAATCACAGCAAAGCTACTGCTCTCACTAAATTAATTACAGCTCAAAACAACAACAAAAAATTTACCACATCTAAAACCTAGATGCCTTATTGCAATGGATTTATTTTTCAAAGCATAACAAGACACAGCTTCTGCTCTTTCCCATAAAATGAAACAAACTCTCCCTGTATACAAAACTGAACACACAATTTTCCAAAACATCTAACACTGTTTTAATTCAAACCTTATCTTCAAATGCATGCAGAGGGTTTTTACCTTCTGCAAGAAGCTCATCACAACTGAGGAGTAAGCAAATGGAAGCATTTTTCTAAACCCTTCACTACTTCCAAAGCTTCGTGCACTTCTTGGAATTTAGAAGCTCTTCCGGTTTCTTTTGAGGAGAAATAAATAACCAGAACTCCATCAGGATAACGTTAACATTTCAATTATAAATATACATGAAACTAAACAGTATCAAAGCTGTTGGGCATTGATATGATTATGGTGTCTGTAACACAAGTGCTGTGCTCCACTACACATCAACTCACTTTTTGCTGCCTGGCTCCTTTGTGCTCCTGCTTGGTCCAGGCTGTGTGCCAGGGATTTGCTGTGGTTATGTAGATGTTTCACTGCTCCAGCAGCAAGGGCAAAAACCTTGAGGAAGGCTGTTACTCCCTCCCTCCTCTTCCTGCTCCCCTCCCACTCCCCAGTCAAGTGTCAAGCCAGCACAGCTGCCAGGCATGCAGAGGCAGATGAAATATACAGATTTTAAAGGGCTCAATGAACAGTAAGTTGTGTTGGGAACAGAGACCTTGGAACAGCTGAGGTTGGAAGGGACTTTTGGAGTCAAGGCTGCCACTGAGAGCAGGCTGCTCAGGTCCTTGTGCAGACAGGTCCTGAGCACTGCCAGGGATGAAGAGAAATGCCAGTGAGCCCCAACTGTACCTCTGCACAGATACCAGACAAACTTCCCTCAGAGAGAAGCTCCTGCCTTACCACCGCTGCTCGAGATGGGCAGCCAAGAGGCGAAGATCTATGACTTGAAAACCTTCTATGTGAAGATTTAGCAGCACTGTGACTACAGCAGAAGACTCAAACATTGTTTCACATTACTGGAAAAGTTTTGCTTCTTGTTACTGCCCAGCCACTACTGGAAAGAGTTGAAGACAGTAAGGGCATGTTCTGAGATGCTGCTGACAGAGCAGTGAAGGTCCCTCAAGCAGACTGGAAGGAGTTCTAGTGCATTTCAGAGACCACTATGTCCTGCCAACTGCAGGAATGTTTGCAGTGATGTAATGTGTATCTTGGGTACCTTGCTGAACTACAGCGTTAGAGAACCATGGAATGATTTGGGTTGGAAGGGACTTTAAATATCATCCAGTGCTAACCCACTGTCATAGGCAGGGACACCTTCCACTGGATCAGGTTGCTCAAAACCCCACTCAATCTGCCCTTGAACACCTCCAGCGACGAGACTTCCAAAACTTCTCTGGGCAACCTGTGCCAGTGTCTCATCACCCTCACGGGAAAACTTGTCTTCCTAATACGTCATCTAAATTTCTCCTCTTTCAGCTTAAAAATATTACCCTTTGTCCTATCCCTGCACTCCCTGACAAAGAGCCCCTCCCCAGCTTTCCTGTAGCTCCCTTTCAGTACTGTACAGCTGCTCTAAGGTCTACCCAGAGCCTTCTCTTCTCTAGACTGAACAAATCCAGCTTTCTCAGCCTGTCCTCATATGGGAGATGCTCCAGCCCTCTGATGATCTTTGTGGCCACCTCTGGACTTGCCCTAACAGGCACACACTCTTGCTGTGCTCATACAGATTGGCTTTACTCACAGGCTATGGCTTGTATCAGACTAACAATTCCCTGAAAGGAAAAGCTATAAAACAATGTAATCAGAGCTAAATAATTTGCCTTATTATATAATTAGAAGAAATTACTTTTATTGACAGAGTCCCACCTGAAAGTTCTTGATTTTCCAAGAAGCATTTGAACTAAATAAGGAAAAAGCCTTTTTATAGTCAGTTATCCTAACCCTGCAGGAACTGACAGAGCTTTGCTCACAGAGGCTTTTTATAAACATCTATCAGTAAATGACAGCAATGCAGAATCTTATTACTTCTATACTGAGTTTATTGTTCTCCAATTTCTTGGCAGAATAAATATTTCCCGTTTAGTTTAGTTTATTTGAAAAAGAAAAACCAAGATTATTCTGGGTTTTTTTTGACTTAAGACTTCTCATAACTCCTTCCTACAGCCATCTCAATCCATAGCACACTGAAGCCGGTTAAGGCATTCAGGATGCACAGCTAGTAATTCTCCGAAACTAGTGGGTAAAAAGAAATAAACTATAACTCTATAATTGCTTTCTTGGATTACCTAAGAAACTACACCAGCAGAAGCAAACAGGTGACAGGAATAGATCAAAAACTAAAATCAAGGGAGAAAACAGGTCAGTCATTCAGATACCTCCTAATATCAGGGACCAAACCATGACAGTGGCTGATTACTGGAGACTTGCTTCTACATCCCAGTTTCCTATCACCTAAAAGGCTTGCTGTAGCAAAGGGAAATGCTCCTCTTCAGCAAAGCAATTTTGTTTCTGAGAAAAATGAATCAAGTCTGCCAGACCCCACTTAGTTGGTCAAAACCACATAAAAAAGCACCACTTCAGGCAAGATGGGAAGGAGAAATAGATTTTTGACCCACTTGTTCAATGTATGGGTTTTAGAGCCCAATTACCGTTAAGAGCATTCATGGGTTACTGCACCATTTCTTGTGCTTGTTTTAAACACAAGCCTAAGAATACAATCATTTCACATAATCAGAGTTCTTTTCTCCGTAGTAACCTGTAGCAACTGTTTTTCAGAAGACTTTGTGCTAAGTCTCACAAATGCCCTTGACAAGAGGGACTCAAAGCAAGACTGAAAGAGGAACCGCTGACTTCCCCAAGCAGAGTTTTACTCTCCTGTACCAACACAAATAGTGAATGCTGCTCCATCTGTAATGTAGCGTTTTCTTCAGGTGTTGACTTTTTTGTCACATGGTTATTTAATACATTTAGTTAGAAAAACACCAATATATTATACAAGGATTTGTTTCTGTTTACCTAAGCAAATTCCGTTTTTGGACTCACCTGTGACATGTGATGACCAGGGGTGGCACTTTGTTTGACCATGTCCTTGTTATCATTATTCAAGTTCTCTTCTCTGAAGTATGTAGCATTGCCATGCAAGCAGGAATTTAGATTCTTAAGTACAGACTTAACCTATACAAAAGCAATTTAAAAGTGAAAAAAAGAAAATGGTAATAATTACCAAGTCTGTCAAAGTTGTACTTATTAAGCATGAAACTAATTTCTAGTCTCTACACATCACTCCACCCACAGGTCCCCCAGTACCACCCATGCCTTACATATTTGCAGAACAGTGACAACGCAAGTTTACTGCTGTGAGATTCCACACGACAGAACAGCTCAGCAGACAGGAGAGCTGCTGCCCACAGGTCACACGGAGTCCCAGAGCAGGTAAGCCAGCTGTGTCATGCTACACCTAGAATCATGCAGGCAGGGGTAAACTGCCTCAGAAGACTTCCCTCTCCGGCTCTATCCCGTCACATAGACAGATACATCACAGAGGACCATATCTACCATGACAGTACAAAAGCTCAGCCCATGATCCTGTGCACAGGCACCCATGTGCCACAGAACTGAGCATCCAGCCCTACCACATCACAGAAAAAACAAATTCTCGAGTACCTGGGACCACACCCACTTAAGGACTCCACTCCCTCTTCAGACTCAGAGCTTCTGTCAATGTTGAGGCAAGGCTGCCTCCTGCTACATACTGTAATCCAAAAAACAGGTGTGATAAAAGCATGTTCCCATACATCCCCTACTGGAAGCAGATTACCAGGTCGCTGCTGCCTACTGTCATGCCTGCACTCTGCACACGTGCTCTTTCTCCAGCTTCAGTCATTTACATAACTTTACACAGCAAAAATAGGTCCCAGATTAGCAAGACAACTCACTACGCAAATGTAAGGCTTCATCTTCACTAACAAAAAGCTTTAATTGGTGGAAACAATGAATGGGGAAGAGCTGCTTTTATGATTAAGATGAATCAAGATTAAGTGTGCAACAGTCATATAATGATAGACTGAACAAAACACCTGCTCCTCTCCCAAAGTAACAAGATGATGTCAGACCACACCCACATCCAGTTGTGGCTGACCTACTCTGACCTGCTGAATGGCAGAAGCAAAGATTTGCCTAATCTGATGTCCAATCTGAATTCTGCTGCAATGATTTGTTCAACCCACAGTCAAGTCCCTGTTCTTCTCTTATCCAAAGACTTCTGGACGCAGGCTAAGAGCTGGATGAATTGGATAATGCCATCTTGAGAGCTACTTTTGTCAGGTTTACTATAGCACTTCCATCACCCTGCTGCAGAGAAGCATGCTCAGACCAAAATGAAAGTCTGCATCCAGGAACAGGTTGCAGAACAGTCCGGTGAAACTTCCATGTAGATATTTTGATGCTTCTGGGAGGTGCTGAGCTCACTGCTCTTGTACCAATCATCTTGAGTGCCTGTACAACACACCAGCTGTATTGCAAGGGAAGAGCTTGCAACCCACAATGCTACAGAGAGCTCTGTGGCCCACAGAGATGGGAACATCAGGCTTCTTGAATGTAGGCTAAGATCTTAGACTGAAATTACTCAGGTGCACACAATTGCTCCCAGGTGCTAATTTTATAATGCATGGTTTTCTCTCAGAAGAGATGACTACTGATATCTTTATACCACCCATGATGATTTGTTCAGTCAGAGCATGTCTAAGCCACTAACCTCTACTGGTCTTTAAACTACTTGTGTTTTATTAGTTGCTCTTCTGTCAAAGTAGACCTAATGATACATATTAATGACCTGGCTAATCACTATCCCTGTGACACAATGTAACTATCCGCAACTTTAAAAGTTGGTTTCACAAACTATTAGGTTATACCTGAAACCCTGATCCATTTAGATCTCAGAACAGGAACTATTTTAAATCATGGGAAACTTTCAAAGCATCACAGGTGCTGATTAGGTTCCACAATAGACTGACCAATGCTTAACAGTTACCCAGCTGTTCAAAAAAGGCAAGAGCGCTACCTCTGTGCTCCAGCCAATGCCCCCTCTGTCACAAAAATTAATTTTCAATGGTAGCTTTCTGCAGCTGCCACTTAGCTTTTACAGGTTGATATAAATACACAACTATTGCACAACAGGTAAATAATCAATTCCTAGAAAAGTCCTTTGGATATCTTCAGGATATGAGGGTGTTACATTAGAGCTTTGATAGAAGCCAATGCTTTAGTTAAAGCAGCACTGTCCACTCACACTGCATTACATTGACAAAAAAGAAAATAAGTTCTCATTGAGTGCTTCCACATCACGTCCTGGATTTGCAAATAGTTTTAAGTTTATTTCCTTCTAACATTGTTCAACAAGAACTCTAAGCAAAAAGACAAATGACGCAACATCTGCAGGGAATTCCATCAGCAGGGAAAACTGATGACTGGCTTCCTACACACGTACAGCCACCCTACTAATTTGGGTGCCTTCTGCTCCCACTTATTCGGTCCCTTGGTGAAGACAGGGATGTATGTGTCCATACATATGGACACATTCCACAGTCTTCTTGCACTGATCAAACAAACAGAAGCCACAGCAAACACAAAAATTAACTTTGAATTATTCCTCACTGATTAATTGGAACGTTGCTAATCTGAATGCCTGCTTTTCAAAGGAATACAAACAGCAGCCTTCAGGTGGATTTATCTTGCACTTACAGGGGTGGTGCAGTGTGCAGGTGTACACACACTGACACCATCGTGGAAGAGCATCTATGTCACAGGTTTTGCAGTTCCGTGTGTTTCAGTACTTCTAAACCTCCAGAAAAAGAGATAATTTGAAACATTACATTATTATTGTAGGGAGACCATGAGGAAAGCCTAAAAACTGCCACCTACGCTACCTGAGGGTTTACAAGTTCCAGAATCAGTCTACGTGGGAAAACTGCTGTTAACTCTAAAGACTCACACTTCTCTTTTGAACTTCTTTTATGTTTAGGCCTATCTGCTTTACAAAGCTACATGGCAGAGAGTTTGTCGGAGAAGAGATTCCAGTCTGCTCCTCAGTTTCACCTTTATGAAGGATTCCCCTTGAAACAGTACCTCTGTGAGGTATTCTTGAGCCAAAAAACCCAAATACACAGAACATCTTTGCAACATTTACATTAAAACTCAGAATGCCCATGAAAAGAAATTAAGCAGAGTAAGCACTTCGGTAACTATGCAATACTGTGCATGTGCAACTATCACAACTTCAGCCTTCCTAAAGTCAGTAATTTCAGGAATTCAAATCTGTAACCTCCCCATTAACTGCAATTATTGCTTTATTAATCTGGAAAAATAAGGAATAATTTGCCAGCAAGTAGCTGAGAAACAAAGCCCTGATCTGCAATTCACTTAAACTATTAAAAAAAGATTACTGATATTGTTTCTAATGATAGATTTTTATACATCTACCCATTCTGTGTCCAAAGCCACAAGTCCTTTGAACACCAGATTCTTACTATATCCAAATAGTTCCGCATGCAAAAATGACAAAAGCTTTCTGCTCTCACTCTGGAGTTTAGAGGGTGTTTTTTGATTATAGAGGTCATTAAAACTCAAATCCCCAACTCAAAAAGTAAACACACCCTCATAAGGCATTGACATAAGGCTGCCAGTTGTGAAAAGAGCAACCACAGCTCAGCTGCAGTGTGTTACCCAAAAATTCACATTTGGGACTGCTAAAGGAAAACCTTACAAAAGTGGTGAGACAGCTGCTTTGGTGCATCTATCACAAAATAACCTACAACATTTAAAGTATCTAGTCAGCATTTAAATATGTGAATAAGATATTCATGATCAATGCAGGTTCCACAGAAATAAAAGGGAGCTTAATACCCTCTACTTCTATATATTCACCTTCTTTTTATAAATTGAACCACGTGTCACACTCCATTATCTCTGGGCAGAGCAGGGAAACACCAAGGATTATTAAACAAACCGGTACAGAGTTTTCAACTGAGCTTCCGCTCACTTTACAGTCACCTAATATAAACACAGCTTAAGAGCACAATTTGTAGATAATGACCTCTCAAATACATGGTGCTGTAAAACAGGATTATTGGTATCAATATACCCTCAGCACAAACCTTTTTGTTTAGGAGTACAAAATTCCAACTAAAATCACAAAATATTTTTCCAGATTCATTTGGGCAGATGGACTATTAATATGATTTATACTCCGCTAAATCAAAATGTCTTTCCAAGTATATTTTTAAACAAACAAAAATGCTGACATTATTCATTACTGAATGTGTAAATACAAACTTTCTGAAGTTATGAACTGGTACACATGGCCAAGTAAATAGGATTTTTTCTTAAATAGCTGCACAAGGATCTGTATACACTATATATCATCATATAGAGACCTGTATCTTAATTTCATTAGACTGCCAAGATTAGATATAAAGCTGCATTTCCCACTTGACCAGCTCCACACTTGGCGAAATTTAAGTACTAAGTAGATGTGTTCAAGATTGCAGACTTGAGCAAACATCGTCAATGCCTTTAACAGATCCAAACTGTTTCTAAAGAGACATGAAAGGGGATCTACTAGCCACTTAAGAAGCTGCTACATTTCTCAGTGAAAGGACAACAGTAAGTATTCCCAAGTATCCCATCCACTTCCTAAGTCTCTCCTCACTGTCCTTATTAGACTCTGCTGATCGACACAAAAAGAAATCTGTGTTTGGGGAACTATGTTTTTGTCAGGCACTCACAATATGTGATCACTTGAAAGGCTGAGCGCTATCAGGCAAATAAATCATTACACCTACTTTTAAAGTACACCACCTCAGAACCTAAGCAAACATTACGCTGCAGAAATCATCTTGCTGGATTGTTTTCCAGCTTTCTAACACATCAGTATTACTCCAGACATCTAAGATCTCTCCCTAAGAAAAAAAACCCATAAACCTCATCCTACTCTGAGAACCAGCTTCCAGAGACAAACCTGCACAGATGTTACCACCAGCCATTCCCTGCACGCATTCACACTGGGGAAGCAAAGGCAGCCCAGACACTCAAACACGCCAGTTGCACACACTGGAGCACTGCAGCAGCAGCAGCTGAGCCCTGTGCATTCAAGTCCAGTGGCGCAGCGCACACGGCGCCGAACCAGCGCTGCTGCCGCACCTCCTCTACCTCCCCGAACATCGCTGCTATGGGACACACGCTACACACCTCAGTTACTCCACACACACAGAAACTGTTGCCAGGCTGTGGACAGCGTCTCTCCTCCACCCCTTCAAGCTGCAGGACAAAAAGAGCACAAAAGAAGCAAGCGGATTTTGGGCTGTGGCCAAGGAAACGGCCCCTGGAGAGAAAACTAGCAGTGCGGGGATTAAGCAATTACTCCACACATCCATTCCTAAATAGAGGAGTCTCCAAGCTGCCCCACTAGGAGAAACAGCACAGATTGCTTGCCCTTTAAGTGTCACCTCACGTTTTCTTCAGACGAACACCCTTTCAAATTCCTCTGCAGCCACTGAAATCCTCCCCTAGTAAGAAAAGATTTCACGCTGCCAAAGGCCTTGCTCCAGAAGTGAAAGAAACACCAAGCTTACATTTTTGGTCTTCTTGCTTTACAATCAGTCTCAGCCATGTAATGTCTGATGTCACTGGAGTACCAGTATGTGGAAGTACTATGGGAATTGTAGTCTTTCCTCTACTGTGCAATAGCTACACTGTACAGGATCCAGGACTGCAACCGAGAGCCTTAGGAACCCTCTCCTTCACACAGAAGCTTACGGGGTCTGCTGGAGAAATACAGCTGGGCTGTTTTATTTAGCCAGGAAATGCTCAGATGGGACAGAAGAAAAGTAGGGGGGAAGTTTTGAAATGCACCTTCTCCTCCTTCCCACACAAGAAGTAATTTCTAAGCAATCATTCTCAGGGGGTTAAATCCTTCCAAAATCATTTAAGCTGTAATCACAGGAAACACAACCCAGTGAGGAAATTTTAGTTGCAGTGGGTTATAAGAACATTGTATTTAATCGTACAAAAGGTTTTATGACAAGTTTGTTATTCCTTGTACCTCCAAGATTCTGGCATCTCCACATGAAAAAATAATTCCCTGGAATCCAGGTTTTTTGTCAGTGGTCATGATGCACCCACCAGTTCCATTCCTATCTCCCACTTGGCTCAGCCCAGCTAAGTAACTATGGAAGACTTGCAGTGTGAGCAAGCCAAGCCCTATGCTTCCTGTAACAAGAATTAAAAATACGTTATTTTAGTTAAAGGGTTTCTTTCACACTCAAGTGCTTTACTGACTTAACTTCTGCCCATTTTCAGTCAAATACCTCACTGATAATTACATTTCATGACTTTTTACGTGTTTATCCTTAATAAAGTCATTGTTTTTCCACAGCTCTCTGCCTGAAGTCAGATGACAAACTCTGATCCTTCCCTCACATCACCATATTCTCAATGCTACAAAAAAAAAATGATAAAATATAACTTAAGCAAATTAAGAAATCCAGAAACAATGAAACAGAGACATTTTCATCTTTTTTTAAGAAAAAAATATAGTATAGTTCAGTTGCTGGGAGACAGAGTCTATCATCAGCCAACTGTTATTACAAGCTCTCAAGACCAGGAAAAAAAGAGAAAACAGAGGGCTAACAAGTTCTGCCTAAAATTTTCAAACACCTCTATATCACAGAATGTGAGAAAGCCCCTATGACAACTAGAAGTGTTACAGTAGAAGTCAGAAAACCATTCAGTCTTAAGTTCTTCAGCAACTTAATACAGGCAGAATATAGACAAAAGATTCTAAAAGGGAGAACTTTCTGTTCCCGAGGCTTTTTCACTAAATTACAGTAATAGTGCCTTGTTCTGCTAAGTCCTTACCTCACTGCTTTCACTAAAATACACAGCAGAGCTCCATGCAGCATGCAACCTTCCCCAAATATTAAGTATCTTCCAGCTTTTCTGACATAGCAGTAAAACAAAATGAGGTCAGACCTCCCTAAAAACCTCAGGCTTGGCTTACATTATTGCTATTCTTCAGGTTTCTCTCCACAAAGCTATAATGGCATTGAGAGACACTGACTGTTGACTACAGCTCCTACAACAGTCTGCTCAATTTGAGAATGGCAACATATATGAACACACCATGGAAAGCTTTTATATCCATTTCCACACTCAGGCTTTTGGAATAGTGTATCTGCACCAGTGCTGCCAATAGTACACACTGAATTCATGTGTTTAAAAAGAAAACCAACAAACAAACAAAAAAAAGCCAAAAATATCTCAAGCCGTGCTCTGATGAGGGTTTAAAGAAAACACAAAGTCCAAGCATTTCCAGCACGTGGTAATTTCAGTGATATGAGTAGACCCCAATACCATCAAATGAAGTCCAACAGCAGAATTTCACACTTGCTTGGCACAATGTAAGACTGATTCTTTCTGGCTGCCTTAAATCATGGTTGAGACAGTAGCAGAAGCAGTGTCCTTCAACACCTTATCTCACTCTTGCAAGCAGCCCAGCTACGCTTGCTGCCCAAAGAGCCCCCCTTGGAAGAAGCAGTCCCCTCAAACTCAGTTCCAGAACTTTCTACAAGAAGCACTCCGCAGACCCACCAAAAACTATAAATAATATTCTGGAAGAGGGGTCATTTGTGCACCCACCATCCTGGAACGAACCTTTTGGTGCTATAGCCCTGGAGTGGTGAATACCTGCATTTTTCTTTTATTTCCTCTTTATTTCCCTCCTTGCCTTCTTTTTTCCTCTTCCTCATTGTTCCTACCAAGGGTTAGATATGGTGCCGCTTCTCCTATTCCCAAAATTTTTGCCTGTGAGAATAAATACCTTTTAGATCAATAAGTGGTGTTATTTTTTTTACCTTAGTCAGGTGGTGGGAGTCCCTAAATTTACAGGGGGGACCCAGGGCCCATCCCCTGTGTCCCAGTCTGGGCTGCAAGACACAGGCAAAATAAAGAGAGAAAATGCAGACATGAATCCCCCAAACAGTTTAGACATAAATTATTTCTACTGGCTTGAGAACAGCGTGTTATAGAAAACAACAAGACAGCCTCTTCTGAAGGGCTCAGAGGCTGCACAAAAGGAAAATACTGCACAGGCAAAGGGGCAAGAGAACTGTTTGAAGTCAAAACGTAGTGTATCTCATTGCTACCATCCAGCAGAAGTTGGTCCTAACAATATTCTTATAAAGCAGCTAGAGGTAGTAGTAACTACACCCTCCTCTCAAAGTAAGATGTAAAATGTGCCCAGTGCCCATGCAGAAGCACGTAAAGTGAGCGTGGTTTCAGAAGAAATGGCTGTGAACAAGGGGATGAAAGCTGCCCATTTCCGATTTTCCCTGCACTGCAAACGCTAGAGAAAACGATCCTGCTTGAAAAGTAGGACCCCTGCGGGCTGTGAAGACTACGCTGGTTGTGACTCTCATCTCTGCAGTATTCAGATACCCCTTGAAGACTGTGAAGGCTTTAGCATCAAGGAAACACACTCAAAACGTTAACAAAGCTAGAAATACCTGTAAGACCTTTTTCAACTTGCTAACTTCAAGTAACTGAGTGTGAAGAAGACGCTCAGACTCGACCTCCTAGCACCAACCTGGCCAAAGCAGTATGAATTCATTCAATGATGCATTTTAAACGGCAGAGTGAAGTGATTTTAGTAGCTTACCAGAACATGTTTATACTGTAAAGTATTAGCAGCCATTCTTCCAGACTCACCACCACACCAAGACAACTTTTGCCTCAGAAAGTGTCTGACCCTCTCTGGATTTCAGGCTAACACACTTCGTTACTTTACAGCTCTTCTCTCCTACCTCTTCACACAGAAACATCATTTTTAGGGTGTCAGTACCCCTCATGGCTCTCTAACTTCGGAGTGTGCACAGATCTCTGACAGAGTGCACATGGCACACAAGTAGAAGAGAGCTCTGTACTTAGACAGAATGTCCTTTATTTCATAGAGTCATACAATGGCGTGGTTTGGAAGGGACCATGAAGGTCATCCAGTCCAACCCCCCTGCAGTGAGCTGGAACACCTTCAGCCAGATCAGGCTGTTCAGAGCCCCATCCAAACTGACCTTGAATGTTTCAAGGGATCGGGCATCTCCCACCTCTCTGGGCAACCCCTGCCAGTGTTTCACCACCCTCAAAGAAAACCATTTCTTCCTAATATCTATTCTAAACCTCTCCTCTTTCAGTTTAAAACCATTACTCCTTGTCCTATTAATACAGGCGCTGCTAAAAAGTTTTCTCCATCTTCTCAAAAGTACCCCTCTAAGTACTGAAAAGCTGCAATAAGGTCTCCTCAGAGTCTTCTCCAAGCTGAACAACCCTAACTCTCTCAGCCTCTCTTCACAGGGGAGGTGTTCCAGGCCTCTGACCATTTTTGTGACCCTCCTCTCGACCCTCCAACAGGTCCCTCATTTTCCAGTGCTGAGGTCTCCAGAGCTGGACGCAGTATTTCATGTGGTCACACCACAGCAGAGAAGAAGGGCAGAATCACCTCCCTCAGACTCCTGGCAAGGCTTCTTTTGATGCAGCCCAATGTACAGCTGGCTTTCTGGGCTGCAAGAGCACATTGCCAGCTTACACCCAGATGATCATCCGCCAGGGCCCCAGGTCCTCTTCTGCAGAGCTGCTCTCAATCTCTTCATTTTATTTACACGATTCTGCTCTACCAGCAGTCACAGGAGCTCCTGTCCCTCCAGGGGAGCCCAGCGGACCTCGGTGCAGCTGGGTCAGCACCCTTCACAAGGCAGGGGCTGGTTCTTCCCCTCACAGGGCACCCCTTTCCCTCACAGGGCAGTAACCAGTTCTCCCCATCACACAGCTCCCCTTCCCCTCACAGAGGGGGGATCGCTTCCCCCATTTGCAGGCTCCCCTTCCCCTCACAAAGCAGAAGCCAGTTCTCCCCCTTTTATCACAGGGCACCCCTTGTCTTCACAGAGCAGGGGCCGGCTCAACCCTTCCCTTCCCAAGGCAGGGGCTGGTTCCCCCTTTGGCAGAGCACCCCTTCCCCTCACAGAGCAAAAGCCAGTTCTCCTCCTCTTATCACAGGGCACCCTTTCCCCTCACAGGGCAGGGTCTGGTTTCCCACATCACAGGGTACCCCTTCCCTTCAGAGGGCAGAAGCCAGTTCTCCCCCTCCCGGGGAACTCATTCTCCCCACAGAGCACGGCCTGGTTCCCTCCCTCACAGGGCAGCAGCCAGCTATTCCCCTCACAGGGCAGCCTTTCCCCTCACAGGGCAGGGGCCGGTTCCCTCTTTCTCAGGGTACCCCTTCCCCTCACAAAGCAGAAGCCAGTTCTCCCTCTTTTATCATAGGGCACCCCTTCGCCTCACAGGGCAGGGGCCGGTTCACCCCTTCGCCTCACAGGGCAGGGTCTGATTTCCCCTATCATAGAGTACCCCTCCCCTTCACACAGCAGAAGCCAGTTCTCCCCCTTATATCACCGGGCACCCCTTCCCCTCACAGAGCAGGGGCCGGTTCACCCCTTCGCAGGGCACCCCTTCCCCTCACAGGGCAGGGGCCGGTTCACCCCTTCGCAGGACACCCCTTCCCCTCACAGGGCAGGGGCCGGTTCACCCCTTCGCAGGACACCCCTTCCCCTCACAGGGCAGGGGCCGGTTCACCCCTTCGCAGGACACCCCTTCCCCTCACAGGGCAGGGGCCGGTTCACCCCTTCGCAGGACACCCCTTCCCCTCACAGGGCAGAAGCCAGTTCTCCCCCTCACAGGGCACCTCCACAGGGCACCCCTTCACCCTCACAGGACAGGAGCCGGTTCGTCTCCCCCCACAACCTCCTCCACCGCTCACCCCCTCAGCTCCTCGACCCCTCACCTCCGCCCGGCAAGCCTGCTCTGCCCACAGACCCAGCAGCTGGGCTCTACCCGCCACCATCTTATCCTCCCTCCGCCTCCTCCTCCTCCCGCCCCGAGGGGCCGGGCCCCCAGCGCCGCCCCCCCCCCGGGCCGTTCGCTCCGCGGTAGCGCGGGAAGCGGCGCGCGCTCCGTTCAACGGGCGCGGGCGGGAGAAACCACTGCGGGGGGGGGGGGGAGCGCACCATGTCGGACTGAGGAGGTGAGGGGGAGCACCCAGAAACCAGGGATGGGGAAAAGGTTGGTCAGTCGGAGAGCGGGGTCTGCATTTTCCAGGTGTATTGAGGCTGAGCAGGTTACCCAAGACCTCCAATCAGCCATCATGTTTGCCCGTGAAAGCACCAAACCCTGAGAGAATTGTGAGGGAAGCTTAAAAACCTGATGGAATTGTGAGAAAAGTGCAAAAATTGGATAGCATTGTGAGGAAAGCCCAAAAAAATCTGAGAAAATTGTGAAGAAAACACAAGAATCTGAGAGAATTGTGAGGAAGACACAAGCAGTTGTTGGAATTGTTAGGAAAGCACCAAAATCTGATGAAATTTTGAGGAAAGCACAAAAATCTGACAAAATTGTGAGGAAAGCACAAAAACCTGATGGAATTGTGAAGAAAGCACTAAAACCTAACAGAACATGAAGAAAACCCTCATGGAATTGTGAGGAAAATCCAAACACTTGACAGAATTGTGAGGGAAGCATGAAAACCTGACAGAAATGGTGAGGAAAGCATAAAAAAACTTAAGAGTATCATGAGGAAAGTGTGACAACCTGGCAGAATTGTGAGGAAAACACAACCTGAGAGAATTGTGAGGAAAGCACCAAAATCTGACAGAATTCTGAGGAAAGCATCTAAACCTGAGGGAGTTGTGAGGAAAGCACAAAAATGTGATGGAATTCTGAGGAAGGCATGAAAACTGGAGAGAATTGTGAGGAATTGAAAGGATGAAAACATGATGGATTGTGAGAAAAGCACAGAAACGTGACCGAATTGTGAGGAAAACATGATGGAATTGTGAGGAAAGCAAAAAAACCTGATAGAATTGCACCATAAAAGGGTCTCATTTCCCATCTGGGGCAGTGGAGGGGCTGTGTGAGGTTGGAGAAGGTGTTTTAGTTCCCAGCACCTCCTCCTTCATGCAGGAATGTATCCTTGGATGAGGTGAGGACCTCCTTAGTGGCCTTGGGCAGCACTGGAACTCCTGGCTGTGCTTCCCTCAGACCCACCTAGGCTGAAGGAGATTGTGGATCGTCAGCGAGGCGAAAGCCTTTGCAAAATACACCCTGTGCCAACACAGCCCACACCCTGGCCTTCCAGCCCAAGTTCACCAGGCTGAAGCCATTAGTGATGGAGCAGGCTGTGAGGGAGAGGAAAAATACAAGGATAGCATGGATTGGGGCTGCCTTCTCCAACTTCCACAACACCCCTCCTCCAGAAGCCATCTAGAACCTCCAAAAAAATCAACCTCCACCCAAATTTTGTCTCTATGCACCCACATTCGTGAGCTGCAGCTGTTGGCAACAGAAAACCCTTTCAAATAGGTTAAGAAGACAAACGAAATGTATGTGTGCCAGAAAAAAAAAAGAGAACACAGGGCTTTCCCAAATAGAAGAAATGTGTTTATTCAGGCCACGCGCCGACCAGTACAATGCAACCATTCTGAGGAGGCTTTGCACAATGCGAGGCAGAGAGAAAAAGCTGGTTCTGGCAAAGCAGCATTGACATGGATAGCACAGTCACAGCTTTCTTATGTTTGGAGGATGCTGAAAGGGTGAAGCACTGCAGTCTCATTTATTTTTCCAGCAGAAAGGCTTTGTTAACAACCTCAAACGTGACAAAGGGGTGATGAGCAGTGCAAGATGTGTTTCTTGGCAGCAAGCAGCCTGAAAAAGTATTCTGTTGTGTATCCTCACACAAGGTAAATAAAAGGTAGCATCTCTTCTTTTTCACGTGAACCACATTTAAATTACTGATAGAATAAAACCTTAATGAGAAATTTCACAGCTCATTTTACAGCAAGCATAGAGTTTTAATCAAGCTAAGCATTTATTCAAAAGTTCCCTTCACAGTAACGGTGACACTGAAACAGTGGCAGAATGTGCTTTGGACGGGTTTTGTCACAAATATGCATGCAAGAGGTTTTTCTGGTGTGTGCAGGATCTCACCTGCTCATTTCTCTCATCATGCCCTTCTGTACAGGTGCATTCCAAGCACCAGAATGCAATGGATTGATTGCAATACAAAAATACACAGGGCTCCTGTGGATTACTGCAGGTTGGCAGAGGTAGGAGGCACAGAGCTGGTTGGCTTTGGGGAAGCAAAGGAAAATGTTTGAAGATGGAAGAGCAACAGGAGCCAGAGAGATGCAGAAAAAAACCCTGAGCTGCTCTGAAAACCCATAGGGAACAGTGGATGGAGAAAACCTTGGCTGGAGACAGCAGCAGGGACAGGTTTTTGTACGAGGGGTACAGAGAGCTCTCAGAAGAAGCGTAGTGGTGAAGCAGCTGGAGTGTGGTGAAAATCCTCCCTCAGGAACGTGAGGTTAAGGAAAGAGCATGTGTGGGGACTGCAGCCTAACGCGGAAGGAAGAAGCACCGGTCTGAGATGAGGAAACGCTGTCCCTTCACCAGCTTTGTGGAGGGACTGAGGTAACCCCTGCCAAAGGCTTCAGGAAAGTGCAGAGTTTTCTACAAGCAAAGATGTCAGTGCCAAAATAATCCACCCCTCCACTGTTGTTGGCAACTGGAGGGCACGTGCTTCTGGTAACGGATTATTCTGCCAAGCACCAGTACAACAACACAATGGTCACCCCAGGACACGCACCAGCAACGCCTCATTTCTGGCAAATACTGCTTCCCTCTCCAAAACGGTGGAGTGAGTGAAGGAAGCATTAAGAAGCAGCAGAGGAGCCGGCTGCTGCTGCCTGTGCTCCCTCTGCCGGCGATGAAGCAGGGGACCAGGATGCTGGAGAGCATTCCCACCACGGGTGACTTATTAAAATCAAGGTTTGAAACGTGGAGCAGAAGGTATTCCTCTTTCTGAACACAATTAGCAGTTAGAATGGTGGGGGAAAACAGCCACCCAATCAGCAAATTTAAGAAGCTCAATGCAGGGAGTAATTTGCAGTGAACACTTTAGCCTGAGTATGGATCTTATGCAAGGTAAGAGCAGCATGATCTCCATGAAAATAAACATCATAATTCTACAGAGTGGTTATTCTGAATAGAAATATTCAGTGCCTGCAACAGGGAAGTGCCTGCTCCCATTGCTCCCCTCAGTCTGAGCACACAGAGCACAATCTGAGCAAGTGGGAGACTGCAAATCCAGCAGGAATCCAACCCAACGACACGTGGCACCCCCTAAACAGATATGGGGTACCCTGAGGAAAAGGGGTCCTTCCCTGCATACGCCGTATGGGTCTTGCCACAATGCTTAAGGGATGGTCCTGTCCCCAGGGATCTGCTGCTGGTCTGGGTTCCTGCTGTTTCACCCCAATCTGAAGAATCCCAAGACATCCTCCTCATCAAACACCACACAACAGCTGGAGGCAGAGTCACCTTCCCACACCTATCACACAAAACATAATTCTCAATAAGGCAAACGTGGAGTGGTGGTTCCTCATTTATTTACCAGCAGTTTTTGGCCACCACTCGGGGATACGTGCAGTGAGCTTCATTTTATCACCCGCTACATTCAGGCAGAGAGGTTCATTTATGTTAGCCAACCTCAGCAACGCTATACCGAGTTCATCTCCTCCGGCACGGAACTTGCCAGCTGACTTTCCTGATTCAGTTAAGATCTCGACACCTTCGGGAATGCTGTCCTGAGGAAGAGGAGCTGAAAAGTGGACTGGCAGCAGTCGTTTGCGGATGACACCCATATGGTGGGTCCTGGCTGTCAACTCCTGTCCAATGTAACAGCCTTTGGTGAAGCTGATACCATTCATGTAGGCCAGGTTGGATTCCAGCGGGAGGGCTACTCCAGGAGGGAGATCTTTCACACCTTCAGGAATTCCTAGGAAAAAAGTACCATCAACGGGTAAGTGCGGTAAGTCCTTCCATATTTAAGACTTCTGGAATGCCTCCTCTGTGAGTCATAAAACCAAGAGAAGCGATTAGAAGAAACTTCCCAGTGCTCCGTTTTGGGCCTGAGTGAAATCACTAGCCATGAATGACCAAGGTTAGCAAAGATTACTCAGAACAGTAAACAGAGAACTGCACTAGAACTTGATTTCATGAAGCTTACAGCACCTCACAAGCATACTGGTGGAAATCCAAAGCACCCAGAATGGCACAGGCTCCCACAAAAAGGCATCAATGTACACGTAACACCAAAACCCTGCTCACTCACCCCACAAGTAGACTTTAATGTCACCAAGAGTTATTTTCCTCAGAGCTAAAGAACCTAAGTTGCCCAAATGTCTTTGTTAAAGCACAAATGTCAGTGTAACAACCCTTCTTTTTCTAACCCATGACACAAAAATAGTATTTTTTGAAGCCAACTGCTGCATCCAGTGTTCTGCACTGGCACAGCAAGACAAGTGGTGCTGGAAGGCGGTGGCACAACCCCACAGTTCAGCCTGACCCATTAACCCTTAACATGTTGCTTTTCTGAACCACATGAACTCTGGTCAGTGTTTGTAAGCAGAGCAGCATCATCAACAGGCTGAGAAAGTTGGGCTTGTTTAGCCTAGAGAAGAGAAGGCTCTGGGGAAACTCAATAGCACCCTTCAGTACCTAAAGGGGCCTGCATGAAAGCTGGGGAGGGGCTCTTCATCAGGGATTGCAGGGATAGGATGAGGGGGAACGGTTTTAAGCTGAAAGAGGGGAGATTTAGATGAGATATCAAGAAGAGATGTTTTCCTGTGAGAATGATGAGACACTGGCACAGGTTGCCCAGAGAAGTCATGGATGCCCCATCCCTGGATGTGTTCCAGGCCAGGCTGGATGGGACTTTGAGCAACCTAATCCAGTGGAAGAAGTCTTTGCCTAT
Source organism: Dromococcyx pavoninus (assembly GCA_033558185.1). NCBI lineage: Eukaryota > Metazoa > Chordata > Aves > Cuculiformes > Neomorphidae > Dromococcyx > Dromococcyx pavoninus. The sequence continues at coordinate 3,474 of JAUMJL010000400.1, read as the reverse complement.
GGCAGGAGGTTTGAAACTGGATAACCTTTAAGGTCCTTTCCAAACCCAAATCATTCTATGATTCTGTGTTGATTCATTGATCTTCCAGGCTGCAAATTAATTTAATGCACTACCTGCGTGGACACTGTAAAGTCAGTGGGAGCTCTGCGCAGGCACAGGGGCTTCTGGGACTGAATTCCCTCTCAGATCAATCCTCTGCCCCTTGGCCTCCGAGTTAACTCTGCGAATCCAGTCATGCATTTTTCAGAAAGTAAGTTAGGGTGTTTCCTGTTCCTTCCTTAGCAACAAGGAAAACACACAGACTATGAACAATCCCAAAATTAACGAAATCAAACCACAAAAGTTTGCCTCTAACGAAAACATGTAATCCTGGTTTTAATAATCCTGCTGTTAAGTGTTCCTGACCCAGTGCCCCATGATGTCAGTAACAGGAAACTGTACCCAAACACTGGTTCTGCCACCAGATGGAATTGTAACCACTGGATCACTTTTTAGCCTCAAAGTAGCAAACAATGCCAGCACCTCTAAACAAATTAAGCCCACTGAGGCACATCAGGATGGCTTTTATAATTTATTCCTATCCTATATCAGCGTATGGACTCTGATCATGAGATGAAACTGTGATCATATATATAAATAAATTAATTTCCCAAAATCCAGAGACACAGAGAGCAAAACAAGACTTGTCTTTACCTTGTTTATACCTGTGCCTGTGGTAATCCTGAGTATTTCCAATATGACTCCCAGGGATAATCTCAGAGAGATTCACTCCTTTCTTTGTAATCAGTCTCCAGCCCATGACTTCTGTTCTAGGGTCAGGAGTGAAAACCAGAGCCTGGTCTGCCCGCTGAGCAAGGGAACCGGCAATGTCTCCGTCTGGCTCCCCAGGGAGGAGAGCCCACAAAGAGAGGTCAAGGCAAGGGGCAATGTTTACTTTCCTCCGGATCTTGTACAGTTTTAGATGTTTCTGTATGGTGTCCAGCACACCGCTGTCGCACTCCAGCAGGATGTGTGGCTCTTCTTCTGGACTCTGGTGAAGCCTAAAAATAGCAACACCTTCAAGGTCAGAAAAACAAAAACTGCCACAGCCACTTTTTGTCTCGATCCCAGTGTGAATCCAGAGATCTGGGGAGTTTCAACAAAGGCTGCTGGTGCTCAGCTCTCTGCAGTGAAACACCTGAATTCTGTCAGCCAGCCGTTCCACTCTTTCCTAGCAAATGCTGCCCTCACCTCTCCCAGGGATGGAAAGGGGTCTGGTTTTACAGTCTCCTCTACACCTTACGCTTACCCAAAGTGAGGTGATGTTCAGCACGAGGGGAAACTGCGTTCGGCTGTGCCTTCTACCCGTTCCCAAACTGCTAACCTGACCTGGCAGTCAGCACAAGCACTGCTTCCCACCAACCAAAACCACCTATGCCAGGTGGTGACATGGAGAGTGCTCTATGTCACATGGTGTGCCACAGTGCTGGTGACCTGGTGACCACAGGGACAGTGGCACACCCACTAGTTTCGGATATGGCCCATGGATTGGCCACCACACACTGAGGGGCACTTCGAAAATAACAAACATCACTATGCTTTTCTGCTGCTTAACTCACTGAAGCCACAGCCAGAAATGGAAAACACACTATGCTTTTTCTGTGCAGTAATTTATAAAGATAAGTGAGAAACATCTCAGAGACTGGTGCCATAGAATAATGGAATCATAGCATCATTTAGGTCGGAAAAGACCTTTAAGATCATCAAGTCCAACCGTCAGCCCAACACCACCGTGCCTGCTAAGCTATGTACCCAAGTGCCACATCTACACACTTTCTGAATACCTCCAGGGATGGAGACTCCACCACTGCCCTGGGCAGCTTGTTCCAAAGCTTCACCACTCTTTCAGTGAAGAAATTTTTTCTAATATCCAATCTAAACCTTCCTTGGCACAACTTGAGACAATTATCTCTCATCTTATCACTTGTGACTTGGGAGAAGAAACTGACATCCACCTCTCTACAACCTCCTTTCAGGGAGCTGCAGAGAGTGATATGTTTGTCCCTCAGCTTACTCTTCTCCAGGCTAAACAGGCCCAGGTCCCTCAGCTGCTCCCATAACCCCTGTTCTCCAGACCCTTCAGCAGCTCTGTTCCCCTGCTCTGGACATGCTCCAGCTCCTCAATGTCCTTGTAGTGAGGGGCTCAAAACTGAACCCAGGATTTGAGGTGTGGCCTCACGAGTGCCGAGTCCAGGGGGACAATCCTTCTGCTACTCCTGCTGGCCACACCATAGCTGATACAAGCCACGATGCTGTTGGCCTTCTTGGCCACCTGGGCACACTGCTGACTCGTGTTCAGCTGCTGTCGACCAGCACCCCCGGGTCCTCTTCCACCAGGCAGCTTCCCAGCCACGCTTCCCCAAGGCTGGAGTGCGCACAGGGTTGTTGTGGCTAAAGTGCAAAACTTGGCCTTGTTGAATCAAAGCTATAAAATGCTGTTTATTCTAAAACGGAGATACTAGGTTTTTGCAGGAATATTGGAAGACAATGAGAGCAGATGATAGGTGCTACAGAAACAGAAGTACTGGAGCATTAAAATAGAGTGGAAACCAGGAACCTTTAGAGCAGTTTTCCAGCGCGCTTGCCAAACCACAACTGGAGGAGAAGGGTACAGACCATTGCTGCCTGCAGATTCCAGGGGATTAAAGGCTCAGCAGGGAATGTGGGGCTGTTTAGTTTGGAGATAAGGAGTCTGAGGGGAGTCCTCATTGCTCTCTACAACTGCCTGAAAGGAGGTTGTAGCAAGGTGGGTGTTGGTCTCTTCTCCCAAGTAACAAGTGATTGGAGGACAGGAGATGAGCTCAAGCTGTGCCAGGGGAGGTTTAGACAGGCTATCAGGAAAAATTTCTTCACCAAAAGGGTTATCAGGCACTGGAATCAGCTACCCAGGGAGGTGGTTGAATCACCATCCCTGGAGGTGTGTAAAAGACAGGCAGATGAGGTGCTCAGGGATCAGGTTTAGTAGTGGACAAGTACGGTTGGACTCAACGATCTCAAAGGTCTTTTCCAACCAGGCGATTCTATGACTTTTTACAACGAGGGGGAACTGCTTTAAATTGGAAAGGGAGAAGATTTATATTAGATATTAGGAAGAAATTCCACAACGAGGGAGGCGAGGCACTGGCACAGGTTGCCCAGGCAAGTTGCGGGTGCCCCATCCCTGCAGGGCCGGCTTGGATGAGGCTTTGAGCACCCTGATGCAGTGGGAGGTGTCCCTGCCCACGGCAGGGGGGGTGGAGCAGGATGAGGTCCCCCCCCAGCCCCCAATGGTCTCTCCCATCTCCCACCCCCCCCCGCGCCGGTCTCACCTGTAGAGGATGAGGTCATAGAGGCAGCGGCCCTGCACGTTCAGCGCATGCGCGTAGAGCGCGAGCGGCGGGGCCCCCGCGGCGGGGGGGGCACCCCCCGGCACCAGCCGCGTGACGTCATTGGTGA